>VZRI01000953.1:21152-36433 GCA_013397515.1 Upupa epops | reverse complement strand
ACTTGCTCATCTACAAGCCTGCTTGCCTACAAGCCCACTCACTCAGCTACAAGCCTCCCCACCTACAAGCCTGTTCACTCACCTGCACAGCTGCTCGCCTACAAGCCCACTCACTCACCTACAAGCCCGCTCACTCACCTACAAGCCCACATGCTCACCTACAAGCCTGCTCGCCTACAAAACTGTGCCCCAAAAAGGGAACAACAGTGATTCACAACATCATGTGGCGCCGTGGTGCTCACAGACCTCAAACCCTCCTCTGTTGCCATTCTGTGTCTCCCTGGTGCTGCCAGGGTGCTTCCTAACTCAGAAAGGGGGAAAGGACCATTCCTTCCCATTCAGGAGGCAACAAGAAAGAGTTCTGACATCTCTGGCTTCACACTGCCCTACCCACAGAGCAGGGTGTTAATGTAAACACTGACTGTTTCAGAACGCTCCCTTTGGTGTAAGAACACCGCTGACAGTGGCAGGAGCACTGCGCTTGGGAAAGGAGAACCTAAAGCCATTGGAACCCGGCTTGGAAAAGCCATGGGCACTTAAACAACAGCAGCAGCTTAAATTCCAAAGCACAGGCACCTGATGCTCTGGAAGGCTCCGTGTGAGAGAAATTCTCTAGCACCTCTGGCTTAAAGTGACAGTCCCAGTCAGCCGAGGTTCTGCCATCCCATAGGTACTCCCAGCGTTTTCACACTGCAGCCAGCAGTGACCAGAGAGGCTGTAGGTAGGTGTGTGACAACAAAGCACCACACTTGCTGAGGGCTAAGAAACTGGTTTATCAGAGCCTGGACGCACAGACTACCTGTGTACAGCTATCGTCCACACACCCTGGAGAGTTGGAAACAGCTAAGGGACGTCTTTATTTCTTCCCTTTGAAAGCCAACGCCATTTTTTCCCTCCTGCAATCATCTGTAATGTAAGTTGGGCTTTTTTTTGCATTAAACTCTGTCACACAGTGCCCTTCCAGTTGCAGAGGCAGCTGGGACAAGAAGGAGGGTGAGGGGAGACCTCATCCTGCAACTGCCTGAAAGGAGGGTGTAGAGAGGTGAGGGTTGGTCTCTTCTCACAAGGAACAAGCCATAGGACAGGAGGAAAGGGCTTCAAGCTGCCCAGAGGGAAGTTGAGGTTGGCCATGAGGAAAAACTTCCGCTTGGAAAGGGTCCTCAGGCCTCGGCACAGCTGTCCAGGGAGAGGGTTCAATCGCTGTTTCACAGTCATGGAGATCTGGAGCTCAGGGATAGGGTTTAAGGTGGGCTGGGGCAGTTGGGTTCAGGGTTGGACTGGATGATGGTGAAGGTCTTTTCCAACCTAAATGATTCTATGATTCTAAGTGTGAAGGCACTTTGTGCTGCTGGGGATTCCCACATCCCACGACCTTCCTAAACCTGAGCACATGCAAATGAAAACCCTTGCCTCTCTGCCTCGGTCTGGAGAGGCATTACAGATGTGCCAGCTGCAAAGCACCCTTCTCCCAACCCTGACAGCAGCTGGTATGTCCCATCATTTAAAAGCCACATGAATAGCAATATTTAAAGCCTGGAAATCTATATTCAGCCTAATCCTCCGAGCAGGCAAACAAACAAAACAACTTCCTTGCCAAAGGAGAAGAAAGGCGATGCAATCAAAGTGCAAAGGTTTAGCCTAATCACTAGCTAACTACCCACTAAGTATCTAACTATTTACATAAGAAAAGGTGTTGCTCTTGCAAGTTTTTCCTCTCCACCAGTGACTGTGAGTTAGAAGAGGGCACCCTTGGGGCTGCCTTTCTTTTATGTCCCTGCTTGGCTGCACAAGAACATTTCAGGTGCATTTATTTGCCCTAGCCCGTCGGAGTCCTGGGGTGCAGCGCTCCATTACAACACAGAGTGGGGTATGGTTCTAGGAAACGTTTGCAGTGGGCTTTGTTCAACTGTTAGAATGGGGATAAATACTATTGAAAATCCTCCTTACTTAGCACTTGGCTTTTCTCCACTTCAGCACTCAGGGTGTAGGACGAGTCGGAGACACCAAGAATATTTTCAAGCTCTCTACTGCCCTCCAAAGCCTGGAAAAACAACCCAAAAGAGAATGAAAAGAGATTGTTAAACCTCATTCCTTACATGGGTCTACGATTTCTTTAAAAATAGCTGAGAGAAACAACGTTTGGAAGCTTTTCAGAAGCTCTAGGTGATTCGTGAGGCGGAAAGTCACCGGGAAGAAAAGCTTCCAGGGTTTAGGATGAAAGGTGACTTTGGAAAATGGTATCCAGGTGCCTGGTAAAGTGTTCCTGAAAGATCATCTTCATTTGTGCGTGCTCAGCTGTGTAAAGAGATGAACACTCGATCCCCAGAAAAGCAATGCTCAATATGTTGGGAAAATGGAAATCCACCAGCAGTTGGGATGCTGCTGCAGTACAGAAACATAGAATGGTTCAGATTGGAAGGGACCTTAAAGATCATTGCCCAGTAGAGCTAACCCCAACCTCAGGGGAAACAGGAAGGATTTTTAGTAGAGTTTTCTAAAGAAACAATTCCATTCAATGTATTTTAAATGAGCAGCAGTCTTTTTATTTAAAGAAAAGATGATCAGACCACAAGGGCAAGTAAAATAAAGCACTACAACAGCGCGCTAGTTCTCAGAGAGTGATATTCAGCAGTGAACCTTGCGCTGGACTTAGGTGGGAACCAAAATGGGAGTCAGGCAGAGAAGAGATTTGCATTTTAACCTGAATTAAGCAGACAGAATCACAGCATTATTGAGGCTAGGAAAGACCTCTGAGATCATCAAGCCCAGACTATAGATGATTAAGTTAGGATACATTAGTGCTAGATTCAAGAGTGCAATCGCTTCGACCCAAAGGGGTATTTACTCCTCAAAATAATAAATAATAAATTAAAAGTAAATGAAAATCTAGGCAGTAATAATTCCCACACTAAGTTTATTCTTTATTTCTGTATTTTCAAGATGTATAATAAGTGAGAACTACGGATAAACTATATTGATAACTATAATTGTATTATATATTATATATTACAATTATATATTATCAATATATATATTGATAACTTGTTTGTGTACAGAACGAGTGATTCAAATTCAACCCAGTGTCCTCACAAAAGCAAATCCTCTACTTTTAGAAAGATCTGTTCCATTCCCATGGCTTTTCTTGCCTTTCCTGGATTTCCAGGTCAAACCTACCTGCTTTCAAGGTATTTGATCTGTTGCTTACAACTCCAGCATTGCCTATTACACTATTTCCTGTATTAAAAGTAGGTTCAAGAAATAAATCCGGGGGAACCTGACCTGTAGGCTTCTCAGATTTTTTCTTAGCTGCAGTATGTTATCCAACGAGCTTCTCACTTTGGACTGCAATTCCATCAGCCTGCAGAAAAAGTTAAAGCAACATCGTGTGTTAACAGTTCAGCCTTATGATACCATCTCCCCCCTTTCAAACCCCAACTGTATTTGACTACCGGTGTAAAGACCATCAGCCCTGAGGAGTTTGATGGGGTTTGTGATAAAAATTAATGCACAGATGAGATCTAAAGGCCAGACATCGATGCACCCCCCTTAGGATTTGCATTGACTACTGAAACAAACTCCTGCACTGAATGGCTAGGTTGTTTTCTCTTTGAATTTGCAAATCATCGAGACAAGAGAGAATGAATCCATTTGCTGCTTCCACGCAGAGAAGAGATAATCATTCCTATAAGAATTTGGAATCAAAAGTACGGTCTAAGAACTGTTTGCTGTTGAATTCAACCCGGGAACAGACAAGAAAGTGCTACTGTCAGTCTGCTGCCGACCTTGGATTTTCAAACAGAATTAGTGAACACAAACATTCACATGGCTATTCTTCACAAGACTATTAAAAGGAGTCTCTCCCCACAGGGAACTGCTTTTCACTGGTGCAACTCTAAGGTTTTAGTTTTTGTAAACACTTTGCCCAAGCAATCACTGAATCCCAGAATGATTGAGGCTGAAAAGCACTCTGGGCTCATCCAGCCCAGCACAGCATCTAACATCACCCCAGCGGCCACACCAGGGCACTCAGGGCCACAGCCAGGCTGTTCTTCAGGACCACAAACATGGGGACTCCCCCCACTGCCCTGGGCAGTCCAGTCCAGGCTCTGAGCACCCTTTCCAGGAGGAAGGGTTTCCTAACAGTCAACCTAACCCTCCCCTGGCAGCTTTACACCCTGCCCTCTCATCGTGTTGCCGGTTGCCTGGGAGAAGAGCCTGAACCCCACCTGTCTACAATCTCCCTCCTCCCTTCAGGGAGTTACACAANTATTGCTGATCCAAGCCAGGATGCCATTGGCCTTTTGCACCACCTGGGCACCCTGCTGGCTCCTGTTCAGCCGGCTGTCAACCAGTGCTGCCAGGTCCCTCTCTGCCAGGCTGTTCTGCAGCCACTCACCCCCAGTCTGTAGCTGCCAGGGTTTATTGTGGCCAAATGTCAACTGTGTCGAGCTGCAGCCCTCAGAAGGTATTTTCTCTCCTATAGTGAAGACCCCTGAAGCTAATAGTGGGAGAAAACATCCCCTAACAAACACACAGCGAGTTCAAGTGCAATAATCAAGGGGCAGATGACTTCAAACATAAGAAACATAATATTCAGTTGAATAAACGGCACAAATATGATTTGTTAGTAAAAACAGAATTAGAAGACTTAAAAAATGATCACTATGACGTTAATCCCCCACGAACTATTCATCTTCCTTAAGTAACCCACAACTGCACTTCATTCACTTACTCATCCTTCTCTGTTTGAGGCTGCCCTCTTCTGGATGATCTGCTTTCTGATTCCTTCTGCTCCCTTTCGTCTACTCCGAGGGTCACAAGAGAGAAAAAATAAAGGCGAAAATAAGATACTGAGTACAGGAAGGGCATGAGAAAGTTGTTAGCATGAATCCTCAGTGCTGAATGAGGACACCCCCCTCCCAAATCTCACTTAGGCAGCAGGACAGAGTCCCCTGTAATAGCAGACTCTGAGTTCAGCATGATTTACTCTGCTGATGCTTCTCATCAATTCACATCACATTTATATTTGTGGAAACCCTGGGATTATCGGATTAATAACTGGAAGTGGGTGTAATTCTGATGCGTAGTTAGCGTGTTCAACTCAGCAGCTTTTCATCCTGGTAACTGCTACCACGTAAAGACTGTAATGACTGAGCAATTGTCCTCTAATAGGAAGTGCCTGGCCCCCAAGTCCGTCTTGTAAACAATTCCAAAGAGGTCCTGTAAATGACTTCCAAAAGCTCCAACTTCTAGCTCTGTCATGTGACAGGATGTGATAAATCTTCTGCTGGTTGCCATCACAGGATGGTCCTGGTTGGAAAGGAGCTCCCAGATCCCCGAGTCCAACCATCCCCACCCCAACAAAAAACCTCAATCCCTGAGAGACTGACAAACTCAACCTGACCCCCTCCCTGCTGCCAATCAAGCAGGGTGGGAAGCACCATGGCTACACGGTTCTTCAACACCTCCAGGGATGGAGACTCAACCACCTCCCTGGGAAGGCCCTGCCAGTGCCACCACATTCTTCCTGCAAAGAATCTCTGCCTCAGATCCAATCTAACCCTCCCCTACTTCAACTGCAGAGCAGTGCCCCTGCTTCTGTCAGCAGTCACCAAGGAGAAAAGGCCAACACCCACCTCTCTACAGCCTCCCGTCAGGGAGTTGGAGAGGGCAATGAGGTCCCCCCTCAGCCTCCTCCAAACTAAAGCTGCCCAGCTCCCTCAGCCTCTCATCACAGGACTGGTTCTCTAAACCCCTCATGAGCTTGGTAGCTCTGCTCTGGACCCTTTCCAGCATCTCTTTGTCTTTCCTATCATGAGGAGCCCAGAACTGATCCCAGGACTTGAGAGGAGGCCTCCCAAGGGCCAAGTCCAAGGGCACAAGACCTTCCCTTCTCCTGCTGACCACGCTATTCCTGATCCGGGCCAGGATGCTGTTGGCCTTCTTGGCCACCTGAGCACATGAGTTGTATTTCTACATTTCAGAGTGCTGGTATTTTGAGCAGATGTATCTTTGGGTGAGAAAGCTTTGGTACCGCAGCTCTCTGTGGTCTTTATAGAAGTAAAGGGTCTTTCTGGAAGGTGAAGGGAAACTGTGGGTACAAAGGACAACCTGAAACTTACAGAATCACAGACTGGTCTGGTTTGGAAGGAACCATCAAAGGGCATCCAGTCCAACCCTCCCGTAGTGAGCAGGGCCATCCATAACTAGATTAGGTTGCCCAGAGCCTTGCCCAGCCTCCCCTTTAAGATCTCCAGGGATGAGGCCTCTTCTCCCTCCCTGGGCAACCTGTTCCAGTGTTCAACCCCCCTCCTACTAAAGAACTTCTTCTTAACAGCCCATTTCAATCTGCCCTGTGAAACCACTGCCCTTGGTCCTGTCACTCCAGGCCTTCGTAACCAGCCTTCTCCAGCCTTCTCGTAGCCCAACCCCCTATACAGGAGGATGTCCTAGACCTCACCAGCTATAGGAACACAGGGGAAAAAGAACAGAGATAGCTAGTACTGCATTACTGAGTAATTATCCATCTAAATGTCAGCTATGACCATGTGATTGGGCTTTTTATAGGCAAAAAGAATATTCCCCCACGTCCATATTTAACATCAGTATGGAAATAACAGGACGTGGTCACCTTTCCCATCAACATCCGAACACAGGGGCATTTTCATACAGGACATTTTGCCCTCTTTGCCTTCCTTTCACCAAAGACAGAAGGCGTGCCACACAAACGCAGAGGTGATCAAAACCTTTTGCAACTTGTAGTAGATTGAAATAGAGGTGAATGTGTTGTGTCATCAACACCCCCCAAAAAACTAAGGGCAAGAGGTCTTTAAAGCAGTTAATTACAGAAGAGTAGAGCTTTTGTGATGTGACGACACTTCCAAAGCTTGCTGCTCCAGGCTGTGGTCAGTGCAGACACTGACTGTCTCACTGGACTCTTCCGCTCAGGGTACAGGCAGTCAGTGATCCTCAGCACTGAGGCAGAACATGCAGTCACTTCACCTGCATCTGCATTCTTACTGCTCCAGTCTGGGTGAGAACGCAGGATGCCGTATGTGGTGAAGGGATGGGAAGGAATGTCTGATGGGGAGAGGCTGAGGGAGCTGGGGGGGTTTAGCCTGGAGAAGAGGAGACTCAGGAGGGACTGTCTTCCTCTCTCCAAATCCCCCAAGGGAGGTTGTAGTCAGGTGGGGGTTGGGCTCTTCTCCCAGGCACCCAGGGCCAGGACAAGGGGGCAGGGTGTGAAGCTGCCAGGGGAGGGTTAGGTTGGATGTTAGGAAGCCCTCCCTCAGGGAAAGGGTGCTCAGAGCCTGGACTGGACTGCCCAGGGCAGTGGGGGAGTCCCCATGTCTGGAGGTCCTGAAGGACAGCCTGGCTGCGGCCCTAAGTGCCCTGGTGTGGCTGCTGGGGTGATGTTAGGTCCTGATCTGGGCTTGATGAGCGCAGAGGTCTTTTCAGCCTCAATCACTCTGGGATTCTGTGATCACAGCAAAATAATTAACTCAGATATGAGCCCATCTCTCCATGGCACGAGATGCCAACAGCCACATCTCTGATCTGACCCAGAACACCTACTGGCAACTCTTATCATGGAAAGAATCACAGAATCACACAACTTCTGGGGCTGGATCACCCAACACTTCCACACTTCCTCACATACTCTGCTATTTTTAACAGGGAAAAGGGATGCAATGTGCATGCACTGTTCTATTTTCATCATGAAACATTCCAGAAACCCTCATTTCTTGGTCAGAACATTTCTCCATCACATTCTTTAAAAATCAAAGTCTTGTTTTTGCTGAAGGAAAACCCCGCTTCGCAGATCTCCTTGAGAACATCCGGTGCAATAGCTGGTGCTTGGGATAAATCTCCAACAGCAGCTATTCTATCCTGCTCTGAATATTCCCACTCATCATAATTCCCGAATGTTAGTGAGGCCTCAATTACTGCACATCAATTCCAGAAGATATGGGGCATAAAAAGCTCTTTAAGCCAACAAGAAGACCTAACAAGAACTGATGGCTGAAAATGAAAAGCCAGAGGAATTCAAAATCAGACAGGAGATTTTTATTTTCGTTTTTTAATACTGACGGTAATTGAACAAAGAACTTGCTAACGAGGAAAATGATGGGGATTTAGGGTTTCTAATTGGTTTTCAAATAATTTCAAGACTCGTACTGCAAGGAAATCAAAGTAGAAGAGCAAACAAAGGATGCTGCTAGCACAAACGGGTGGAATTAATGCAGTTATTGACAAAAGATGCCAATGCAGGGGTTATTTTTTGCTGAGCCCATCGATGTAAGCACTTTCAATCCAGTCAATTTTCAATAGGGATCAACAGAGAGCAAAACGTCTTTCATGAACTGCTTGTTTCACAAACCAGTTGTTTCATAAACCAGTTGATTCACTAACCAGTTGCTTCACAAACACCCCCCGGATTTATAGCGGAAGATTCAAGCTTTAAAGAAAAAACCCAACCTTGGCTTTAGGAGGACAAAAGAAATCCAACACCACACGAGATGAGATCTACGTTACTAAATCAAGCTGAGAACCGGACAAAACTGTTGTAGGAGAAAGACACAATGTTGAACTGACCGTTTGGTGGGAGACGTTGGGGGTCAAGACTGACGGGAGAGGAGAACGGGCTGATCTGGCGAGTTCCTGTTGTCGGGGAGTAAGAGGCGAGATTTTGCTTTTGGATCTTCAAAGGTGTCAAACCAGGCAGCTAAAATGCAGCACAAGACAAAGCATCTCGATGAGTATTGGTTACGAGGGACAGAACCTGTTCCCCTAACCCTACAACACTTGTCAGTTCCCTTCTACCAAGTAGATCCACTCTGGCCTCTGCCTTTCCTATCAGCAGAGTTCCACAGAATCGCAGGGTTTAGGGTGGAAAAGACATTTAAGACTACTGAGTCCAACCATGAACCCAACTGTCCCAACCCACTGCTAACCCCTGTCCCTGAGCTCCAGATGGCCATGACTGTGAAACACAGCCAGGGATGGTGATTCAACCCCCTCCCTGGGCAGCCTGTGCCAAGGACTGAGGACCCTTTTCAGGGAGAAGCTTTTTCTTGTGGCCAAACCTCATCTTCCTCTGGTGAAACCTTGTAAGTTTAAGATCTTATAATTACTCCTAAATTTAACTCTGAAGGAGTGGCAGAAGCAGCACCCAGGTTCACCAGGGAATGTGCAAAAGCCACAAAGTCATCTGGCATCACAAAGCTACTGATCCAAAGGTGACTCAAAACCTCCACATTCCAGCAGGAACCCAGCTCCTGGAAAAATATACTGAGTAAATTACAGTTCATATAATGAATCTGCAGTTGTTGAGCTCTTAGAAGGATCTACTTCTAACAGGCATCAACCTAAGAGAGGCAATAAATATAAACCTAGGAATAAAAGTTGTACCTGGAAGCATCATGGCTAATTAGGAATTTCTCAATTCCAGCCAGCTGGCCGTTTGTTTAAACATCCTGAGGCACAAGGCTCCTATTTTCCACACCTGCACAACTACACGTGCTCTTGGTGTCTGTATCACAGCATCACAGACTATTAGGGATTGAAAGGAACCTCGAAAGATCGTCCAGTCAAGTCCCTTAACGCTAACGATGTTGTTTTGAGTGCCGCTGCAATATTTTGCCACCTTTGTTTAAACTCAAGAAAAATAAGTATCTAGAATTTCATTTTTTTGGAAATTGATGACTTCTGTTTGGTGACACCTCCCAATATCTGAGTGTAAAACAAATCGCTTCAAGAGCTACAGGCACAGATTTATTAGGAGCTTTTCTGACAAGCAGCTCTTTCTCTCCATATACTCGCCCAAAGTTTTGCTTCCTTTAACCCTTGCTGCCATCCTCAGCAGCATCTCATCTCAAGTACTGTGTTCAGTTCTGGGCCCCTCATTTACTGTGTTTAGTTCTGATGACCTCAGGAGAGGAAAGAGAGGGAGACGCTGGAACAGGTCCAGAGCAGAGCTACCAAGCTCAGGAGGGGTTTAGAGAACCAGTCAAATGAGGAGAGGCTGAGGGAGCTGGGCAGCTTTAGTTTAGAGAAGAGGGGGCTGAGGGGGGACCTCATTGCTCTCTCCAACTCCCTGAAGGAAGGTTGTGGAGGGGTGGCTGCTGGCCTCTTCTCCTTGGTGACTGCTGACAGAAGCAGGGGCACTGCTCTGCAGTTGAGGCAGGGGAGGGTTAGATTGGATCTGAGACAGTGATTCTTTCCAGAGAGAGTGGGGAGGCACCGGCAGGGCCTTCCCAGGGAGGAAGTTGAGTCCCCGTCCCTGGAGGTGTTTTAGAACCGTGTAGCCATGGTACTTCATGCCCTGCTCAAGTGGCAGCAGGGAGGGGGATTAGTTTGTTTTTCAATCTCTCAGGGATTGAGGGTTTTTGTTGGGGTGGGGATGGTTGGACTCAGGAATCTAGGAGACCCTTTCCAGCCAGGCTTGTTCCGTGATTCCTCAGTACTGCCACCTGCAGCAACACCCACTTGTGGTGGGAGCAGCTAATAAACCGACATATGTCCCAGCATGCTGGTTCTGGGACTGTGCTGTAGCTGCATTTACAGAAAAACAATAGCAACAGTACAATTTTATTCTTATTGTGATAACTGCGGTGAAATTTATGGTGGCGTTAGCCCTTTATTGTTTCATTACACCCGATCAGCCGAGGGAGGTAATTACATCCTTGACATGAAAATACCTTTAATGTTTTCCTTTCAGTTCCACGGTTTATAACATGCAGATCACAGCATTATCGTCATCCCATATTGCTCCACGTGCAATTACAAGGCCGAACATTTGCTGCCAGGATAACGGAGCTAATTCCTAGTAAATGATTTCACTGAGGATCTTAACTCATTCGACTCTCAGGTAAATAGCGATGGCAATTAAAATTTCTCCATCATTTCTCCATCATTTTCAAGCAGTTCACAGAATCACAGCGTTAGGGATTGAAAGGGAATCGAAAGATCATCCAGGCCAATCTCCCTGCCACAGCAGGAGCCCCTAGATCCAGTGGCACAGGAACAGTCCAGGTGAATTTGAAACCTCTCCAGAGAAGGAGACTCCACAACCCCCCTGGGCAGCCCCTGCCAGGGCTCTGGCACATTCACTAGGAAGAAGTTGCTTCTCCTCTTGATGGGGAGCCTCCTCTGTTCCAGCTGACACCCAGTGACCCCTGTCCCAGCTTTGTGTGCCATGAGCAGAGCCTGGCTCCTTCCTCCTGACACCCACCCTTTCCATCTTGATCAACAGTCATGGGGTCCCCCCTCCGGCTCCTTTTTTCCCAGCACAAGAGCCCCAGCTCCCTCAGCCTTTCCTCCTCAGGGAGATTCTCCCCTCCCTGCATCATCTCAGTGGCTCTGTGCTGGACTCTCTCAAACAGCTCTATATCAGAGCAAATGGAACACAAGATATTTTACACCATATTTTCAGCAGTGATTCTATGCCTTGTTAGGATTTCTCTAGGCAGCACCCCTTCTGTAACAGCCCAAGTGCAGCTCTAATGAGCTATCACGTTTCTATACAAATGTATCTGCCTATACAAACACACACAGAGCCCAGCTGATTCCACACACACAGCAAATACTCACATGCTCTTTCTTTTCAGTGCCCAACTTCAACGCTCTCTTAGCTCTGCAAGAGGAAAACACAGACAAGTATTAGGGTCATTCAGACACAAAGATTTCTAGTTGGAAGGTCTATCTGCCATCATTTTTAATTTCTCAGTTTCAGGGGGTTTTTTTGATGCTACAGAATCAAACTGATTTCACCCGAAGCAAACTGATTCCCTGACTTAAATACTGTGCAACCAAAATGCTGCTTGTTCAGGATGAATTGTTTGTGTAAGAAAATCACACTCTATGCTGAAAACACCGAGGAGACATCGCACCCCCTATTCATCTCTTCCCCAGTGACAATGAACAGCAAAGAAAAGCTTAACTATTCTCATTTACCTACCTTCCAAGCCAGGGCTGGGATGATTTTGCTGTTAGTAGAAATAATGCATCAAACATTTCAAACCCAGCTACAGCCAAGGTGAAAAAAGTAGTTCTCCCCATCATTTTAGCTCTTAACATGATTCAGTGCTACCAGCCTATGTCTTAACTGGGGAACAGATGCTCTATGTCTTTACAGGTCCCCAAACCATAAGAAACTATTTGCTAGTCTTCTTCACTCTCCCGATTCAGAAGCACGCCAGGCTCTCTCTGCAAAAATCTGCTCTGCTGAACTCGATGCCCAGCTGTTAATGGCAACGCTGGAAGAGGAAAGCTGAATATTTATACTACTTTCTATCGTACAGCTGTCTGCTAAAGAGCAGTCATCAAAATTTTATTGAATGCAGCCTAAATGCTCAAAGGAAAGAAAGGTCGACATAAATTAAGCCTATTTTTCCCAGAGACAAGTGAAACTTTTTAAAGCACCTTCCCTAAATCTTAACGAGAGGGGAAAACGCTTTATAAAACAACGAGGAGAACAACATTTAAATCACGACAAGTCCCCAGGAAACATTTAAATGACAGCAAATTTAATAAGATTTAGAAAATCCATTGGATTTCCAGAGCTCAGGTCCTGGTTTTCATCTCGGAAAAGGATGTTTTGACTTGTAAGGGATGACGACAACCTCACCCCAACTATATTCTTCTCTAATTTATGTTACCTATAAATTCAAGTATTGGAAAAATAGAGTGAAAAGACATTTTGGAAGCAGAACTCGGGCCACGGTCTAAACACCAGTCCGGTTTTACAGAGATCTTGATTATAGAAAGGGGAAGGGAAATACTCTGGCTTAAAAAAAGCCGAGTAAACAGGTAACATTGAAATTACAAAAGCGAGTGAGGCTGTTGCCAAGGGGCGCTCAGGGCTGTAGCGGTTTGATGGAATTCTTTACAGTATATTTCTTTTTAAAATAGAAACCCGCACTGCTTAAGGAATGGAGACTCCATTACACCTTCCACCCCAGTGGCAGCAGAGAAACGTTCTATTTATTAATCCATCTCCTCTGAAAGGATGCTCTAGGGGCCAATGCATTTGCATGTTGTACTAAGGCATGGTGTGATGGAAGGTTTTATGATGGACTTCAAAAGAAGCTGGGAGCCAAAGTAAAGAGGAATCTGGACTTGACATAGCTGTAGGAGGAAGGTAAATGAGAAATTACAGGAAAATCCCACTAAATCATAAACATTTAGAAAAATTCTTATGAGAGAAAGTTGTGCATTGGTCACAGAATCACTGAGGCTGAAAAGACTCTAGGATCATCCAGTCCAAACCAGGACCTAACATCACCACATCAGCTAGACCGGGGCACTAAAGGCCACAGACAGGCTTTCCTTAAATACCTCCAGACATAGGAACTCCTCCACTGCCCTGGGCAGTCCAGTCCAGGCTCTGAGCACCCTTTCCACGAGGAAGGGCTTCCTGATAGCCAACCTAACCCTCCCCTAGCAGCATCAGGCTCTGCCCTCTCATCCTGCCGCTGGTTGCCTGGGAGAAGAGCCTGACCCTGACCTGATTACAACCTCCCTTCAGGGAGTTCTAGAGGATGGGAAGGTCCCCCCTGAGTATCCTCCAGGCTAAACACCTCCAGCTCCATCAGCCTCTAGACCTGCTCCAGCCCCTCAATCTCTTTCTTCAAGTGAGGGACCCAGAACTGCTCCCAGGACTCAAGGGGAGACCTCCCCAGTGCCCAGTCCAGGGAGAGAATGGCGTCCCTAGTCCTATTTGCCACACTAGTGCTGATCCAAGCCAGGATGTCATTGGCGTTTTGTGCCACCTGGGCACCCTGCTGGCCGGTTACTGACCAATACTCCCAGATCTCTCTCCACCAGGCTGCTCTCCAGCCACTCATCCCCCAGTCTGTAGGTCAAGACTGTGTTATTTAATGTCTGCCAAGCACCGTGTTCAGCAGTCAAGCTGCACTTGGCCCTGATTTCTCTCACACTATACAAGCACTTCAATGCTGGAAGGAGCTGTACAGATACAATTTTGGCTCCAGGAGGTCACCTCTGCTTCACTTTTCCCAGTTCACCAGACCCAACAGCCTGGTGTGCTTGTGGGCTTGTCTATCATGATTTGCTTTCTGATGCCATCATGTGAGAAGCTAAATCCCTAGCAGCTGTGGACACAAAATTCTTCCAGACATCTAACATGCAGACTCAGCCGGCCAAAGTCTCCTTGCCCAGACATTTCAAAACACAGAGAGAAACCCAGTATGTGTATCTAGGTGCAAACAAAGTTCCTCAGGTGTTTTAGGAAACAGCATGGAGAATGACGTTGGAAAAAGACTTTCAGGCTCACTGAGTCCAACTATTACCCTGTCTCAAGGCCACTGCTAAACCCTGACCCTAAGCTCCAGATCTCCTGACAGGGAAACACAGTCAGGGATGGTGATTCAACCCTCTCCCTGGGCAGCCTGGTCCAGTTCTTGATGACCCTTTCAATAAATCATCTGAGTGTGAAATATCAGTCCCTTGGTAATATTAGGAGGTCTTTAGTCAGTTGAATAGAGCTTTGAGGAAACCACTTCACTGAGGAACCACATGATAGTTAATTTCTGTACCTACACTTCTACTATCTGTAAAGAAACGGAGTGTTTATAAGGGTTTTAATTACACATGTACATGATGTTTCTTCGCAATTCACTTATTAATTGATGCAATGGCCATAGACCTGTGCTGGCTCTGAGATACGTCGTCTTTGAAACCACCTAAGGAGCTGTAAACTGGGACATTTCCCAAGTCTGCAGAGGACCACAGAATCTCAGGGTTGGAATGGACCCCCAAAGCACACCCAATCCAACCCCTCTACACCAAGCAAGGCCAGCACTCCCCAGACCAGGTTGCCCAGAGGCCCATCCAGCCTGACCTTGAATGGCTCCAGGGATAGGGCCTCCACCCCCTCTTTGGGCAATCTGTTCCAGCCTCAGATTCTAGACCTTTTTCCTCCTGTGCAGCCTCACTCTGCCCTTTTCCAGCTTCAAACCAGGACGCCTCTCTAGGCAACCGTTCTGACTTAGCAACAGCCTTCAGATCTTTACTGTGCTTCAGGAGCCCTTGATTAGCCATGAGACACAAGAATAGCATCAAACTTATTAACTACTGCTCGATAAGAGAAAGAATAGGAGAAATACACACAGGGATTGTTCCCATTGGGAACAATAGGAAGCAACAGAGGAAAACAGGGATGGAATACAGACTCACAGGCTGCTTTGGGTTGGAAGGAAGCTCAGAGCTCACCCAGTCTCAGCCCTCTACTATGGGTAGCCCAGACCCCATCCAAGCTG
>VZRI01000953.1:1481-20614 GCA_013397515.1 Upupa epops | reverse complement strand
GGAGCGCTGGGTGGGCGCTTCAGGGAGGGAAGGGATGGGACTCGTGTGGTGAGGGGGTTCCCTCGCTGAGTTTTCCAGCGGGACTCGGCGATCCCGAAGGCCTTGCCCGGGCCAGACGGTTCCGTGGTTCGGGACAGCGCGGTGTGGGTGCTCCAGAGCCCGGGAGCCGTCGCTGAAGCTCTCCCCCCGCACTCGAGGGGCGGCCTCTGTGGATGGAGCCTCGGCCCTGAGGCCGTCTCGTACAGGTCAGTGCGGGCGGGAAGGGGTGGGCTAGCGGGTGGTTTCTGCTGGAGGATTTCTTAGAATCACAGTCACTGGAAATAGAGTCCTAGCATCTGGGGGGTGTTGAAAGTACCTCTGGAGATCATCTAGTCCAACCTTCCTGCCAAAGCAGGGTCCTCTAGAGCAGATCCCACAGGAACAGGCCAGGTCTCTCCACAGCAGAGATCCCACAGCCTTTCCAGGCAGCCTGGGCCAGGGCTCTGAGGCCCTCACTGGGAAGTTTTTCCTTATGTTTACGTGGAACTTCCCTTCTTCCAGTTGGTGCCCAGTGCCTCTTGACCTGTAGCTGGGAATCAGCGGAAAGAGCTTGGTCCCATCTCCTGACACAGACCCTTTAGATACTTGTAAACATTGAAATCCCTCCCTTGGTCTTCCCCTTTCCAGGCTGAACAGCTACAGCGCTCTCAGCCTCTCCTCGTAAGGTGGATGCTCCAGCATCCTGAGCATCTTCGTTAATAGTTGGGCTGTGTCATCCTCCCACTTAAATCAAGGACAGGTTGCTTTCCCTCTGTGTTGTAGAATCACAGACTAGTTTGGGTTGGAAGGGAGCTTAGAGCTCACCCAGTCCCAACCCCCTGATGGGCAGCAACACCTCTCCCTAAACCAGGTTGCCCAGAGCCTCATCCAAGCCGCCCTTGGACACTACCAGGGATGGAGCAGCCACAGCATCTCTGGGCAACCTGTTCCAGGGCCTCAGCAGCCTCACAGGGAGGAATTTCTGCCTCAGATCTCCCCTCTTTTAGGTATTTTGTCTAAACAATCGTTTGTCAAGTGAAAATCCCTCAGCCCAAGGCATGGGGCAGCGGGCAGTGCTGTCACCCAGTCCTCGCTCACTGAATTCCTGAGCAATGCCCTGGCTTCTTGGCAGAACAGTGGCCTCTGTAAGAAATATCTCGGTAATGGGGTGTCTAAGAGTCTAAACGAGAATTCACATTTTATAAACTAGTTACTGGAAAATTAACATTTATTCTTCTTTTCCTCCTCGACTTTAACCCGCTTCCATTTTGTATGTGTAACACCGGTGCTTAATTATAGTGACACCCGTTTGTGGTAACCAGACTGTAGCACAGGGTCCCTATGGGGTCCTTCTACAGCCAGTGTAATATTAAAGTGTCAGGCAGGCGGTCTGTGTATTATAAATAGGGTACTTCATCCGTGAGAAGCGATTATTATCTTTCTTTCCCAAGTGTAAAAGACCTATATAACTCAACAAGGTGCGAGTGATTTAGGCCTCCGGAGTAAAAAATCCAATGAGTCTTAAAGGCGACTCTCTGATGTCGTCGTCTTGTTGCTGAACTTGAGATATTCCGTTTGTTGGACTGGAATACTTTTGCTGAAGTCAACATTGGGTAAAATAATAGGAGAGGCTGTTAGACCAACAGTAGAACACGATTTAGTGTCCCTCCGCAATGGCCTTCTAAAAGCCTTAATCACCCTTGGTGAAAGCACAAAGCAGCTGTTAGGGTTTACTGGCCATTGGTGAGCAAACAGCGTCGGTTGCTGCTTTGAATTGTTTTAATAATTCAGAAAAACACACATGTCATGTTTTCCCCCATTCATTTGCAGTTTTGTGAATAGTTTTCTTAAAAGGCCTAAGTAGGGCAAAGTTCTGCCTCCATCCTGAGCTTAAGGCTGAGGGAGCTGGGGCTCTTCAGCCTGGAGGAGGCTGAGGGGAGACCTCGTTGCTCTCTACAGCTATCTGAAGCAAGGTTGCAGTGAGGCAGGGGTTGGCCTCTTCTCTCTAAGGACTGGCGATAGGAGCAGAGGGAATTGAGTCAGGTTGTGCCTGGGGAGGGTCAGATTGGATCTGAGGAAAAACTTCTTCCCAGATAGAGTGGGGAGGCCTTGGAACAGGCTGCCTGAGGAGGGGATGGAGGAGGCACCATCCCTGGAGGGATTCAACAATTGGGCATCCAGGCTGTTTCAGGAGCTGGGGTAGTGGTTTGGGGTTGTAGAATGGGTGATTGGACTTGATGATCTTGAAGGTGTTTTCCAACCTTGATGATTCTGTCATTCTATAACCAGATTTTCAGCTGTAGTCCAAGAGTATTGAAACAGGCTGCCCAGGGACAGGGGGGAGTCTCCGTCCCTGGAGTGATTCAACGAGTAGATGTAGCCCTGGGGGACAGGGTTTAGTGGGTGGGGTGGACTGGATGATCTTGGTGCTCTCTTTCCAACTGATTAAATGATTCTGTGGTTCAGGATTATTTATTTCTATCAGTTGCATTGGGAAAACTCTTTAACAATAGAAAAATGTGTAAAACTTCACACACTTGAAGGATTCCAGCTAAATCAGTCTTGGAAATACAGTAGTCAGCTTCTGAGGGAGGAAAGAGATCCTGGCAGTTCAGTATCAACAAGCTCAGGTGCAGTTTTCACTAGGGGGTTTTACTCTGTGGTTAACACCCACAGATAGGATAACCTGATGTGACATGTTGTGTTACTGTGAAAAGGATTATCAGACAGGACAGTAACCAGTTCTAACTGTTCAATGTATCTTCACAGAATGGCCAGTAGTCCAGAGAACATCGTGTCCCCATCCATTCACAGAGCCACGCGCTCAGAAAGTTCCCAAGCAAAGAAGTCTCAGCATGCAGAAGAAGCAGCCTTTTACATGAACTGCCGGGCAGCCTATCTGAGTGTTTTGAAAAGCAGCTTGGAAAATATTAAATCAAAAGAACAGCTCAGTTTAGGTAAGGATTTTTTCCTTCCCATGATGTGGTGGTTGCAGTGGGCAGTTTGGAACTGTTGGAGTGAGTCCAGAGAAGTCCTTGAGGATGATCAGAGTGCTGGAGCCGCTCTCCTGTCACAGAATTACTAAGGCTGGAAAAGCTGACTGAGCTCATTCAGCCCAGCCCAGGACCTAACATCACCACAGGGGCTCAAGAGACCTTAGTGCTTTCTACAGTTACCTAAAAGGAGGTAGTAGCAAGGCTGATGCTGGTCTCTTCTCCAGATCAGGACAAGGGGTAATGGCCTCAAGTTGTGTTGGGGAGGTTTAGGTTGGATCTTAGGAAGAAGCTCTTTCCTGAGATGTTGGGCACTGAAACAGGCAACCCATGTAGGTAGTGAAGTCCCCATCCCTAGAGGTGTTTAAAAACTGCGTAGCTAGAGTACTTGAGACTGTGGTCTAGGGGTTGGGGAGATGTTGGGATGAGTGCTGGACTTGATGATCCTGGAGGTCCTTTCCAGCCACAATGATTCAAACATTATTACAGACTTATATTGCATCTTAATTAAGTTCTGGAGTTACCAGGTCAGTGGTGCCAGTGTTTAACCATCTCTTGCTATGTGTTTGTCTAATACTCTCAACTGTAAAATTACCTCTTGGGATTTGTCCTTTGCTGTTTTATCTGTGGGTGTCTTACTCAGAATAGTAGCTTTGTTTCCAGAGTTGTGCTATTACATCAGGTATTTAGCAGAATCAGTCTGTAAAGAAGTACAGAAGGTCTTCCCAAACTGCAAATGTGGGAGACACATAGGGGTATGAGCTCCCTGGATAGACAAAAGCTGAGGGTTGTCGTGTGTTTGAAGGGTAATCAGTCCAGTGTAAGTGAATACTGTGCTATACTGACATTCCAGGGAACTCTGCTACCCTGGAAAACAAACACACAGGGAAGCTGCCCTTCCCTGGCTGACCTTGACACTGCAAACCATCAACAATTGCTGAATGCACCGGCGCAGAGCTGAGAATAGAGATGTAAGCTGTGCTGTGTTCTCCTGACTCTGCTCGTAGAGGTGACAGAGCAGGAGTCTTTATTTAGTCCCTGGTTTTCAGAGGGGGATTAGCAGCAAAGGTGCCTGGTTTTGTTTGTTTGTTTTTATGGTGACACAGTTGTCTACTGGGAATTGTAGTGATGCCACAGCTTCATTTCATAGTTGCTACTGGATTGCTCTCACCCTGTATAGATTGGTCATAGAATCATTAGGGGTTGGAAGGGACCTCGAAAGATCATCCAGTCCAATCCCCCTGCCACAGCAGGATCACCCAGACCAAGTTGCACAGGAACACAGCCAGGCGGGTCTGGAACATCTCCAGAGAAGGAGACTCCACACCCTCCCTGGGCAGCCTGTTCCAGTGCTCTGGTACCCTCCCGGGGAAGAAATTCCTTCTGATATTGCTACGGAACCTCCTCTGTTCCAGTTTGCACCCATTGCCCCTTGTCCTAGCACCAGATGACCCTGAGAAGAGCCTGGCTCCCTCCTCCTGACACCCACCCCTCACAGATTTGTAGACATTAATCAGGTCACCCCTCAGCCTCCTCTTCTCCAAGATAAAGAGACCAGCTAAACATGTAGTTAAACTGGGAATTTAATTAAAGGAGATGAGCATAATTACAGGATTCTCTCCAATATCAGATGACCGAAATCACACTGCAAGGCAGTGATGAAGGATATCATTTGTTTCCCTAGAAAAAGTGATTAGAGGATGTTTTGAGAAAAACCCACAACAGGAACGTAGAGTTAACACAGTCTTTTATCATTCAGTGCTTCAACAGGCTGGAAGAAACCCAACGCAGAAGACAGTCGATAAATACTGGACTTCACAAACAACTACACTGAATTTTGATGACTTTTGTACTATTTTAAGAGAAGAAAAACCAGCTACGAAAAGCGAACTGCTTGAAGTGTTTGGAAAAATGGACCCAGATCAGACCGGGTATATTTTACACGATGAGCTGTATAAAATTCTTACAATGGTAAGAATCCTCAGAAACACAGAGATCCTCCTTTAACCACAAGGAGAGGTTTTGGAACTGAGACTAGAACAATCCTGAGTGTGCAAACGCATGTTCCTGGGCAGTGGAACCAGTAACTGAGCCTTGTGGAGGTTTTTGTCTGTGTTACGTTCTATGGTTATCAGATCTTCCTTCCAGTTTTTCCCCTTGCAGCTGGGATACCTTGTCTTCACTCTAAGGATTCCAAGAAGAGATAGGTGTGAAGCAAATCTGTCTCTGGAGTAACCCTTCAGGGGAATGAAATTGCCCGAGGGCGATAGGACAGCTCAAGTAAATAGGTGATGCTAACTGCTATGAGTTAGCTGTTATGTTGCAGTGTCAGTAAGGACAGAACTGCAGTTCCCCAGTTCATGGAAGATTTTCTCAAACTGGTGAGTCCTTCACATAGCAGGTTTTCCAGAAGACTCCACAAAGTTCCATGAACTGCTGTGCTTCACGTCTTCAGTGTTTAGTAGCCTTGTAGGGACAATACTGACCTCTTATTTTCTTTACAATATTGACCTTTGGTTTGATGATTCAAATCCAAATCAATTCAAATTATCACAAGGTAGGATTCCCTGGAAGGATGTATTAGGAGAATCTGTTGTGGTTTTTATGAGATCTGCTTGTAGGGGAACAGCTTTCTTGCTTAGAAATCCAAACTGAGTTGTGTTTTCCTTGCAGAGAGGTGACAAAATGTCTTGGGATGAAGTGAGTAGCATCACTGAACAAGCTGATTTTAACTGCAGTGGCAAGCTTGACTACAGGAAGGTATGGCAGAGTGATGTTTGGTTTTGGGTTTGTGTTCTTGCCTTGGTGCTGCAAGTGACTTTCATATATTAGGCAGAGCCTCACAGGAAGCATGGAGCCTCACAGTGCTTGTGACAATAAGGAATGGCAGGATAAATGTGACTGCTGTCAGAACATGCAAGCTGGAACAGAGGAGGTTCCATATCAATATCAGGAGGAACTTCTTCCCAGGGAGGGTCCTGGAGCACTGGAACAGGCTGCCCAGGGGGGTTGTGGAGTCTCCTCCTCTGGAGACGTTCCAGACCCACCTGGATGTGTTCCTGTGCGACTTGATCTAGGTGATACTTCTGTGGCAGAGGGATTGGACAGGATCATCCTTCACGGTCCCTTCTGATCCCTAATGATTCTATGATCGGTGAGAGCTGCTGTACCAGTGATATTTCCTAAGTTCTTGTGTGTGGGATATTATTGGAAGTATTGAACATAGAATTTTCAAGGTTCAACACCTTATCAGCTTCTCTAACACCATCTCTCTAAGCTTTGAAGTAAATAAACAGTCCAAAGGGTTCGTTTATGAATACAATTCCATAGGAAACACCCCCCTGTTAAGGTTCTTACATTCAAACAAGAAGTGCCCAATTCAAGAGGGTTAGAGAATGAATTGAGAGTTCAGTGCAGAGCTTTGAGGGTGATTGGAACACCTGCCTTATGAAGAGAGACGGAGCAAATTGGGACTGTTTAGTTTGGACAAAAAAAGACTATGAGGGGATTTGATTACTGTCTATAAATCCGTGAGGGCTGGGGGTCAAGAAGAATGGAAGACTCTTCTTAATTGCATCAGACTGGACAAGGGGGAATGGCTGCAAGCTTGAACACAGGAAGTTTCACTGCAATATGAGGAAAAATCTTTCTAGGAAGAGTTATTAAACATTGGAACAGGGTGCCCAGGGAGGTTATAGAGTCCCCTGCTCTGGAGGTGTTTCAACCCCGTCTGGATGAGGTTTTGTGTAGTTGATTTAGGCTTTTAGGCGGTTATGCTTTTTGGTAATGAAAACCCTCCTGCTTGAGCAGGAGGGTTGGACCACATGGCCTTTGAAGGCCCCTTCCAACCCTAATAAACTGTGTAAACTGTGTGTATCTATGTAGAAAGAAATGCAGTTAATTTTCATTCAGTGTTTGGGCCTCCATGGTGAATACTGGCTCCATTTTACTGCATCATGAAAGTGAAAGTAAATATCACAGAATCACACAGTGATTGAGGCTGGAAAAAGCCTCTGAGCTCATCCAGCCCAGCCCTAACATCACCACATCAGTCAGACCAGGGAACTAAGGCCACATCAGACTTTAAAAGAAAATGCATTAGGTTATTGACCAGTCCCTTCTAACATTGCATTTTAATCCTTAATCCTGTGAGAAGGAGCAGTTCATTTACCAGATTACTTGTCTTTCCCCAAAGTTTTGTGAGTTGTACATGGAGACCAGTGAGCAGTGCTGCATGGCTGCACGGGAGAAGCTGGAGGTAGACAGTCGATTGAGGCAACAGCAGTTTGGAAGTCAGGCTGAAACTTGCTCTGAAGGGATCGTGCTGCCGGTGTCAAAACCATCGCCAAGACTCCCGAGGAAAACTGATCACAAACTAGCAGCAGCAAAAGGTATTTCTGGTTCATATGGGGAGTTAAAATTCTTCTGGAGCATCAGTAAACAGTGAAGTGTTTAATTTTGTTCAGATCAGTGAGGGTTTTATTCATCAATATAAATCTACTGTGACAACAACATCATGGTCTGAAGCTCTCAGACTCCTAAGGGTGAATTTCATTGACTTCCCGGTGACACAGGCATGGAATTGTAGAATCATTTATGTTGGAAAAGACCTTCAAGCTCATCAAGTCCAACTGTTAGCTCAGCTGTCCCAAGGCCACTGCTAAACCCTGTCCCTAAGTTCCAGATCTCCACGAGTGTGAAACCCATCCAGGAACGGCGATTCAGCCCTCTCCCTGGGCAGCCTGTGCCAAGGCCTGAGGGCCCTTTCCACAAAGATGCTTTTCTCATGTCCAACCTAGGCTTCCCCTGGTGCAACTTCAATCCAAAGGGAAGGGAGAAATTGAATGCTCAGACTTGGCAACATAGCAAATCGTTTATTTCCCTCCCAGATCCCAGCTCAAACCTTAAACATTTATCAATAAACAGTCTGTTTGTTTCAATTATCAAGGCTGCTTTCCAATCACAATCAATGGGAGCATTTAATGTTCTTCTTGATGTTACAAAGACACTTAAAAACCTATCCCAACTGGAAAAAAACCCACAGGCTGCAAAACTACTGAGGATGAAATCCTCTCGTGTAGCGTCCTCTCTAAGTCTCTTAACTCTAGGCAGCAGTGGAGAGGTTTAAGATGAAAATCCTAATGATGAATAAGAGTTTACGTAGCTAAATAACCAATTGTACCAGAATTAATAGAACAGTTTCAACCAGAAAATAAAGGCTCAGAAATAACTCCAGTGGGTAACTCCTCATGAGTGATCTGGGAGGGAACTCCATTGTCCTGAGAAGAAATAACTTCAAATTAGAAGCAGGCTAAACCTCTCCACTCAGGGCAGATTGACATTGATTCCAAGGTAAATGGAATCATATGGTAACAATTCTTTGTCCTTCAGGCAGGTTTGGCTCCAGGGTACTGACATTCACCTGAAATAGACAGTCAGAGGAGGTGTTTGGCTAAGGAATTACTGTGTATTATGTAATGATAAAGGCAGTCAGCTTATAAGCTTGAAGTTCTTGCCCCGTTTTTCCTCTGTGAAGCTGTAAGATAAATAGTACTAGGAATGAATTGAAACACAGCCCTTGTAACTCAATATCTCTGTTTGTAGGTGACAGCAGAACTCCTTCAAGACCCTCCTCGGCTCAGAGTTGCAAAGCATCTGTTTCTACCACCATCAGCGTGGGTGCCAGTAGCAACAGAAACACAAAGCTAGCGGAGCTGGACACGATGAAGGTATCACGTAAGCTCATCCTATGGAAATGATCCTGTTTTCCTCTAGGCATTTGAAAGAAGAAGCCATTGTTCTCTGATTTTTAGCTTATGCTTTATTAATAGTTTGTCAAGGGCAGCTATAAACTTCCGAGCTGTTTCTCATCACGTATTATTAGGAACATTTTTATATACTGTTGGTTTTGCTGACATCTAGTTATTGAAAATAATTTTTCAGGTGTGAAGGTTTAATAGAACAAAGCATGGGGGGGGAGGGTAGGGGGTTTATAAATGAAAGGGCCATTGGATGAAACCTTTTAATGACTTTTTGAGAAATTTAAGATTTAATAATTGATTAGGTTGGTGAGAACTTTAAATGCTTAAGTAGTCTGAAAGATTGTGTATCATAAACCTTTAGATGAAAGGCAATTGGGAATACATAACGGCTCTGCGAGCGTATTCGGTTTGTTGGGCATTACTTTGTAAATACATCCCGTAGCTCTGAGAATATTGATTTTTAGTTAGACTAATATGTTCTATCAGTATTTTCTTTTAAAGAAATCACTCCTTCAATATAAACTCCCCTGGGAAAAAGACAACAAAGTCACTTTGCTAAGTCAATATTTGCAGAGTGTTAATATTGATCTTTTTCCTTTTGTTTTCCCTTTCTTGACTGAACCTTTACTAGTTTTCTTTCAACAGAAAATAATAGCGGTAGAAATATAAAACATTAACTGGGAGCTGCTAGGATGCATTAAAAATGAGCACCTGGGGACTCCTGTGTAGCAGGGAAAAAATGATCCTGACCACACACTCTTAACTGCTGCTGGAAAACTGAACTGATTGGCCTCATGAGCTACATTTTTGTTTCAAATAACAACTCTGTGTTTGTTATTGAACTCTAAAGTCCTTTCTGTCTTCCACACTGCAGTACAGTGACATTTGTTCTATATTAAAATTTCAAAACAGAATCTCTGTGGAATTTTTCGTGGTCTGTTTAGGTATCTGGACCTCCATGCAATTTAACCTGCAATTTCACCTTGTTCAAACATGATCTGTAGGACACGAAACCAGTGCCCAAGATTTGAAGAGGGAAGATTGAGGTTGGCCATGAGGAAACAGTTCTTTGCTGTGAGGGTGCTGAGATGCTGGAACAGGTTGCCCAAGGCAGTTGTGGCTGCCCCATCCCTGGCAGTGTGGAAGGCCAGGTTGGATGGGGCCCTGAGTAAACTGCTCGAGTGAAGGTGTCCCTGCCTCTGCAGGGGGGTTGGAACTGGATGGTCTTTAAGGTCCCTTCCAGCCCTGGCCATTCTGTGATAATATTGGGTTCCTCTTGCCTTGTACAAGCCTGAGAAATAAAAAAGCAGCTGCAGATATTGATTACTATGGATTAGCATCCTACCAAAGCTGAAAGCAATCAATAAGCATGGAAAAGTGCAAGTAAAACTACTGCAGGGTCTTTAACCTTAAATATTAAAGACCCAACACAAACTCAGTCCAAATTGATGAGAAACACAGAGTGATTCATTTGGGGTGTGGATCAGGAGTTAGGACCTCAAAGTTATTCTTAGTCATCTAATACTCAGAAATTAAATTAATAGTCAATTAAACTTTGATTTTAAATGAATAAAATGTTTTATGNGGGAGTCCCTGTGTCTGGAGGTGTTAAAGGACAGCCTGGCTGTGCCCCTTACTGCCCTGATGTGGCTGCTGGGGAGATGTTATGGCCTGGGCTGGCCTGGATGAGCTCAGAGGTGTTTTCCAACCTCAGTAATGCTGTGATTCTGCAAAGGACCCCTTACAAAATGCTGAGTGTGTTCACAGCACTTTGTTCCCTGTGTTTTCTTTTTGCTAGTGGGTTTTTGTGGAATATTTGAAGGTAAAAAAATGTGAGGAGATAAAAACAGTTAGAAAAGTTCTACAGATGTGCAATGACTACATAGAATCATTAGGGATCGGAAGGGACCTCGAAGGATCAGCTAGTCCAATCCCCCTGCCACAGCAGGATCACCTAGACCAAGTTGCACAGAAACAGATCCAGGCGGGTCTTGAACATGCTGGGCTTCAGCTGCAGCTGAATCACTGTTCTTTAAAAAAATAGCTAATGGAGATTTTAAATGTTTGCAAAGTGTTGTCTGTGTTGGTTTGAGTCACCAACCAAAGACAATTTGATTATTAACTTAAACTGTAGTGGCAGTGGGACACAGTTAAGGAGTGATTAGCACTGGCAGCACTGGGTTAGCATTTCTTGATCATTAAGTTTTTTATATGCAGACACTTGCCACTGTATTAGCCATCACCTGAAGACTCCCAGAGTAACCTTCCTGTGTATTTCTCGTGGATAATGTGGAGAATACAGCACCACCTCATGCTCTGTGCAAGAACAACACTTAGCTGTTTGATTCCTGTCAGATTTCTTCTTGGTGAATCAGGGGCAGAAAATGAAGGGAGAGGATTGATTCCGTGGTCTTACTGGATCAGCACAACTGCTGATCTCACTCTTTGGTTAGTTAGTAAAGCAAAAAGGACTGTAACCAAGATGAATGAGATGATGTTTGGATGTGAATCACAGAGTGTTAGGGGTTGGAAGGGACCTGGAAAGATCATCCAGTCCAATCCCCCTGCCACAGCAGGATTCCCTAGATCCAGTCGCACAGGAGCAGGCCATGTGGGTCTCCAGAGAACCCCCTTGGGCAGCCCATTCCAAGGCTCTGGCACCCTCACCTCTTCTCCTCTTGATGTGGAACCTCCTCTGTTCCATTTGACAGTCAGTGCTGCTTGTCCTAGCACTGGGTGCCCCTGAGCAGAGCCTGGCTTCTTCCTCCTGACCCCTACCCTTTCCATCTTGATCAACAGTCATGGGCTCACCCCTCAGGCTCCTTTTTTCCCAGCTCCCTCAGCCTCTCCTCATAAGGGAGGTGGTCTACTTCCTTCATCATCTTGGTTGCTCTATGCTGGACACCTTCCAGCAGCTCTGTGTCCTTCTGGAACTGAAGGGTCCAGAACTGGACACAGTACTCCAGATGCGGTCTCACCAGTGCAGAGTAGAGGGGGAGAAGAACCTCCCTCGGTCTGCTAACCACCCGCTTTCGGATCCCCTCCAGGGTGCTGTTGGCCTTTTCGGCCACAAGAGCACATTGTTGGCTCATAGTCATCCTGCTATGTGCTAGGACTTCCAGGTCCCTTTCTCCTACCCTGCTCTCCAGCAGGTCAGTCCCCACCCTATCCTGGTCCCTGGGGATGTTCTTGCCCAGATGCCAACTCTACACTATAAAATGTTAGTCTAGAGGAGTTGAACCTGTTCCTGTAGAAATCAGTAGCACAGGACCAAAGACTCTCAAATCCTTGAGTCCCCAAGTAATTTGTATTTGTTAAAGATGTAGAAATCTGAAGGGATCAGTGTAAATTCAGGGTCAGAGCTGCATTTGTAATCGTGTTACTCAGCATCCTGGCTGCACACAGTAGCAAAGTCCAGTTCTTGCCTGACACCTTTAGGTCGCTGGCTGTAAAGTGCCATCGACTGAGCGTGAAAGGGCTGTAAGGAGAGCTGGTTCGTTAAGAGGAGAAATGGAATGTAACGTTCGGATGAAGACTGTTGGGCCTTAGGTAGAGTTAGTCACCCTCCTCACTGGGAGTTGCCTGCTGTTTGAAACTGAAGCGTGAAGCTGTTTTAGCACCTCAGCAAAACCGTGGCTGCTCTAGGAACCATGTTATTCACAGCTACAGCAGTTTTCACTTTATGACTTTCCAAAAGCTTGGACCCAAGTCCAGAAGAACCACTTAATTTAACTACTGAGTTTGTGATTTCTCTGAGCAAGTAACTCACAGCATCACAGAACAATCCTGGTTGGAAAGGAGCTCCCAGATCCCTGAGTCCAACCATCCCCACCCCAACAAAAAACTTTAATCCCTGAGAGACTGACAGACACAACCTGACCCCCTCCCTGCTGCCACTCGAGCAGGGCAGGGAGCACCATGGCTACAGGGTTCTTCAACACCTCCAGGCATGGAGACTCCACCACTTCCCTGGGAAGGCCCTGCCAGTGCCCAACCACTCTGGCTGCAAAGAATCTCTGCCTCAGATCCAATCTANGTCCAGAACTGACCATAGGACTCGAGAGGAGGCCTTCTAAGGGCCAAGTCCAGGGCACAGGACCTTCTCTTCTGCCGCCCACACTCCTCCTGATCCAGGTCAGGATGCCGTAGGCCTTCTTGGCCACCTGAGTTCTCTGCTGGCTCCTATGAAGCCGACTGTCTGCCAGCACCCCTAAGTCCTGTTCTGCTGGGCAGCTTTTGAGCCCCTCATCCCCCAGCCTGTAGCGGTGCCTGGGGCTGTTGTGACCAAAGTGCAGGACCTGCAATTGGTGATCTTTTCCCTCAGACAACTGGCCTCGGCCCATCGATGCAACCTGTCCCAGTCCCCCTCTACAGCCTTCCTGCCATCGAGCAGGTCAACACTCCCACACCATTTGGTGTCATCTGCAAACTGAGGGTGCTGTCAATCCCCACGCCCAGGCCATCAATAAATGTTTTCAGCTCATGAGTTAGGTCATTTTATGGTCTGATGGAAGAAATGTAGTCAAACTGAAGTCTGTCCATGTTAAATCACAGACTCACTTTGGTTGGAAGAGACCTTTAAGATCATCAAGGTCAACCTTTGACCCAGCACTGTCAGGTCATCGCTAAAGCATGTCCCTCGGCACCAGGTCCATCCATGGTTTCAATCCCTTCAGCTATGGGGACTCCACCAGTGCCCTGGGCAGCCTGTTTCCATTTCACACAGTTCAGAGAATTTCATGAGTTCAGTTTGATTCTTCACTCTGGTTTCATTTCAGAGATGAAGGCCAATGGTTCTATGATTCTACTATTCCTTGGTTTCCAGGACTGGCAGTTTGCACAATGCAAAGGATGCTTCTACTTAGAAGAAGATGGTGAGATCATTAGTCACAAGTACCGGCTGCACGTACCTCAGAGGTCTGCAGTGTGCATTACCATCAAGCCTTTAAACCTTCGTCAGCTACAAGGTAAATGATTGCTATTTCTTTGGAGAGTTTTCCCCTCTAATAAATAACTTCTCTCCTGATCCATCTCTCTTGCAACGCTGTGCGATGTCGCAGTCCTTTGTTGACCGAGTCCTGTGAATAATATCATGTCACACTGTATTTTCTGCTTAGACATCCTGTGCTTTCTGTCTGGGCAGTGCAAATCAGCTGAGTCCATTATTTTTTCCCCCTCGAAGATGCAGATTTGGAAAGTTTCTTGATACTAATTTGAACATCAGAGCTGTTTGCAGTGTCTCTCTTCATGGTTTTAATGTTCTTTGTGGGAAATCATACAGAATGTAGTGAATATTGCAATCTCCACCCCCAGTACCGTAGCAGATACTTAGGATATGAACAGAGCTTCCTTAGTTACCAGAGGTGGTGAGGTTAGAACTATTACACAGTCACACTGAGGTTGGAAAAGCCCTCCGAGCATATCCAGCCCACCAGGGCACTCAGGGCCACAGCCAGGCTGTCCACCTGCCTTGGGCAGTCCAGTTCAGGCTCTGAGCACCCTTACCAAGAGAAAGGGCTTCCTAACATCCAACCTAACCCTCCCCTGGCAGCTTCAGGCCCTGCCCTCTTGTCCTGGCGCTAGGTGCCTGGGAGAAGAGCCTGATCCCCATCTGACTGCAACCTCCCTTCAGGAAGTTATGGAGAGAGAGAAGGTCCCCGCCCTGAGTCTCCTCCAGGCTGAACAACCCCAGCTCCCTGAGCCTGTCTTCATCAGATTTTCCCTCTAGTCCCTTCACTAGCCTCATTGCTCTCCTCTGGACCTGCTCCAGTCCTTCAATCCTTTTCTTGAAGGAACTGCCCCCAGTACTTGAGGTGAGACCTCCCCAGTGCCCAGGACAAGGGGAGAATAACGTTCCTAGTCCTGATAGTAACCGTGATCTGTAAGACAATCCCAAGACTTTTATCGGATCAGCCTAAGTAGGAAGAAGATCCCAACAGCAGACAGGGAATTCTTGTGTTCCATCTTAGACAAGCAGTGATCAGCATAATAAAAACCAGAGAAATACTGAAATATTAAGTGTGGGGCTCAAATAAAACCGATTTGGGGCCAGTATTAAACATTTGTGTTGGCAATGGTTTTCTTTTTAGGGAAATCTTACCAGTGGTTGTCAGTGGACACAGCTCTGTACATCCTCAAGGAAAACGAGAGCCAAGAAAATCTACAGCTTGTGAGCTTCACTGATCAACAACACAGAGAGGTGAGATGTTCTCGTATGAATATTGCTGGTAACGAAGGTATAAATCGATGAGTAACTTACAAAGCTGTCTCCTTTCCTTCAAAAGTAGATGTGTGGATGGAAAGGGGAGCTTGGATCAGGAGTTTACTGGCTACTCCCGTTCACAACAGGCTGCAGGTTGAAGAAGGTAAAATCACCAGTTCTTGGAGAAGCCAAACTGGTGTATAGAGGTGAAGACGGAGACCTGGCTCTGACCAAAGAGTTCCGGTGAGTTGTGGTCCCAAACGGGTGAGGTCACTTCTGTAGGAGTGTGTGCTCAGCTGACGTCCAGCCTTTCAAAAGCTCTGTGTTACTGCAGTCCTGTTAGGGTTGTGTTAGCCTTTCATAAACACAGAACCAGGTGGAGAGATGATGGCAAAGCAGTGGATGTGATCTGTCTTCAGTAAAGCACTGGACGCAGTCTCCTACAGCATCCTTGCAGCCAAAGGAAGTGTGGTCTGCACAATCAGACAGGGAGGTGGGTTGTGAACTGGTGGCAGGATAGAAGCCAGAGAGTAGTGGTCAGTATGGCAGTGTCTTGGTGGAGGCCTGGATCTGGTGGAGTCCCCCAGGGGTCGGTACTGGGATCAGTACTATTTAATATATTCATTAACAACCGGGATGAGGGATTAGAGTGTCCTGTCGGCTGATGATGCCAAGATGGGAGGAGGGGCTGACACCCAGAGGGCTGGGCTGCCACTCGGTGGGACCTGGACAGCTGGAAAGCTGGGCAGGGAGGAATCAAATGGAGTCCAACCAGGGCAGTGTAGGGCAACAATGGCCCACAGGGACTAGGATAGGGTGGGGACTGACCTGCAGGAGAGCAGTGCAGGAGAAAGGGACCTGGGGGTCTAGGTGGCCAGCAGGATGGCCAGGAGCCAGCAATGGGCCCTGGTGGCCAAGAAGGCCAGTGGCAGCCTGGGGTGGATTAGAGGGGGGGTGGTTAGTAGGTCGAGAGAGGTTCTCATCCCCCTCTGCTCTGTCTGCCCTGGGGAGACCACATCTGGAATCTTGTGTCCAGTTGTGGGCCCCTCAGTTCCAGAAGGATACAGAGCTGCTTGAGAGAGTCCAGTGCAGAGCAACAAAGATGATGAAGAGAGGGGAGCATCTCCCTGAGGAAGAAAGGCTGAGGGAGCTGGAGCTCTTGAGTTGGGAAAAAAGAAGCCTGAGGGGGGACCTCATGATCACTATGGAAAGGGTGGGCTCTGCTCAGGGGCGCCCAATGCTAGGCCAAGGTGCACTGGGTGTCATCTGGAACAGAAGAGGTTCCACATCAAGAGGAGAAGCAACTTCTTCCCAGTGAGGGTGCCAGAACTGTGGAAGGGGCTGCCCAGGGGGGTTGTGGAGTCTCCATCTCTGGAGACATTTCAAACCCATCTGGCCTGTTCCTGTGCCACTGGATCCAGGGGATTCTGCTGTGGCAGGGGGATTGGACTGGATGGTCTTTCGCGGTCCCTTCCAATCCCTAACACTCTGTGATTCTGTGATTATAGATTATTACAGAATATTCACCAATACCCTCAAGAGCTTCCCACAAGAGCATGGGGCAGGAAAGGAAATGAGTAGGTTTGGAAGTAGCTCTGCCTCTTTCACCTTTTAGAACCACTTTGTTGGAGATATTTGAAACAATAGATCTGGATGGGAACGGCCTGCTGAGCATGGAGGAATACAACTTCTTTGAACTTAGAACCAGTGGTGAGAAATGCGATGAGGAAGCATGGGCTGTATGTAAGGGTAAGTTAATTGTGCTTTATGCAATTAATTAGAGCTATTAATACTGGAAGGTGTTGTTTATAGCACCCTACTATGTATATATTGCAGAGGAACTGAGTATCTTGCAGCCATATCAAGTTCATGTGTAGTTAATTGTTCTCTTTTCCCCTTATGTTGCTGTTTTCTTCTGTTTCCAGTCTCCTGTCCTTTCTTTTGCTGCATTCTGGTTTCTGTGCCACTGACCTCCTGCTGAGAAAATTCTTCCCATTGCTAATTGCAAAATTGTCTAAGTGAGAGATTTTGTAGCTGCCAAAACCTACAGGTTTGCTAATCCTGGATCATACGGTGAATTAAACTGTAACAGGTATTTATTTAATCAGTCTTTTTTCTGCGGATTAAGCTGATGCTGCTTTTATATCTCACAGAATCACAGAATAATCCTGGTTGGAAAGGAGCTCCCAGATCCCCGAGTCCAACCATCCCCAGCCCAACAAAAAACCTCAATCCCTGAGAGACTGACAAACACAACCTGACCCCCTCCCTGCTGCCACTAGAGCAGGGTGGGAAGCACAATGCCTTCATGGTTCTTCAACACCTCCAGGGTTGGAGATTCAGCCACCTCCCTGGGAAGGCCCTGCCAGTGCCCAACCACTCTGTCTGCAAAGAATTTCTTCCTTGGATCCAATCTAACCCTCCCCTGCCTCAAGTTCAGACCATCATCCCTGCTTCTGTCAGCAGGCACCAAGGAGAAGAGGTCAACACTCACCCCTCCGCAACCTCCCTTCAGGGAGTTGTAGAGGGAAGTGAGGTCCCCCCCTCAGCCTCCTCCAAACTCAACTTGCCCAGCTCCCTCAGCCTCTCCTCAGACAACTGGGCTGAACTTGATCATCCTGGAGGTCATTTCCAACCAGGGTGATTCTGTGACAACCATGAGGCTCTATGACAGCCCTGAGATTCTGAGACCTTCAGAGTGAGGTGAGGGAGCTTTGCAGACTATGACATGTTGCTTAATTCGGACTAAAATACTTCAGATCTGTCAGTCCTGCTAATTATTTCTCCCTAAAACATTCTCAAATATTGAATTTTTTCCCAAACGATGGAAAGATGAGACAAACTCCAGTTCTCTAGAAGAGTCTCATCCCCTTCATACCTTTGCGTACTGTTCCGCTCTTGACTTTGTCAGGGCTCTGTGGCTGTGCACTGCCCTCCCCATGGGTGGGAGGGCTGTCGGTGTGTGTCTGGGTGAATGTGTTACCAGGTCATTAATCACTCGAAGGGTTCAGGCCAATATCCTACATCTTGACACCAAAGTTCAAGCCGTTTATTACAGCATCTGTACCCTTAGATAGATTTATTAAATTAGTAATCCCTTTTTAATAATATATAGCGAAGATTTAGCATTGTTATGAAGATGAGGAAACCATTTTTAACCATCTCTGACACGAGGACATTTCAATTATGTGTTTGCTGACATGAGAGCGGGCGATCTATGATATTCTGGCTTGAGAGGGAGGGTAGGGTTATTGGCGTTTTATTGCTTTTTAGGAACTAAGTAAATCATTTCTATATCACAGACCTCAAGCACGAAAGGTGCTGGCTCCAGCAGCCTTTCATTTCCTATTCCTAATGTACCCAAAAAGAAATCAAACCCCACTATGGAGTTGGAAATCTCCCCCTCTTTTGGGTTATTCAAGGAGCCAGCTGTTTCTAGCCATTATTTAAATCCACTGGGAAGCTCTGGTCAAGGACATTCTTTCCAAAATAATATTGGAGAGCCTGAGGCTGCAGGATGGCTCCAGCTTTTAAACCTCGTTAACCTTAAGCGGGAGCTTGGTTTTGGAAGGATAAAGGGTGTTTGCAGAGAGAACAGATGTTTAAGTGCTACCTTCTATTTCATTTTAAACAGAGAATTTTGATATGAAGAAGAATGAGCTAACAAGACAAGGATTTATGGATTTGAATCTGATGGAAGCCAACGACCGTGAAGGAGATCCTAGTGACCTTTGGGTCACTTTATTGTCTCTGGGCTACAATAAAGCATTAGAGATGACAGAGGTAGGATAACCAAGGATAACTGCTTCATGTACAACGTGCTGCACATGTTTGACAGCAAGAACTGTTTCTGTCTGTTGTAAATGTTTCCGTGTGCTTGTAGTTTGGTCCAGTGAGCAGTGGTGTCCCGCAGGGATCTGTGCTGAGCCTAGTTCTGTTCAGCATCTCTACTGGATAAGTGGATCGAATCACCCCTTAGTAAATTTGCATTGATGACACAAAGTAGGGGGGCAGTGTCAGTCTGCGGGGGTGGAGGAAGATGCTGTAGAGAGATCTGGACAGGCTGCATCAATGGGCAGAGGCCAATGGGATGAGGTTGAACTGGTGTAGAACCCTAACTTTGGCCACAAGAACCCCCTGCAGCTACAGACTGGGGGA
>VZRI01000952.1:13348-85673 GCA_013397515.1 Upupa epops | reverse complement strand
CCTCCCGCCCCCCGCAGCGCGCGTGCGCCACGCAGCGCCTCGCGATACCGCCCCGCGCCGACCTGTCGCGGGTGGAGATGCAGAGAGAAGGGCGCTGGAGGGGCTGCGTGGAGCTGGGGAACCGGAGCTCGCAGTCACCAGGGGCTGTAGGGGCAGCCGGGAACAGCTTTCACTCCATTATTTTAAATCTATGATTTTCAGTTTATTTATTTAAATTATTTCGTTTTATTTCAAGAATTTTAATTCAGAAATTTTAATAGTAATTTCAAATCTGTAACTTTAAATTCTTTTAATTCAGAAATTTTAATAGTAATTTCAAATCTGTAACTTTAAATTCTTTTAATTCAGAAATTTTAATAGTAATTTCAAATCTGTAACTTTAAATTCTTTTAATTCAGAAATTTTAATAGTAATTTCAAATCTGTAACTTTAAATTCTTTTAATTCAGAAATTTTAATAGTAATTTCAAATCTGTAACTTTAAATTCTTTTAATTCAGAAATTTTAATAGTAATTTCAAATCTGTAACTTTAAATTCTTTTAATTCAGAAATTTTAATAGTAATTTCAAATCTGTAACTTTAAATTCTTTTAATTCAGAAATTTTAATAGTAATTTCAAATCTGTAACTTTAAATTCTTTTAATTCAGAAATTTTAATAGTAATTTCAAATCTGTAACTTTAAATTCTTTTAATTCAGAAATTTTAATAGTAATTTCAAATCTGTAACTTTAAATTCTTTTAATTCAGAAATTTTAATAGTAATTTCAAATCTGTAACTTTAAATTCTTTTAATTCAGAAATTTTAATAGTAATTTCAAATCTGTAACTTTAAATTCTTTTAATTCAGAAATTTTAATAGTAATTTCAAATCTGTAACTTTAAATTCTTTTAATTCAGAAATTTTAATAGTAATTTCAAATCTGTAACTTTAAATTCTTTTAATTCAGAAATTTTAATAGTAATTTCAAATCGGTAACTTTAAATTCTTTTAATTCCGAAATTTTAATAGAAATTTTAAATCGGTAACTTTAAATTCTTTTAATTCAGAAATTTTATTTCCGTACTTTTCAATACTTTAAAATCAATAATGTAATAATTTTTCATCAGTAATTTTACACCAGTACTTCTAAATCTATAATTTTTTAAGCAAAACCTTAAAGTCAATAATAATTATAAACCACTAACTGTAATTCAGCAATTTAAAATAACAAATTTTAATTCAAGAATATTAAATCAACAGTGTTAAATAATTTTAAGTCAGTAATTTTAAATCGGTAATTATAAATAATCTCCAAAAATTTAATTCAAGAATTTAAAATCAGTAACATTAGATTAATTCAGAAATGTTAATTCCATATATTAATTTAAATGTAATAATACAATAATTTTAAATCAGTAATTTTAAACCACTAATACTTCATGTATAATTTTTTAAGCAATATCTTAATTTTAAACAAGTAATTGTTTGACAGTAAGTTTAATTAACAAATTCAACATCAGTAATCTTAAGCCAATCATACTTTGAAATCACAGAATTTTTGAGGCTGGAAAAGATCTCCAAAATCACCCAGCCCAGGACCTAACATCATGGCAATCAGCCAGACCAGGGCACTAGGGGCCACAGCCAGGCTGTCCTTCAACACTTCCAGGGGTGGGGACTCCACCACTGCCCTGGGCAGTCCAGTCCAGGCTCTGAGCACCCTCTCCATGAGGAAGGGCTTCCTAACATCCAACCTAACCTTCCTCTGGTCCAGCTTCAAGCCCTGCCCTCTCATTCTATCACTAGCTGCCTGGGAGAAGAGCCTTACCCCCACCTAACTACAACTTCCCTTCAGGGAGTTGTAGAGAAGGAGAAGGTCCCCCTTGAGTCTTCTCCAGGCTAAACAAACCTAACTTCCTCAGCCTTTCATCATCAGACTTCCCTCTGGTCCCTTCCCCAGCCTTATTGCTCTTCTGGGCCTGCTCCAGCCCCTCAATCTCTTCCTTGAAGTGAGGCGCCCAGAACTGCCCCCAGGACTCAAGGTGAGGCCTCACCAGTGCCGAGTACAGGGGGAGAATGATGTCCCTAGTTCTGCTGGCCACGCTATTCCTGATACAAGCCAGGCTGCTGGTTTTAAATCAGTAATTTCAATTCAGGAACGTAAAGCAACTTCACAAAGCTCACAAGAGATGTTTAAGATACTCACAATAACCGCTGCTGCAGCTGCGGTATCACGGGGTGATGTTTAGAAGGGATTTTACTGGTGTCCAGCTCAAAGGGAAATTCCCTGAATATAAACTTGGTTTGCCTGCAGCCTCCTGGACTTTCCCTGTGCTATGAGAAGGGTTTGGTTTAAAGGCAGCGGTGAAAACACATGGAAAAGCTGGTTTGGTACCAACAACTTTGCTGCAAAAGACCCAAAGAATTGTTTAGGTCAGAAAGACTTTGAAGATCATCAAGTCCAGGCATTAACCCAGCTGCCCCAAGGTCAACGCTAAACCCTGTGTCTGTGCTTCAGATCCCCGTGACTTATAACCACATCCAAGATTGCGATTCAACCCCCTCCCTGGGCAGCCTGTGCTAAGGCCTAAGGACCCCTTCTAGGAAGAAGTTTCTCCTCATGGCCAACCTAACCTTCCCCTGGGACACCTGGAGGCCATTTCCTCTTGTCCTATCACTTGTTCCTTGTGAGACCAACCCCTGCCTCTGTACACCTCCCCTCAGCCTCCTTGCCTCTTGACTAACCAGCTCCAGCTCCCAGCATCTCAGTGTCTTTCCTGTACTGAGGAGCCCAAAACTGGGCCCTGTATTCCAGGTGTGGCCTCACCAGTGCCCAGTACAAGGGGCAAGTCACTTCCCTCCTCCTGATTACTGCTAGAGGAGTTCACTCCGTTGAAACAGCAGATCTTGGGTGCGTTTTGCATAGGACATACATTAAAAATCACATTTTCTTTACTAGTAGGATGGAAGAACAAAACGTCTATCACAAGACACAGGGTTGGTCCCATTCATCAGGGAAGAACTCTGGGGGCAGTCACTAAGACTTTGAAGCTGCAGCACAACCACAGACACAGAGAACATAAAAACATGCTGGGTCAGAGTCTGTCCAGCTCAATGCCCTGTCTCCAGCTGTGGACAAAATGGATTCCAAAGAAGTATTCAGACTACAAAGAGACTTTAATGAATCCCTGAATCCTCTCCCAGTATCCAACCATCTGGAGGGACTTCCCAACACAGAGACAGGTAGCGTGTGGTTATTTAATAACAGTCGCTGGATTTCTCTTTCATGAACCTGCTGGTCTCCCCTTGAACTCACGCGAACTTCTCCCATCCAGGACATGCTGTGGCAAAGAGCTGCTGAGCGTAATGACGCGCTGTGTGGTTTCACGTGAAACCTCGTTTTTATCTGAATCTTTTAGACACCACCACTCCTTGATGGCACTTTAGGACTGGAAGAGCCAGCAAGAAATCAACCCCTGTGCATCCCCTGCACAACACTCACAGTTCTTCCAATGTGTGTGTCTCTGAAGGCTTATGTTTCTCCAGGCTGAGGATTCCTATCCTCATGGTCCATCCACGCACAAAGCTCTTCTGATCTGTAACACATTTGTTTTCCCTTGAGAAAAAGGGGATGGGAAAGTGGAACTGGTTATTAATCCTTCAGCCTAATGGCCAAAAAATAACAAAGCAAGAAAATCCTTAAGTGGTTAGAATCAAAGATTCAGAAATTGACTCAGACCAGGGAGACAGTAATAGTTGCTCAGTACCACTGACACAAAGAGTGTGGAAATCAAGCTGCTTTCAGGATGCAGCTCCCAAACATTTTTTTCCATATACATCAGCTTCACAGAATCACATCATGTCAGGGACGGGAAGGGACCCCAGAAGATCATCCAGTCAAATCCCCCTGCCACAGCAGGATCCCCTAAATCAAGTGGCACAGGAACATGGCCAGACAGGTTTTAAACATCTCCAGAGAAGGAGACCCCCACAACCTCCCTGGGCAGCCCTTTCCAGGGCTCTGTCACCCTCACAAGGAAGAAGTTTCTTCTCCTCTTGATGTGGAACCTCCTCTGTTCCAGCTGACACCCGTTGCCCCTTGTCCTATCATTTGGTGTCACTGAGCAGAGCCTGGCTCCTTCCTCCTGACACCCACCCTTTCCATATTGATCAACATTAATGAGGTCATTCCTCAGTCTCCTTTTTTTCAAGCTCAAGAGACCCAGCTCCCTCAGCCTTTCCTCATCAGGGAGATGCTCCACTCCATCATCTTTGTAGCTATGTGCTGGACTCTCTCAAGCAGTTCTGTGTCCTTCTAGAACTGAGGGGCCCAGAACTGGACACAATATTCTAGACGTGGTCTCACCAGGGTAGAGTACGCATGAGGAGAACATCTCTTGATCTACTTACCACCCCTCTTCTAGTCCATCCCAAGATGGCATTGACCCTCTTGGACACAAGGGCACATTGCTGGCTCACAGTCATCCTGCTGGCCACCAGATTCCCAAGTATGGTTTTGTTTCAGCAGAGCAATCACTCTGCCAACTGTATGAGAGTCAATCAGTGTCATAAACTACTACCAGATGTATTCGGACATCTGCATGTTCCCTGTCAGCTCTAAGTGCCCACTCTGCTCCAGTAATCTGAAATCCAAAGACTTACAGCAATGCAGAAGAAAAGTTAATTTTCAAATCATTAGATTCAGTCCGAACTGAGCTTCTGGAGGCTCTCTACATCCACATGACCAGCTGGTACGCAACAGGAAAAATCTTTAGGTTGATCGCCAGTGTTTCCTGCTTCATTCCAGAGAGAAGATGCCATTAGTTCCCCATAAGGCCCTGCAGTGAAGTGCAGTAGCAGCCAATATAAGGAAAAAATAAAAGTCTCAACAATTCTGACACTACTGTCAGAACATCTTCCTGTTTTAAGTTCCAGCTTCTGTTCCATGTTCCCCAAAATACATTAAGGACATGTATTTGTGAGGTGTTACTACCTAGAAGGCGTTACGGGATCTCCGCAAGATGTGGTTTTGACATTGTGCAACGCTGTTACAGAGTTAGCCGTACAGACTGTGGAGGTGCTCTGCCAGTCCTGTCTTTGAAGAACAGGGTTTATTAAATCAGCATAGAGAAAAAACATAGATAAACCCACAACCTGAAATTTTAAGAGGGAAAATCAATTTTTAATTCAAATGACATTGAAAAGACACAGAAATGGCCTGTAGGGATGAAAATGGACTTAATTCATCACAGGTGGATCGTCACTGATGTTAAAACAGGTGCTGGAAGAGTGACTTTGACAAAACACAGTAACTTGCTGAATTTTCTTTAGCGGTAGACCTCATCATTTTACTGAGTTCTCCTGAGCAACAGTAATTAAAAAAACCCCAAAACAACCCAAAAAAGCAGCTTCAGCTTGTGCAAACACATTCTTCATGATTTCTGTTGGATGCAGAGCCATTTTCTCGGTATTCGATATGAATTTTTGTCCTCTAAAGTGTCTCTGTAGGGGATGTGCCACGTGTTACCTGAAGTCTGTACCACAACGTCATAGCAGAGAGCAGGCTGTTGGATAGAGAGAGATTAAACAACTTTAAGACTTCACACAATATATTGCTAAATTCCAGCTACAGATAGTTACGACTTCCAACACTTATCTCAGACACCTCCACAGATCCACCTCTGCAACAAACTGCATTTATTTCCTTGCTCAAAAGAAATAGTAAATGGTAGTAGAGAAGGACAAACGAAAACAGCTTCTACTATAACATGTGGTCATTATAAACAGCTAAAAATCTGTCTCCCATCTCCACCAGATACTAACGACTTGAACATAATTAACTCGATTTCTAGGAATAGCACAATGATGGTTTTTCTGTTCAGTTAAATGAAATCATACGGGAATTAACTCATGGTGTGGAGTTTATAGGCTTGAACTGATATGATTTAATGACATTAACAACATCTTCTGTTTGTTCTTTCAGTGTTACCTCCTTACAGAACTGACCTGCTCTGTGCTGAGCAGGATGTAAGAGAAAGGTTTATCAGTAACAATTTCAAGAGCATCAAGTGGAACAAATCTAATAGACTATTTTTCTGGTCTGTTGTGTTCCTGCTGTACTAACACACATAACACAAGCACAAACAAAATGTTACTGGTTGGAAACTGCAGTCCTCAGAACATCCAACATCACTCTGTATGTAGCTTTAGTACTGGCATGGAATATGTCTGCAACTACCTGAAAGGAAGTTGTAAAGAGGTGGGGGCTGGTCTCTTCTCACAAGGAACAAGTGACAGGACAAGAGGAAATGGCCTGAAGCTGCACCAGGGGAAGTTTAGATTGGCCATGAGGAAAAACTTCTTAGTGGAAAGTGTCCTCATACCTTGGAACAGGCTGCCTCGTCATCTCTGAACATGTTTCAAAGCTGTGTAGATTTGGAGCATAGGAAGAGGGTCTAGCACTGGCCTTGGGACAGTCAAGTTTAATTGCTGGACTTTGTGATCTTAAAGGTCTTTTCCAACCTAAACAATTCTATAACCTTCCAGAATAACCTTAATGACAGCTATGACTGGCAGCATCAATTGTCCAAATAATTTACATGGGAATTAAGATGGTAAAATCAGTAGCCCTTTTTGTATAAAGAATAAAGAAGGCGTAGTAGAGCCATGTTACTTGGGTAACCCTACATTCAGTATTTGGTTCCATAGTTTGGCTTCAAACTAAAAAAGGGCAGATTTAGATTAGATCTTAGAAAGAAATACCTCACTGGGAGGATGATGAGGCACTCGAACAGGCTGCCTGGAGAAGCTGTGGCTGCTCCATTCCTAGAAGTGTTCAAGACCAGGCTGGATGGGGTTCAGGACAACCCCGTGGCAGGGGGGTTGGAACTAGATGATCTCTGAGGACTGTTCCAACCCAACCCATTCTATGATTTCCTGTGTGCTCTGGGAACACAGTGAACTTTCAGAAAGCATGGGAAGTTTTAAGCCCATTGGTACAAATTAATTTCTTAGACTCTAACAAGAACTTTTTCGTTTCCAGAGACTGAAATTGTTTATCTTTAAAAAAGAGGCTCTGTGTGCTCTGATTGCAGCAGAAAACTTACCAAAAAATGTATACTGCGTCCTTCTACAGAACAGGAAAACGCTATCTGGTGTCCACGCTGCCACTTATGGAACAGCTGACGCGTTACGCTGTCAGAAAGACAAGCCTTGTGATCCCGGAGGAAGTCTCTAGTAACAAACTTGCAATGCTTGCCCGATCGAAGGGTGGCATACAACAGGAAGGCATCATCTTCAGAGCTTAACAAAACAAATGGAAAAGACAGACGTCATTCATGAGGCAGTAAGTGGTGGCAGGAAATGAATCAAAGGCTGATCTGGGATTTATTCATCCACAGCACTGAAAATTCCCAGTGTTACTGTAGTTCCTTAATAAAATAAAAAATCTGCTTACCACAGGGCACTGACAGTTAGAGCACAATAAAAATTGACTGCATGGTACACAGAGCAATTTCTTCTTATCACAGCCTGATAATACAACAATATAATGTGTTGCCACAAACCTTAATGATACAGTGCTACGTGGAACAGAGCTGCTAAAACCCATAAGCATAATCCCAAAGCTTTGCTGGAATAAACGGTCACCACAGCTCTTTGTCTTTACATGGGTTAATAGCTCTAAGAAATACTAACATTACTTGAAAAGTGTGTTCAGCTCTAGCTGCTGTTAAACTAAAAAGGTTTTAGGGAAACATCTTTTAAAAAAGCATCCATATAGTGGACAGAAGTTACCCTATAGCTGCAGAAGCTGTGCAGCTTCAGCTTTGCTGAAAGCATGTTTTGATTCCTGTGGATTTAGTGACAAGACATACAGATTAGCAAGGGTCTCCCTCTGGTGTAACAGGGTCCCCTTTGTTGGTGCTTAGATAGCAGGAAAGAGAGTGCTGTGATTCCACAGCAAAGAGAACAGGAGCCAGAACTGGAGAGTGGATGCAGAATAGATCTGAAAGGAGGCAGACAAAAGAGGCTTGGTCTGGTTGCTGGGACAAGGTGGGTCATAAGTGCTGAGAATTCAGACAGGTGAAGGATTAACAGTGCCCAACTCAGATGGAAACTAGGTGGAGCTGGAACTGAAGGAAAATCAAGACTAATAGTTCAGTGGTGGATCTGGGACAGTTACGTTAATGGTTGGACTCAATGGCCTCAAAGATTCTATGATTCTACATGAGGCTTCTCTTTTGCACACACAGAATTAGTAATGGTACTAAAACTAGAGTGAAATCATATAAATCAGGCTTTGATTGCCATTACATTTAGCTGTTTTCTTCAACTTACATATTGTCAGCAAAGAAGAAGTCTGCCTTGTTCTGCATCTCCTTCATAATCTCTTTTCTCCAGTTTGAAGAGTTAACCAGCATGTGTTTGCGGCCTAACACAAGCAACCGTACGTTCTCTTTGGCCAGGCAGTTGACAGCATCAAATAGCTGCAGAAAACAAAGCAAACCCAAAGATTTTCTTAGCTGTAAAAACAGACTGACAGGAAACTCCTTCATATCCTTGGTGCAGCTAGTGGGATTTCCAGCATACCCTCATCTCCCACAGTCCTTAACTGCAGATAACTCATTCAACAAAGAAAAGAAACATCACCACACCAGTTCACTGTAGGAAGCTGTGGAGAAGACACTGTTATGATAAATCTCTTGCAGCTTGAACGACAGGAACTCAGGAAAAGTTTTATAGAGATACCAGAAACTCAGTGTCAGTGAGGGGACTGGCTCATTTGGAAACGATTTGGTTCTCAAGACCTTGTTGGTCTTAGAGAAGGACGAAATCATGCTTCTCCAGCCCCTCCTATTGTCGAAATTGAAGACCTACAAGTGATCTGAGCTGCCTGTGGGGAAGAAGCAAGCAGAGGGAAAAGGAAATCTGTGACCTCAGGATTAAGGTTTTCTGAAAGCCACATCCAGACCAGCCTCCCACTTACAAACCAACATCCTGAGGTGGCAAATTCACTGTTACGCCAGCTTCTCTTCAAAGGAACTTTCAGCAGCCCCATAGGGCTGTGCCTGTTTGTGTCAATAAATGCTTTTCAGGACAAGCACTTGTGCCTGTGGTTTTCCCTCCCTGCTTCACCCAGACAGAACTCAAGGAGAGCTAAAGTTCTGGCTTTCAGCATCCAGGTTATTGCTGTGGGCTGCTCACAAAGCAATGGCATTTCCATTTGGTGCACATTGAGAGACCTGTTTCTTGAGATATTTGAAGACCAAGGACAGTAAGGAAAAGGTGTTTCCTATTTTTTTCCTGCTTTTGCTTCCACTATTGCTCAATATATGATCTCCTGATTTTTCACGAATCCTTCTTCCTAACTTTCCAGATACTTCCCTCTTCCCGGTTACCACTTCTCCTTGCAATACCTGCAATTGTCTTTTTCCTCTTGCTCTTTCCCCTCCTTTTCTCCTCTTTGTAACCCTTTTGTTTCAGAGGTTAGAAAGAAACCTTCTAAGTACTGAGTACAACTGTATAACTTTTATGTCACAGAACATACACGGGGGGGTTCCATAAATGTGTCTCCTCCCACGCCTGGCTGCTTCTCAAGAAAGGAAAACATGAGACACACAGTAACACTTGCTTTAGTCATAAAGGAAAAAGAACATAATACTGTCAAAAAACTAGCAGTCATCTCTCACTGAAAACGACTGGACTATTTTATTAATGTAGGATTTCCAATTGAGCTAAAAATTATTGTCATCTGCCCCTTCCCCCCCCATGAAAATGTGCTGTATGCAATAGGCTGCATGCAGGTGCACCCCCTTAGAATGTTCCCCGTTATTTAGGCAGTGAACAGCAGATGCTCAGTTGCATCATCTGTTCTAAAGTCAGTCTGTATAAACCATTTTAAAACACACAAGACACTCCCTGTGCTCATCATTCATTGAAGTGTCTACTCAGACTATATGTGAAGATCACTAGTTCCTTCTAGATCCTGTACAGGAACTGCAGGAACTGGGGTTGTTCAGTCTGCAGAAGAGGAGACTCAAGGGGGAACCTTATCACTCTCTACAACTACCTGAAAGGAAGTTATAGTGGGGTGGGTGGGGGTCGGGTTCTTCCCTCAGGCAACTAGCAGCATGATGAGGGCAGGGCCTGAAGCTGCCAGGGGAGGGTTAGGTTAGATATTAGGAAGCCCTTCCTCATGGAAAGTGTGATTAGACATTGGAATACATTGCGTAGGGAGGTGGTGGAGTCCCCACCCCTGGGTTTAAGTAGAGACTGGACCTGACACTCAGTGCCATGGTCTAACTTACTGTGGTAACATTAGGCAGGTCACAGGTTGGGCTTGATGATAACAGAGGTCTTTTTCAGCCTCAATGATTCTGTGATTCTCAAAGAGATGATCATTAGGACCCCCTGAATAGCTCCAATCTGTTTCATCATTTATCAGTCACATTCAAATGATTCCCGTGCTGTCCCAATCTCAGTTTAATTACAACATTCTCAAGCTTCTCCTAAACCTCAACACTTTACTTGCAGTGTAAACACTTTGATGTGACTGCACTTTAGCACATGACTCAGACAGGAGCCACCGTGCAGCCACAAAGATGTACAAAGCTGCACTAATGCTAATAATTTTTTCTATGATATTTTAAAATCATCTACAATAAACAGATGCATGATGCTAGCGTGCATGGTCTCATCTGATTTCTGCACCCAAATCCATGAATCAGTGAAAAACACACTTGCACAATACTTTGGCTGAGTATATAGTTTTCTCTTTCCTCAGGATAGTCCCAGAGACAGACGCTATCTCCCCACACACATAAATGAATTCTCTTGGGGTTTACAGCCACACCATCTTATGAGGTTTCCCCTCCACAACTAAGCTCCTTCCTTCATACCAGTGTGCACCTTTTGTTTTCCTGTTGTGCTGATAGAATTTATTTGTTGGGATATGCTATCACCCAGATGATGGCACAAGTCCAACTCACACCCTAGCACAGGAACTTGTGGAGCAGAAGAGCTGGACTGACTGGAGATGTGGAGGCTGCTCAGTAGGACAGAACACATACTCTGTAGGATCATGCTGATGTCGAGCTCGTGGGCTTTGCAAATACGAAATAAAGCAACAAAAAATGCTGCCACTGGTAGTTTTACATTGTAAAAATCAGCAAGTCACACCTTAGAAGAACCATATTTTAGCTAAGGCTAAATATTAAGAGTTTTCCCTTAGAGGGAATGTCCCTACACAAATTCCTGGAGGTAGCTTTGCAGTGACTTGCATTCACAATTCTGCACCATCTAATGGGGATTAAATGCAGGGGTTACTCTGGGAGAGCAGGGAATCCTTGCAAGACCAGTCCTCATCGCACTGCAAGGCCAATCCTCAGCACACCGCAAGACCAATACTCATTCTTCAGATTTCACAACAGCTTGATGAAGTAAATGCAGAACTCCTTATCCATGTTAGACAAGTGCACAGTGGAGCACAAGGAAGGCGGATTAATGACTCTACCTCATACAAGGAACTATGAGCAGAGCATGACACAGCTCTCCTAAGGCTTCACTGCCAGTCACCCACCCAGGTCACTAGATCACGCTGTGCCATGTGTCCCAGTTTCAAAGGTCAGCTTGCTGTAGAACAGGAGACTACTGGTGGTTTCCCACTGCGGGAAACCCCTAAACACTGCTGCTGGGAGTCACACCGTTGGGTGATTCAGCAAAAAGCAGCTCACCTGAATACAGGTAAAGCAGGAAGAGATAATTGCTCCAGGAAAGCTGAAATGGGATTTATTAATAAATCCTGCTGGTCATTTTCTGAACGTTTGGTTTCCCTGCCACTTAAAAGCAGAACACTCCTACACTAAGGTTACCTGCTAATAACAGCAACAAACCGCCCAGCACTGCAGCTGTGACACTGCAAAGGAAACCCCAGTGCCAACCACAGGTACTGTCGGGTGGGCTGAGCAAGAGCTTTCCCTGCAAAGATTAGCAGGAATCAATCAATTCCCACCAGCAGCACATTTATCTGACTTGCAGTTTCATCAGTTTTCATGGCCTTTCTACACCTGGTAGACAAGAATCTCAAAACCCCTGGTGTTTGTAACACACACAGGAGAGACAGAGACAGGGGTTGTAAAGAGGTGGGGGCTGCTCTCGTCTCACAAGGAACAAGTGATAGGACAAGAAGAAATGGCCTCAAGCTGCACCAGGGGAAGGTTGGACTGGACATGTGGAAAAACTTCTTCCTGGAAAGAGTCCTCAGGCCTTGTGACAGAATACCCAGGGAGGGGGTTGAATCACCATCCCTGGCTGTGGTGTTTCCCAGTAGTGGAAATCTGGAGCTCAGGGACAAGGTTTAGCAGTGGCCTTGGGGCAGTTGTGTTAATGGTTGGACTCGATGACCTTGAAGGCCTTTTCCAACCCAAAAGATTCTATCCTGTGTTAACAGTAGGACTATTTTAGATTGATGCAACACACACACCCCAATGACACTTCACACACCCGTGACAGTATGCAATGTTTACCATGTTTCAACCAGTCTACATGGACTCCACAGCTAGAAGAGACATAGGCCCTCCCTTCTGACGTTCACTAAAGACATCTCTGAACTGCCTACTGCAATTCATTACCCTCTGCAGCTCAGTGTTACAAAACAGCAAACCATGTCAGGTTTTTTTTGCCTCTTACAACAACTGAACAATGAATGGACAAACAAACACTGCTCAGTTGCCTCAGGGCAATCCGGAAGTTGAATTTTGTAAATCACTGCAGCGCCAGTCAAGTTCCCAATCCAGAAGTTTTTTAAGCAGCTCCAGTACCATTTTCTTTGCCAATCACTTACTAAGATGTAACGTTGGTTTAAACCTTCTGATGTAGGCTTAGCAATTACAAGAATAGAAGAGAAGAGGTGATTCTGAAATCCCAAGCAGCATTTTGATACAGCAGCAACTGGGAAATGTTCAATTCACAGCTATAGCGCAGTCCTAGCAGCTCTAGGTTTTGTATTTTAGTTGTGGACTGGCAGCAAGAGGTTTCCTTTTACGATTTGAATGTTATGAATGTTCTCCTTTCTTGAGTCACAGAAAAGGACAAAGATATTTCTTCACATCTTCTCAGAGATACCTTTTCTGATAGTATTGTGTACTTTTTTGTCTCCTCTTACTCATCTTCTTTCTTGCAACAAAGAGTAACTACCAAAAGCTTGACAGTATCCGTGAGGTTTCTTATATGGAATTTCTTTTACCCAGACCTCTCCTGGGCACTTACTGCTTTGTACTGTATTAAAAAGAGTTACCAGTACCAATTCCCTGCATCAAGGAGATTATCAGGGTGATTCTCACTGTGGTTAGAGCAGAGTAGGAAAAAAACCTATGCTGAAACCTGTGCTGAAAGGACACATTTCTACACATCAATTCTATCCTTTGTTCTCATCCTTGACTTTTTCCTGCATGCACTGCTGTTTCTCCAACAGCGTCTTCTTCCTGATCACTACTCATTGCTTCACTGCATCACTGAACACTGTGAATGCAACACCACTGTGCCAGTCTTAGATTTTCCCAGTGTGGGTCAGAAGTTCTATTTAAGCACAGAAAATCCAAGCTATGAGCAGGATCTCCGGGCAGTGATGGTGGTGGCGGCGGCGATGGGGTGTTACGAAAATGAAAGCACAAGCTTGACTGATCCTTTCCATCGATAGGAAATAACTTGGTGCAGGACTGAAATTGGCTTTGTAAGACTGAAACCAACAGTTTAGAAGATATTTCAGCCCTCCCCACTGCCCCATGCAGATGTCTGCAGCGTGTCACTGGTCTGGTCTGATGTGAAGTGTTTTCCCCATTTAATCTGTGGTTTAAAAAGTCCCAGACGGGACTTTTATTCTCTGAGGAAAGGTGCTGCAGCAGCGGGGGAGAGAGATCATGGCTCTGCAAGTCATAGTCACATGAAATTTGTACTTCTGCAGCAACATCTTACATTTTCATAAACTTGACAGTTGCACAAAAGGTGTAAAATAAAGACTATTTCCATGCTCACGGGTCTGCAGGCTGGTCATCTATGTGGAATGACATGAATAGCCAAGGACACCCCGCAGTAATTGACTATTTGCAATTGAAAATGAATGTCTGGAGAGGGACCTGGCAGTACTGGTTGAACAGGAGCCAGCAGGGTGCCCAGGTGGCACAAAAGGCCAGTGGCATTCTGGCTTGTATCAGCAATAGTGTGGCCAGCAGGACTAGGGATGTCATTCTTCGCCTGTACTGGGCACTGGTGAAGCTCACCTCATGTCCTGGGGACAGTACTGGGCCCCTAAATTCAAGAAAGAGATTGAAGGACTGCAGCGGGTCCAGATGAGCAATGAGGTTGAGGAAGGGACTGGAGGGAAAGTCGATTAAAGGCCGAGGGAGCTGGGGGTGTTTAGCCTGGAGGAGACTCAGGGGGACCTTATTACACTCTATAACTACCTGAATGGAAGTTGTAGACAGGTGGGGGTCAGGCTCTTCCCCCTCTCTTGGGGGTCATTCTTTGTGTCTGTAGTCAAGAGAAACAAGCTTGACAAGAGGCAAGTATGGCCACAAGAATGGCTTGGACAGCAGGAGCCGGATAATCACCCACCCCCTATTTCATAAACAGATCTATCTTTTGTGAACAAATTTTGGTTTGGGCACTGAGCATTACTGTTTCCAGGTGGGATTCTGGGTTTTACCTTTCCCTCCTTTGGCCATTCGCATGGAAAGGATGCAGATACTCACCTGGAGCACCCAAGACAGAACAGCAGTGCTCCCAAGTGCAAGAGCAAGCTCTAGCTTCAGAAGTATTTTGCTTACTAATTTCATCAGCTAGCTGAGGGTTAAAACCGTTTCACATTATTGGTTTATGTTAGTGAGGCTGGTACAGTGATTTGGCCTGCGGAAATGAGAGTGAGTGGGATGAAGAAATCCCTAACCTATACCATATGTATTTCTGAAAGCCTGTCTGGGGATGCCCATTCAATGGAAAGTTAGGGCTTTTCACTCTGCAAGGTATGAAACTATGAGGATACCTATGTACCAACCACCAAGAAGTGGAAATGTCAAAAGCCTTCAGCTCTTTTATTTAAGCCACTTCCTGTGGCTCCAGCCAGAAAGAACTCCACAGACCCAGTGGATCTGAACTGGCTCTGAACTGGATGAATGCTAGACGTGATGAGGACAGACATCAGCATTACTTCTGTTTCCTGAGAAACACACAAGATAAGTTGGTGGTGTCAATATAACAGAAGCGCAGGATCAGGAAACACTGTGCAAGGACAGGACAATGCAGCAGCTGGGAAAGGTAGAAATTATTTGGAAAAAACAGACAGAAGTGTAATAAAATTGCTTGGAAAGCACAGCATACTGTGTTTACATAATTTTGACAACCTCTAGCTTCTGACTCACCTGACTCATTAGCACGTTTCTAGCTAGACCTGTGAAAAGAGCTATCTGGATCATTAAAGCATCGACTGGTGAGTAACAAATCAGGAAGAAACAGCATCACGAGTTGGTATCTCTGGGTGGAAAGGAAAAACCAGTAGATACTTGTAAAGATGAGTACAAAATACGTAAATGATTTGAAATTGTGAATTTCTCAGGAAGAAGAAAGTTTCTTAACAATGAGACAGGGCAGCAAGCACGATGCCGGAGCTTGAGTACGCAAAGTGATTTAAAATGTAGGTTTTTTGGATCATGTGCAGGAAACAGAGAACACAGCTACTTGATGGAGCTGCACATGAGAAAGGGAACACTAACACAGATGATGCTTTATAAGGTTATTTCTTCATCTAATGTTGTTCAATGAGTCATTGTTAAGATGCTGAGGTAGGCACCTTTCTTGGAGGGTGGGGCGTGAAGATTGCTATTGTTGCACAGCACCGTGGCTACTAAGAAGTAAACACACACACTTCTACTTTTTCTTATTATTTAGAAAAATACAAACCAGAAGACCTAAAAGACTGTAAAATCATGTGATATCAGGTTAAAAAACAAATAAGGAAAAGTGTTTAGAGAGTTTCCCCAAGTGCCAAGGAAAGTAATCTTGCTTTACACAGGGAGATAGGGACAACCCTATACCCAACATCAACCCTGCAGCAGTAAGGCACTGAACCTTCTGTTTCAGTGTACCTTCCCTCCTTCAGTTACCATACCTTTCAAACGTGTTTTCTTTCCTTATTGTACTAAAAACAGCCCATCAGATGTTAAGATTAAGCAGGAAACAAAAATCAATTGCTTTTCAAAATGTGTAAACAAATCCATCTGTACATGAGCGTTGTTCTGGGGATTTTATCTACATTACCTTTACAAACCCAGCACTTCTCAACTCAAATATTTGCTCTTGGCCTATAATAACCCAACCATCATATTTTCTCATCAGCTTCCCGTATCTTAATAGCACCATCGTCCTTCCCTATTAAGGAGATTTTTCCATACAAGCATTAGTGCTACAGAAGCAATTCAGGTCCCTGAAGACCAGGTTTCTGAGGGGAAGACTGAGCAAACCTCTCGTTATCCCACTGACAACAATTCCATGATTACATGAATCAGCTGGGCTGCCCAAAGAAAACTAATCTTGTGGTTTCTAAGGGAGAAGTGAAAACAGCAAGAGTGAAACTCATCCAGTTCAGAAGGTACCTTCATTTGACTTCATCACCCGGGTTTTAACAGGCCTCCTCTACAACAGACAACAAACAACCTGTTGCTACAGCTACCGAGTTCACTGGGACATGAATCACCCAGGCACGTTCATTCTGCTCTGCTGAATTTCAAGTTGACGTTCCTAGAGATTAGAAGAATTTTTGTTACAACAGATATGATGCAACTCCGTTCATAAAAAAGGGAGTGTTCAGGCGCTCCTGTACTTTCCTTAACTTTTGATTTGCTGTTATTGTCAAATACAAAAGCAGAAACCATAGATATGAGAAAGAAAGTGATAGAGATCATTAATCCAAATCACACGGGGATTCCTCTGGTTTGCAGCCAACAAATATTAAGGAGAGGCAACACCAGGAAGTACCTGACTGTGGGAGGAACCACCCGGGTGAAACTGTCAAAATGCCTGACAGGTTTGTTAACCTGCTTAGTTTCTGCTGCTCTGTTCTCCTCATCAAAATCACATTGGAAGGAAAAAGACTGTTGAGTCTGTTGAGGCATTTTCTCAGGGAATCCTGCCAGCACCCCCTTCCCATTTCACAATGCTGGGAAGTTAAAAGTTTTGAGTAAGTTTCCCTGTATTCATTCATTCATTCAGACTTTGTATCTTCTTTCTCAAGAAGTCCTACCTACCTCATACTCTCCCTTCCCAGAGCTGCAGGAACAGCAAAGGATGTTGGAGGACCCTTCCCCCGTAGGAAGGGCCAAATGCAGTGGGCTCAAGGTGAACACATGCATCCCCTCCATGGAATTCCACATGCTGACCACCTGTGGAAGCACTTCTGGAACCTATGACACCCACATCCAAGGCACCTTCACTTACAATCCCTACAAGAGGCAGTTGAGGGAACTGGGATTATTTAGTCTGAGAAGATCAGGATGAGAGAAAACCTTATAGCTCTCTACAACTATCTGAAAGGAAGCAGTAGCAAGGCTGGTGCTGCTCTCTTTTCCCACATTACTAATGATAGGATGAGGGGAAAATGGCTGCAAGCTACATCAGAGAAGGTTTAGATTAGGTCTCAGGAAANACCACCTGTGGAAGCACTTCTGGAACCTATGACACCCACATCCAAGGCACCTTCACTTACAATCCCTACAAGAGGCGGCTGAGGGAACTGGGGTTATTTAGTCTGAGAAGATCAGTATGAGAGAAAACCTTATAGCTGTCTACAACTACCTGAAAGGACTGGTGATCCTGGAAGTCCTTTTCAGCCATGAGGATTCTATGATTCACCACTTACCGAGGTACTCAAAACTGAATTCATTGAATGCTCTCTTATTTCTTTTAGCCACAGTTCACAGCAGAACTGCAAGGAGAGACGGAAGATTTGCAGACAAGGCCTTTATGAGTTTGGTCTCCTTTACCTCTCCCAAGAAGCTTAACAGCCTTGTTCTTCTGGATCTGGTGACCAGCACTTTTGAGCTTCATTAGGATGACCCCATTATAGGAGGGGAAGGGGAATTTTTCAGCATATCAATATCAATCTCTTTTATGTGGCTTTGGAAAAGAACTTGACTCAGTCCATCTGCTGAGATATTCAAGGAACCACAGAAATTAACTGATGAGAGATGAACCCAGCGCTGAATGTTCCAGTCATGCATCTCAAACACTAAAAATAAGGTACCCCTTAGTGTTTAAGTTCCTTTCTCTTTCAAGATCATTTTAGAGAGGCTGAAGGTGATTTTCAGTGAAAACACTAAAAATCTTCACCTTTGCAATCTGTCTTGCACTTGAAGGAAACGGCAGTTCAGGACTAATGAATTAAACGTTGCCAAGACAAAAAGTCTCCAATCTTGAGCAATGGGGCAAACGTTTCTTTATGGTGGAAATGCAAACTTGGGCTAACACCAGAATACAGGGGGGGAAAAAAAGAGATGGAAAAGGCTGGGAGCAAATGAACCAACACATGTCTGACTGCTTTGTTGACTGGTAAGACAGGAGTTGGTGGGAGGAAGAATTGATGAACTGTCACAGTATGACAAATAGGACCTCTGTTGGATGTATTGATTCGGAACAGGGAATGACTCATGGATCTACTTAATTCTTCTTTCATTTATAGACAGTGAAGTACTTGAACAAATCACAGATGCTGCCAAACAAGTCAAAGTAAAAAAAGAATTCTTCTCCATGCAGGACTTTTTGGGGGTCAGAGTTATTAATAACAGTTGCCTTTGCAGGACAGCTCATTTTCTATCAACCATCACTGTCTTGCTAATCTCGCAGCTGATCTCTCAGACACGTTGCAGTTAAGCCTGACTTGAAGACTAGGAAAAATTGCCACATGAAAACCTCAGCCCTGTTTCGGGTTTTGGTTTTGCTCCTTTTTTAACTTCATCTGAAGGGTTGTTATTTTTGTCTCGGTATTTGGAAAAAAACCCAATCCTAAAAATGTGAATAAAGTGCACAGGAAAACAAAGGGTATGAGATGAATTTCCAAAGCATAATTCAAGGGTTCTTTAACTCTGTGGCCACAGCTGGTCTTCTTTCAAAATTTTAACATGACCATTCACCATTTTCCTGTAGACTAGTGTCCTACATCCTGTTTTTTTCTCTTACCCAGATGAAACTATCATGACTAAACTTTTTTCTCATTCTCAGCTTTCCCTTCAAGGTTGCAACCTCTAACAATACAGAAGAAAGCAGGTAAACTAGGCAGGGAGTCCAGGCATATTTACCACAGAACCACTAGAATAACGAGAGCTATCATCTTAATTTTAAACTTCAAAAGACATTAACAAATATTACCTGAAAAAGATTTAGTGTAAGGAAAACCAAAATGCCATAATCTGTTCACACATTATTGTGATCACACAATTCATTTAGCCAAAGAACCCTCCTCCAACATAGGGAGTAGCCTCCACTCAACAAGTCCTGTGCTCTACTCCTAGATCAGACAAGAAGTAGATGCAAGGCAAGCCTTGTCCCCTCTGCCTGTCACAGAGCACCCCCAACTACAGCAGTCACAGCCTCCTGGCTTCTGGTGGCAGTCGGTGAGGTCTGGTAGCATTACTGGCAGAAGCTGAGGGCTGCTACAGGTGGGAGGTATGGTAGAGGTGGTACACCAGCTGCTGCTGCCACCAAACTGAGAGTGGAACAGCAAATACCTGGCTTTGTCAGCTGTTGCACAGACTTTCTGCAATTTACTCAGGAATTACATGAACTTATGCAGTTCATTTATAGAAATGCTGATTAAGTTTGGGAGCAATTTCTTTGAACTATCCGCCAAGAGCAAAAACTATTCCTTTGTGCACTGTCAGCCTTAAGGAACTCAGTCTGGAACTATTTTACCAGTCTTTCAGATGTCTGAATTTAAGAGTGAGATTAGAGAGGGTAAAGTGAGGGCAGAGCTGACCCCAGCTGCCAAACTGTTTGAAGAAGGGAATTGCAAGTTAGCTTTGATCAAACACATGTTTGAAATGTATCTTTGGTTATGTCTAACACCAGCTGGGTGCAGCTCAGAAAGGAGCTGCTACATCCACCTTATTTACCAGATACCAGTGTGAATTAAAAATTCATTGCACGTGCTGATCATACTTCTGCAGCCCCCAGCCTTTCACTGTCCAGGGATGGCTGGAGCACAGCACACTCTACACCCTCCACTCTTCTCCCACAAGCACAGTGAGATGTTCCAGAGCCCAGATATCCCGCTTGCACTTGGATTTCCCCTCAATTCAAAGGAATACTTCTACAGAAAACTGCACTAAACAAGAAAAAAATGCATTTAAGAATTAGGTAACAATTACTCAAGAGATTAAGTGAACCGGACAAAGCGCGTGTGGAAATTCCCCTTCTTGACCTTTATGATGTGAAAGGTGAGGGCACTACGGGGAACTACGGCAGCAGAGGACAGGGAGTACCAAACGTCACTGTGCTGGATAAGGATTTGTGTAACTAGCACACGTCTGGAGGAAAGGATTAACCCAACATCATGATACAGCCTGAATCAATTCTGCAAGGACATCTCAGTTTATAAACCACCATGTTTGCACTAGAAACACTGACTGACTCACTGAGCCTTAAACAGCAGCACAACACAAACAACACAACCTGGAAAAAATTATGAGATTGACTAACTCGAAACTTCACAGGGGTTTGCTTCCATTGCTTAGTTACACAGCAAAAATAATGTTCATTCTATAGTACCTTTTAATTAGGAATCAATTTTAATGGCTAATTTTAAATGCTGCAGTAAGGAAGCAAAGAGTTGGAAAGGGGTACTGGTCTGCCCTGCCTTCAAATCAGATGATCTCACCATTCCCAGCCTTGAAAAAATTGTTGTTCCTACCCCTTAGTGCTACCTCTGCTTTCTGTCAGTAACTGATGTAGCCACATAGTGATCTGTACCAGGAAACAGCATAAAACCAACCTGGAAAGAAGGGGGATTGTAATTACAAACCAACAGTGTCATACACGAGAGGAAACCGCCACACAATATTCCTGTAAACCTGCCAAGTCAATAATATTCATGATGATCTGCTAACTAAGTGCTGACTGTGAGGACTGCAGTTGCCTGGGGCTACTGGAAGTCACACATCTAGTTTGCCAGAATGTCACAACGTTTTGGGAATTAAATGAGTAAAAAGAATCCCTTCAACTCCTGCTTTATCTCCTTCACTTCTCATCCCTCAAGGTACTTGTGCCTTGCTCACACAACCCAGCTCCTTTCCCAGATGTCTAAGGAAAGCTTAAATAGAACTGTAAGCATCAGAAATACTTTATCAATATTGTATGATTTGAATTGTATGACTAGTTAATTAATGGCTGGGCTTGATCATCTTAAAGGTCTGTACCAACCTAAGCAACTCTATGATCCATAACACAGAGTTGGAGTTGAGTCAGTCACAGTTCTGAAAGCTAAATCACACAGTGCAACAGTGGTTTCAATTAAATTTAAATACAAACCAGAATGCATTTAAATTACCGTGTTACTGTCCCATAAAGCTTAGGCTTTCTCCTATGTTTAACAATGCCTTTTATTTTGCTCTTCTTTCTAAATTACATAAGGGACAAGGTCCAAAAATACCTTAACACATGGTAACACTCACAGGGTGCTCTAAATGGAGAGCAATGAACTCGTTTTGTCTTCCACAAACTATACACTGGAACAGAAAAGGTCATAAAACAGTATCTCGGTGGGGTCGAACAGCAGCAGGAATGACTCCTTGAAAAGAGCACAGCCTGACTCCTACCTGGACACTTAAAATCTTATATTTAATTTTTCAACTGGTCCTTGAAAATGCTGTTCCTTTACTACCTCTCAGGTGCAACAGAAGAGGTCACTAAAGAGCCAGAGTACACCCATTATCTTCGGCACGGACCAGTCCCTCAGTTTTTTCCATCCTTTCTGCTCTTCCTCCAACATCTCCTGCATTTATTTCTCTTCTCCTTCCTCTCAGTTCTGCACTAGGGTTCCCTATGTACACTGAAGGGCAGGATACATAGGCAGGCTGTGACCACCCCACCTCTGCCAGTCCACAGTTTCCATTCTACTGCCCCTGGTTTGAGGACAGCAGCCTCCAAAAGGGGATGTTTGCAGCAGAGTCAACCCTCAAAGGACAGACTAGTGCTTTCACAGAGATCAGCAGTCACAGATGGGGACTACATGGCAGCAATACTAGTAAACCAGGGAAGCAACACAAGCAGAGATTCTTGTGGCATTCTCTTCTCTCATCTGGAAAAGTTTGGAGACAGAAGAAAGCATTGCTCTGCTTTCTGGGGTTTGGCTTTTATTTCTTACTCTTTCTGTGTTAAACGGTCTTGCAAAAAGAAAACAGTAAGAAAGCAAGAATACAGGGCATATTTCTTGTCAGAAGAGTCCAAAATTAGAACAAAGAGTTCTTTCCTGGGATGTTACAACACAGGAGTTCGGTCATGAAGAAATAAACCAGGATTCACTAGGATCCAGCGTGATCTCACATTTAAACATTTCCAGTTGGAAAAAACTGCAAACACAGCTCACAGAACAACTAAAAGTTAAGAGCATCTTCCTCTAGAGGTAGAATGAGGCAAGCCCAAGTTACTGTTCTGAGGGAAAGAAAGGCAGATCTCCCTAAAAATCCTCCTAGTCTGTGAATACCTGGAATTCAAGCAAGATCTATGTGGAATAACCTACACGAAAAGTTGATGTCTCCACACAGTCCCTCTGGAGCTCCCTGGAATCAAGGATTCCAAAATCATTGCAATACAGGACAAGCTATCTCAGCAAATCCAAGTTCCTCTCACTAAGACTTCTGATAAGAAACCAGCAAATCCAAACCAGGTTGATTCTTTGCTCCATTGTCTCTGGCTCTTGCAGACCATGGGGGATCCTGCTCAGAGGTCCCACGTGTTTTTTCCCCACTCTTTGACAGTACAGATCTGTCCTTCCAGATCTTCAAGCACTGTGCCACTTCATGCTGCCTGGGATACTCCTCAGCTAATCTACACTTGTTCCCTGATCCAAACAGCTTGGAAACGTCTTTTTCCTATTTCCATAGTAAGGAACATACTTTGTGAGCCATTACCTCATACTCTTCACTGCTGCTCTCAAACATCTTTCAGCAAGTTTATCTCACCTCCTTTGCTCAGCTGCTTTTAGCTCCAGATAGGAAAGCCCGTCCTCTTTCTTAAGAATAGTTTCAAAGTAGTCCTTAGAACAAAAATGTATTCCTTGTAATTAAGTATGTTAATTCTTTTATTATCAAACTTAGCTTTTATTTCAAGAGTGTGAAAATTTAAATCCTGGCTTTAGAGTACGTGCGAGTAACTGCTTCATTACTCCTCATCTAAAGTATTTGATCGACAGAAGGAAAAGCCTTAAGCCATTTCCTAGTGAAAAGCTAAAAGCAAGTACGAAGAATTCTCAAAGTCTGGTAAAATGGCAGGATTATTCCTCTACAAATTACCAAGTGGAAGAACCAAAGCCAGTCTGAGCTGCCTTTGTATGAACAGGACTTGAATGCCTAAAGCAATAGGAAGTGAAATAAAGTTTGAACTCATACAGGATGTGGTTTGAACTTACTTTAAGAAGACTATATTATATAGACTCCATTTCCTTTATGGTAGATTAGGTCTGTTCCCCAGAATCCCTAGGAAAACATAAACACTCACACCCTGTACGTCCTAAGAACATACCTTAGCTGTAACTATGAGCATGATGTATGTGAGGAAATTTAGGAATGATGGTTTACAGCTAATACACTCAAATTCACAAGAAGAATCACCTTCTCATTGATCACTTTTAATTTGTCAAGTCTAGATAACTGTCAACTTCACCGTAATGTGCTACCAAAATGTTATTACTTATCCTCTTGAGGAGCTGATCTGATGAGACATTCTTTGTCTCCGAGCACACGTGGAACTCTTCATGAATATTTAAGTACACTTACATTTTCGCATTGCATCTTGCGGGGTTTGATGTGGGAAACGTTGAGCCCATCAATAACGATATCAAATGGAAGTCGATCCTCCACAAATGTTTGAAAGGCTTCAAATTCCTGAAACAAACAAACAAATAAATAAATAAAAACTTTAAAAGCCCTAAGCATTACAGTAGATATTTCCAGTATAATTTTTAAATTACATTACATTTAACAACCAAAACTTCAGTCATGATTTTAAAGACAATGAACTTTCTTCCTAGGTCAGAAACATCAATGCAGTGACTGAGCAAACCAGCAGCATCCATCCAGTTTTTCCAGCAGAAATGAAACCGCAATTGCTTTAGGCTTCAGATGCCAAAGGAAGAGGCCAGAATACAAAGCTTTAATCAAATCTTTGGGAATTTGTCCCTTGATTTTTGATGGAAGATTCAGTGTTTTAGCAGGCACTTGTGTAAGATTTCTCCTTCCTGCTTCTGACTGGTTTTAACAGGCACAGGAACCCTAAGCCATGCAGGCAGGCAGTGATCAGGTATCATAAAGAACCTTTCTAGTAAGGGGTAAGTCAACTTTATCAATAACTGAAGCTTCACAGTCCAAGGCTATAAATTAAATTTCACAGGAACTTAAAACAATTGCAAATTTCACACCCTCTGCTAAAACCTCAAGACCTGTTCTCCTAGTCTTGCCTTCTCCTACATAGCCATAAAGTAACTGGTACGTCTAAATAAAAATTACCTCCTCAGCACCCAAACACAAAGCTACAGAGGCTCCTAGAGACAGGAATGAAAGGGAGAATTTGTATCCAGAAATTTTGGTCTGCTGACAGGTAGTAACAAGTGATCACCAACTTCAAATTTAGTCAGGATGGTCAGGCATAAAACGCTGAGCTCATCTCAAACAAGAAGAAATGTTTGTGAAGTCTTTCCCCTTGCTCTCACTTCAACTCAATCTGTTTTGTACAGATGAATAAATATCCCCATTGCCATCTGATGGCGACACCAAGGCACAGAAAGGAAGTCACCAGGCAAAGGGGTTGGAAAGGAGGTGGAAGAGAAACAAGTGCAAACCCAAACAACAGATTCCTGATGTCTAGGCTTATGCTGTCCAGTGGATCTCCCAATGGCCCAAATTCAGGAGTCATCACTGCAGTACTCGCTGGCTGAAATGGGGGAAAGAGAAAAAGCACAACACATGCTGATCCAATGCAGGTGGAAGCAGATAAAAACCACACCAACAGCATGAGCTGAGGGAGCAGCAGAGGAGTTTGATGGCTCCATGCTCTCCCCTTCCCACTCTCTGCTTGTCTTTCCTCTCCCAGCAGGGCAGATGGAGCAGGAACTGTCAGGAGGGTCTTGCGGGGAGGCACCCAGACAGGCTCAGCTCCTCTCCAAAATGAGCTCCTGGGTCTCTTCGGGTTACTTTTGGCACTGGGGAGAAGCTCCAACCTTTTTTATGCCATTCTCTTGGTCAGCCCACCCCTCTCTGCCATCTTCTGACCACATCTCCCACTCCATTCTTTCCTACTCCCTTTTTAATAGGTGCATGACAGTGTGTCCCTGTCAGCTTCCCAGATCTGCTCAGCTGTTTTCGCCTCACTAAACCACGCAATACACAGAGAGAAGATTTGCTAGCACAGCAGACTCTTCCCCACACAGGGAGATAAGGAGTTAACAGCAAAGTAGGAGCAGAAGACAAATAGCCAAGTTTAATTTATGTCACCAAACAGAGAAGACTCCAGTGAAAAGCCTTACGCAGACTAAAAATCCCCAAGGATCCTTTTCTCCTCACCATCCCCATTTCCCCAGCAACACACAAAAGTGCTCTTTCCATTTTCCAGAAAAAAAACAAACAAACACAGAGAATGGCAGAGAAGATCCAGGTCGGATCACTTTGTGAGTTACCTTATTTCCCATCCTCTCCAGACACAGGGTAGGAAAGGGGTGAAAACCTGGCAATAAGCAGCAGCAGGCTACATCATCCAGATGCTGTTAAAGGTTTATTCAAACACAGATGGACTAAAGCTGTCAGAATGTACTGAGCTTGGCTGAGAAGAAGTTAATTTCCCCCTGTATCTTGACCCAGTGGACATATTCCTCCCCCGTGGCCTGTCCTGCTAAGGAGCGATAAGAGCAGCTCGATGTGCACCTGCTCTCCAGCCAAAGGCAATCCACTATAAAGAGAAAGCACACAATTTGCAGAATGCTGACCTTTCAGATGTTGAGATTTGTCAGGATTTTATGCAGAACAGAGCCACAGTAAAAAGAGATGATTCACACAGCTATTCACACAGGCTTCCCCTTCCAAAAGGAGAAGGCAACCCAAGCTCTGCATACACCTCTGCACCAGCTGCTGAATGGTTACACAGAAACGTCCTGCTGAGCACAAGGGGCACTTCTGAGGAATCTCTTCAACACCTCAGAAGTAGCAAAATACCTCTCTCCAGGTGGAAGCACCAAAACAAACAGCAAACCTCATGCTGATTCCTAACTTGTTCTGACTGCGTTCACATCACAAAGTTTCCAAGGGAAAGTCCATTTGTCCCAGCCATGGCAATTGGGCTCAAAGTCACCTCAACAGAACTGACAACTGAAGGGACAAAACTTGAACTCTCAGCTTCATCAATTGTAGGAGCTGCAGAGGTGCTGCAATAGAGCAACCTCACCACAGCCTGTATGTGCCATGGGGACGCACCTGCCTGCAGCGGGGAGCCTACAGCAGCCTCCAGCGATATCCTGTTTCACAGCACATATGAAAGAAAAGGGAATTTTAGAAGAACCCACCTGATTCATTCACTGCCTAACTGGGAAAATAGGGGAATGCCAACCAGGGAGCTGCCAGAAGTGATTCACTGCACCTTCTGCAGAGAAAACCCATCTTTGGAAGTGGTCATCGCACTGACTAAATCAATTTGGGAATCAGAGTCAGCCACAACAAACCCATGAGGGAATTTATCCTGATGTGAATAATTTTTAAGGACTTAAGTAATTGTTTTATTTAACCACTAGAGTGTGGGTGCTCAGCAAAGGCACGAAACAGTCTTGTGGTTTTTGGTGCTCCGCACGAGACTCGTGATTTCACCATTACTTATACTGGTATGAACTGGTGCTGCTGCAGAAAGAGATGTTTTTGTCTTCTCCCTTCTCCCAGCCACTCATTCCCAGCCTTGCCCTCTCCACACGTTTGTTGGCACAAGAAGAAAGACTGAAGTGGATGAAGACCTAAGCCATTATGGACTAAATCAAGGAACAGTCTTTAGCCTGCACAAGTCCCCCTGTTCAGGTCAGAGCAGAGAGGTATGTCCTGGCATGAAAGTTCAGCCAGGACAGGGAATAGGAATGAGATGGCAGTAAGGGAGTCTCTTGGAATCCTGTTTTTCCAGAGGCAGCAGTGACAATGCTGACTAACAGGACTGGGAAACTACATTGTATGAGGTTTGTCTCTCAGCCTGGAGTACTGCTGCAAACAAGAGATAGAGGTTGGCTGTAAAAAAACAAAACACAAACACAGAAGTCTAGGAATTACTGTTTGAAAAAGAAAAAAAAATGGTTTGCTATGTTAAACCATTCATTTAAAAATACTTTTAGAAAAGTATGACCTCAAACTTCAGAACTCTGACTTCTGCAGCCAACAGCATTTGGAACAGCAGTAGTAATGAATCTGAGAACTCATCTGTAAGAGTATTCAAACCATTTCAACATCTATAAATACATTTAGGAACAGTAATGTATGTCTTACTTCCAGTACCCACGCACACTCAGGCTACACACATCAAAAGCACAACATACACCAGCGCAGGATTTCATTACTAGTATTTACAGATTTACTATATTAAATATCATAGTGTAGGAATAAACAACACAACTGAAAGGAAAATAAAACAATGAAACAGGTGTGTCCTTTGATACAAGTGATGAGAGTAATTCAGAGAGAGCAATTCAATAGTCTTTTGAAATCATTTTCATGTCTATAATAGACATAGGGGCTTGACGTGGCTTGGACTACAGGAAGGTTATATCAGTTGAGCATTTTCCTCCACAGATGCACATAAGAAATGTGTTGGCAACTAGAAATAAAATCATGGCATTGCACAAATTGTTCAGCAACCACATCTACTGATCTACAAAAATCCCCAAGTAAAGGCTGGGAGACGAGGGGCTCAAAAGCTGCCCAGCAGAAAAGGACCTGGGGGTGCTGGAAGACAGCCGAATTCATGAGAGCCAGCAGTGTGCCTGGGTGGCTAAGAAGGCAAATAGCATCCTGGCCTGCATCAGGAATAGCATGGTCAGCAGGAGAAGGGAAACTCCAGTGCCCTTGTACTTGGCCCCTGTGAGGCCTCATCTTGAGCACTGTGTTCAGTTCTGGACCCCTTATTACAGGAAAGACATTGAGATGCTGCAACAGGTCCAGAGCAGCTCCTGAGCTTGTCAGGGGTTTTAGAGAACAAGTCGTATGAGCAAAGGCTGAGTGAGCTGGGAAGGTTTAGTGTGGAGAAGAGGAGGCTGAGGGGGAAACCTCACTGTCCTCTACAACTACCTGAAGGGAGGTTGTAGAGGTGGGTGTTGGCCTCTTCTCCTTGGTGATTGATGACAGAACCATGGACAAAGGTCTGAAGTTGAGGCAGGGGAGGTTTAGATTAGATCTTAGGAAGAAATTCTTTACACAAAGAGTGGGGAGGCACTGGAACAACCTTCCCCCAGGGAGGTGGTTGAGTAACCATGCCTGGAAGTGTTGAAGAACCATGTAGTAATGGAGCTTCATGCCCTGCTACAGTGGCAGCATGGAGGTAGTTAGTCTGTGCTTGTCAATTGCTCAGGTATTTGGTTTTTTTGTTGGTGTAGGGATGGTTGGATTTGGGGATCTAGGAGGTCCTTTCCAATCAGGATTATTCTGTGATTCGATGATTCTGTGTAATACAACTTATAAAGAAGATACATGAGCAATGCATAGAGGAGTTTTTAAGTACAAGACAGGCTGTTATGTTCACACCAACACATGGAATTTGAAAAAAATAACAAGAAATTAAGAAAAAGATTCGCAAAAAACTATTAAAATCCCTGGTTCTCACTTGACACATAAACACTGGAGTTTAAGGTCACTTGTCAGGAAGGGCAGAGTCAAAAGATAAAGTGCAAACCTACAGTATTCAACACATTCAGTGCTTTCAGAAGCATCCACAGCAGTTTAGGCTTTGTAGAGCTTCCCTTCTCCACAATAAATGGCTCAAGTGCAAGTTGAGCAAAACAAGCAAATTCTAATTAACAGAATATTACACCACAGTTTGGCAACTGAAACCTAAGTATCAAACAGGGTGTTTTTCAGCTTTTGGAGAAGTGAAAACATTCACGTTTAGAACAGCTCCATAGTGTTACAGGGGGTTGCTTTGTTTTCACCACTGTTTCTTGGTATCAAGAAAAAAAACAGAGGAATGAGCATCAGAGCGTGAGAAATAAAATTCAGCTGTCAAACTGAAATCCAGCCAATTTATTTTTTGTTGAGGGCTCTTCAGTCTGTTTGTTGCTGTGCCTGAAGGGTTTGAATATTTCCTTCATGGTTTCAAAGCCTGGAAATCCCCTTCAAACCCTTGTGAAGGCACTTCTCAGTATTGTGTACGGTATCACCATGTACTCTGGGCTGTGTACAGTCTGTTTGCCCTCTGTGATTTGCTCCTCAAGTTAACAAATAGTCCAGGAGTCACAAACCCTGTGGCTGTAGCTCAGAGATTCCATCAGAGTGCTTGCAGGCACCAACCTGGCTGAGATTTGCTTGGAGTTGCCTGCTTGCAGTGCTCCATCAACAGCAGGTAGTGCTGGCACGGGACTTGTTCCTGCCTGCCTACATGAGAGGGTCAGGCACAAGCCCAGAGGAAAACCTGGACTTCAACAGTCCAGGTTTCTCACTTCTGAAAGATCATTCCTGAGCACATTTACTATGCAGGGAGGAAGCAGTGCTGCTGTCCTCAGTGGAAAGGTTTCCTCACCTTTGCAAGGCTGCCATCCCAAGTACAAGAAATGGGCCATGCCAAGCTTCCTTTCTGAACAAACCAACCAATAAACCTTGCAAAGGGAAAAATATTTTGCTTTCAAAATGAAAAATAAAACTCTGGCATCTTGCTACAGGCCAAATCATTTCACACCAGGCTAAACCAGAAGACTGACTTGGACTGTTAAACACAGTGGAACAGAGTTTAGACAGGTAGTGGAACAATATAAAAGGAATGCATCATGAACTTCACAGAAGAGACAGGATCCCCAGTAAGGCAGACCAGCACTTAATTACAGACAGTCCATAATATGCATCACCAGTCAAGAGAACAGAAGATTCTGGTGGGACCCTATAGCAGCCTTCCAGTACCTGAAGGGGGCTACAGGAAAACTGGAGAGGGAGCTTTTAGGAGGGAATCTAGAGACAGGACAAGGGGGTTGGTTTCAGACTAAAAGAGGGGAGATTTAGATTACATTTGAGTAAGCAACTTCTCCCTGAGGGGTTGCTCTGAGAGGCTGTGGCTGGTCCATCCCTGGAGGTGCTCAAGGCCAGGTGGGGTGGGACTGTGGGAAACCTGGGTCAGAGAGAGATGTCCCTTCCTATGGCAGGGGGTTGGAACTAGATGTCTCTCAGGTCTTCTAGCTCAAACCATTCTATGATCCCTGTGTAAAAATGCCACATGACTACCAGAGAGCTGAAGATACCTCCACAATGCTTCCTCAGCTGTACTGGTACAAACAGCTGAAGTAAATCTCAACCAAGAACTAGATCTAGCTGAAAACACCCATGAGAAAACAAAACATTTCATCATCTGGGTTAGTGCCCTGTCTACCGTGGGGCTGTTTTCACTAGTGTCCTGGCACACTTGAGGGCGCAAAAGGGGCAGGAATGAACANCGCTCTTCCGATCTCAAAACATCATTTCATCATCTGGGTTTGTGCCCTGTCTACCGTGGGGCTGTTTTCACTAGTGTCCTGGCACACTTGAGGGCGCAAAAGGGGCAGGAATGAACAGCTGAAGGGAGGGTACAGCCTGTTAGGGCAGTTTAAAAGTCACCGAATTCTCACACTAACTGTTATTCCAGGTCAAAAAAAAAATGCAGCTGTTCTGGAGGACCAAGCGGCACATGTTCAGTCCATAATTTAATATTTCTGTGATTTACAGAAATATAAACTTATGCACTCAGCGTCTGCACACAGCAATATAGTTGAACTGATTGCTAAAAACTGTGCAAACACTCTCAGAATCACAGAATTATTGAGGCTGGAAAAGACCTCCGAGATCATCAAGCCCAGCCCATGACCTAACATTACCATAGTCACCTAGACCAGGGCACTAAGTGCCACATCCAGTCTTTGCTTAAACACTTCCAGGGGTGGCAACACCATCACTGCCCTGGGCAGTCCATTCAAGCATCTGATCACCCTTTCTATGAAGAAGGGCTTTCTAACATCCAACCTAACCCTCCCCTGACAACTTCAGGTCCTGCCCTCTCTTCCTATCACCAGTTGCCCAGGAGAAGACTCCAATCCCCACCTGTCTACAATTCCCATTCAAGTAGTTACAGAAGGGGAGTCTCCTCCTCTCCAAACTAAACCTCCCTCAGCCTCTCTTCATAAGACTTTCCCTCTAGTACCTTCACCAGCCTCACTGCTCTCCTCTGGACCCACTGTGGAATAATATGATCTGGTAGAGTTCAATGAGCACCTGTCTTGCAAAACAAGTATCTCTAAAACTTCTTGCCTTGTGTCAGTAAAAGGCAGGCAAAACAGAACCAGATGGTATTAAGTAATTCTTAAAAACCTGACACTAAACTTCCTAACAAGCTACTAAAGACCAAAATAGTTATAGCATTAAAGACAGGTAGAAAATCAAAATCAAAGTTCTGAACATCATTCAAAGTTCTGAACCAACTCCCATAGGCATGAAATAATTTACAGTTATTTAGGAAAAGGGATGGCACAGAAGTCGTCAAACCAATGACAAACACAGACCCAGACTACATCTAGCGTCTGGAAGATGAAGTGATGCACAATATAGGAAGAAAGAGCACTCAGATTTCTGGGGGAACTGCATCAACTTAAATGATCATCACAGTGTAATAATACAAACACCTGCTCAAACTGCTGATGTTATAAACCAAATTTAATCAGACCCTCAGAGATAAGGGATTGGGTAGGTTATGTGAAATTATTATAACTCGCTAAGTTATTCTAATTATCATCAAGTATAATGAAGGTCTGTATTAGACAACTCCACGGAGGCCTCCGCAGCATCAGAAGAATCTGGCTTTGACCACAACTGGAAACCAACTCCTCAGCTTGGAAAGAACTCTGATGACAGACCAAAGGACCGTTCAACGATGCTTAAGTTCCACAAGGTAACATTTCAAAGTGTCTTAAAATAGCACTCCTTTTACTTCACCGGATTATCACAGCACTTAGCAATATCCAGAGACAGCAAACACTTAGAAAAAGGATGGAAGCGTTTGCAGTCTGCATTATGTAAATGTGTCTCAAGACCCTGCTGAGGGGAATGTGTGAGCTGCAAGTACAGAACTGTGTGTCCAAGACGTTCATGACAGAACGATCTTCTGAAACACCAGCCACTCAGATAACTGTGATTTGTTTAATTCTTTAGTGCAAAGTTATTCTTCTGGCTTCACATTTACATTCTTGTCTGCCTTTGTGATCAGCTAACAAACAGGAAAAAAGAACTACTTCATCAAGGGATGTCACTCTTAAATCTTGGTCATTCTCTTCAGCTTCTTCTTCTGCGTTCTAGATAATGTAAGGAAGATACAGATCTAAGGAAAATCATGGCCATCAGCAAACTGTGTTGGTAATTTCCTTATCAAGACCTTCAGATGATGCACAGTGGAAACAAGTTAAAGTTAGCAACTGTACTTTAACCAAGTCACTTATGTTGCAAAAATAGATAAGATTTTAACTGGATTTTTCTTACTCACACTAACTGCTCTAGGAAGCATGTCTCAGTTATGAGAACCTCCAAACACAGAAATGACAGTGGAGAAAAATGAAACAGTGGATTGGAAGAAGGGAACATTCTCATGTTGCAGGGTGGCCTGATTTTGCTGCATAACCATTCGATGGCAAAGGAGACCAAGTGACCTGAACAAAATCCCAACTCGGTCCTTGCTATGTGAATGGAAAAAAGAAGAGCTGTGGACCACCCTGCAAGATGCTACCTGGCCCCACGAAAGATTCTCTAACACTGAGGTAACTGAGGGAAAGAAATATGCACTGAATTTATAATGTTTTCATCTGGATCTATTTCTTGCTGTTAAGGAAGCAACTAAGTCTTTTATTCTCCTGCCAAAAGACTCCCTGTGGTTCTGTTTGCTTCCATTATCAGGGGCCTCTGGGGTAAGGGAAGACGCAAGAGAAACCTTAGAAAAATTCCAACTGCCTTTGTCGCTCACCACCATTTCCCATTTGGTCTCCTCCCTTCCCTTTCTTTTCCTTCCTCCCACAGGTTCCCTCCCCACTGGCACATCATACCAAAAGCAGAGCAAAATGTTCACCCTGAATTAAGTGGAGACAAGAAGACAAGAGTAAGCAGGATGAATGCAGAAGCTGGGGCTGCACTGCTCTCACACTGAACACCTTTAACTAGACCTATGCGACTGACTAGTGGGATCAAGCTCTGAGGCCAGTGGTCTTTAACTTCCAATCTAACTATTTCTAGCCAAAACACTGCACATTTGTCTTTGCTGATGCCACCTCTAACTTCCTGTTCTGGCCTAATCACAGCCTGTCAGACTTTGATTAAAACAAGTGAGATGGCCCAAGCAATTGTAAATAAATGGAAGATAACCCATGAACACAGTAGCAGAAGGAACCCTGCACTTGGTGATGCTCTGTATGGGAACAGAATTTGCAGAGCCTGAGAACATGAGTTTTCCTCCCTCAAGGACTCACCCAAGAAAAACACTGGACAGTAGCAAGTGTAAAAGGGACAGATTTGAACAGTGCAGGGTGACCATCAGCCCTCCTGAGCCTGCAGCCAGGACACGAGACTGACACAAGGTCTGCCAGAGACACTGAAAATCTACCAAGCTGAGGAGACAAAGAGGGACTGATCACCTATCACCAGCACCACCCTCCCCACTGTCCATGAACCTGAAACTGTCTCAGAAGATGGACAGAGAAACCAAGGAGTTTCTCTAGAGTTCTGTGGAGCCAAGGTGGGAGGCGGAGGGGGGGAGCCACAGCCTGCAGTCCTGGGTGGTGATCTGACCCCTTAAACTGTCTTTTCTGCCTTCCCACTTTTTCTCTCCTTTACTCTCCAAGTATCACTTGAGTGATCACTTCAGTGATTTCTGTGTCTTCCGAGTTCAGAATCCGGTAATTTCAGTAAACTTTGACAGACCTATGGTGTAAATCTACTTAATTTGACCCCAAGTGAATCCATGAACCCGAGTCCCTCCCTTCCCTTAACAACTGGGACATGATACAGCCGTATGAAGACAGTGCTCCAAATATGAACTGTTATCCTAGCCCTATCAGTAGCCCACCACCAACATGTAGCCTAAAAACTATTAACAAGCCTTTCATCTCCAACCAGCATTAGCTCTCATTAGGTCCCAATGAACTTGTAGAACTCCAACAACCTGAGTTCTCCAGCACCTGCTGTTCAAACACAAACCCTCAGACACCACACTGTCAGGGCTTTCCAGATTCAGCGATAGCAGGTTCTTGAAACCACAGCTACCTACAAGTCAGTAACCCATACTCATCCAGAAATTAGCCATCACTTGCTCTTCTAAGTCAACCTCACATCAGCATCCATCCTACTCTTCGGCCTCCTAGAGGAAAGAAAGAAAGGAAGAGGAAAGGAGTGGAGAAAAGCAAAAAACAGCTCAGAAATCTCTGCCTTGAAGCCCAGCTTATCCCTTAAGCTAATCCTAACCACAGCTCACCATGCCTATATCCCTCTCCAGAACTAACAGAAGGTTTTCAACCCCCACATTTTCATCCTGTCAGCAAAGTTCCTGCGGAAGATCTGAAGAAGTGCTGTCATCTTTAACTGAACCCTGGCAAAGTGATCACCCTGCACAGAACTGACCAGAGGACTCACAGTCATTCCTGCTGACAAGAAACCACAGGAAGTGTTCCTGCCCAGAACAGGCCCTATCCCAGTGCAAGGGGCTTTGTAACCTTCAGCAACACTCCCAGTTATTGCTGGGCAATACTACAGAGGGCAAACACTCCTTCCACGTTTCCTCCCCAGCAAGCACAGTATTCTCAGAGTTTGGAAGCAATAAACTACTCCATTGGGAACAGGACTGACACGTACCACACAGACCTCTGTGGCAAATCATGGAGATGGGAAACATAACATGTGTGGAAGGAGAACCAAACCATTATAGAAAAGGCATCAATCTAAGAGACAGGACAGTATTTTCAAGGCTCCTAGGAAACAACACAACCTCAACAAGCTGCAGAAGTAACCCAGAGATGAATGGGTCACTTCCTCTTCCCCCTCCAGTCTTTCAGATTCTAGTAGAATATGTAAAACCCCCTTACACACTTAGTGTGGGGACTTTACATGCCCACAAACCCATCTCTTCCTGCCTTCTGGACAGCGCATCTCCCATGTGCTTCCTTCCCCTTGCACAACAGGCTTTTCAGCTTAGCAGAGGTGTGAAGCAGCCACCAAAGGCATGAAATTACTGCATTTGTGTATTTGAGAGAAACACCTGGAAGCAGCTGCAAGGAAAGAAAACCAAATAGAATCACAGAATCTAAAGATCTTTAAGATCGAGTCCAACCATGAACTTTACTGCCCTAAGGCCACTGCTAAACCCTGTCCTTAAGCTCCAGATCTCCAAGACTTTGAAACATATCCAGGGATGGTGATTCAATCCCATCTCTGGGCATAAATAATATAAAGCAGTGATGCTGTTGCAAAAGTAAGACTATTCCTTGGTAGAAACAAGAATAAATAAGAAGATATTCTAAATGCATCACATACTCAATTTGAAACACTGCTGGAAAAAAGTGTTGAGAGCTCAAAACAACTCCCAAATGTTACCCTGAGCAATAATTTCACTGCAAGAAACACAAATTCATTGAAGAAAACTAGCAAGGAGAAAAGAAAGAATAGGAAGCTAAAACGTTTTCTATTTGAATTGGTAGTGACTTCAAAAAAAGTGACTGACTGGAAAATGGAAACCCCCCTCCCAGATATACTCACTAACATCCTATTTTCAGCCTCTTCACCTAGTTTCCCCTCTGGAAAACCCTGGCTGCAGCAGTCACACAGTCTACCATACCTAACATGGGCAGCATATTTTCATCACCACACGTCTGCTTTCACAGCCACAAAGACAACTAAAAAGCCCCAAATTTATTTCTGGAAACCTCTGACACATCACAACATTGTTTGGCCTCTACCCCTATGTCCATGCTCAAAATTCACTGAGGAAGCAGATTTTACGCTGCACAGGCACCAGTAAACACATGGAGTTCATCTCCTTTCAGCCTCCCAGGACCTGTTGCTGATATGGAACTGGAATCAGGTCAGCTTGGAGTTGAGTAGCCCCAGAGTGGTACATGAGGGGAATTTCAGCAATGACAGGATCTAAGTAAATCAACTGATAACAAAACTTGATAGTGCATTGAGTCTTTGATCCAATAGATTGCACTGATTTGATCAATCAGGTTCTCAAACTGGAGGAACATAATTTCTACTGCTCAGCTTGGATATGAAAGTCCTGTCACCCAAAACTCCCTTCCTGCTAATCCAGCTCCATGTACTTGACACATTTGAAATGTACAAACCAACAGTCACCACAGGAACACAAATGAAACTTCATGTTCTAGACAATTACCTATTGAGGAATTAAAAGGTCTGTTGATGTTGCTCACTTTAATAAAGCAACCTCAATCATAATTTTCACAAAAGCTTTTAGAGAGCAGGCAGTTAGTTGCATCGCGTACAAATCAAACACAGTCTTTTATTTAAGATATTATAGAACACCAGGATCCATTAAATACTGGAAATTATTACTACAATTTTAAGGATAATTTTAGCCCCCTGTATAACTCACAGCTAGATGAAAGTCCTGAACTGAGGAGAAAACCTGTGCACAAATTAAGATGTCTGAACAGGCTACGTGCACTACTAAGCCCCCAACACTGTTCCAAGTTTATACAGCTGTTACACATGTGCAGTGTTTGCATAAGGAGAGAGCCTGAACAATTAAACCTGTTGTTCTCTTTCATATTTTCAGTGCAGGACACAGGTGCCAGCTGCAGCAAAACGACATCAATAATTGCAAAGTAAAGCAAAGCCACCCTGAGGTGTGGTCTGGGCTCCACCTAGTGGAATTCAACTTCATTCTGTGTGCTACTGCCCAACCCCTGATCTCTCCACACCAAATGAATGAGATAAGGAACTCCAGTGTATCCCAGTCCCTGGAAATTATGGCCCCTTGTACATTTACAGTAATCTTTGAAAAGTTTGATACTACTGGTGTGTGCTGTAATTATAAATATAAAAGTTTAACTTGAAAATGAAGGGGCAGTTGGGTGAGTTGTGATAACTGACTGAATAAAATGGTAATTGGTTCTCTATTAGTTCTGGCAAAGAGCTGCTCAGCTGAAAAAATGAAATATTCAGCACATCAATTTAAGCCTCAGATATGAGACTGAACTTCAGAAACACAAGTACGATGTTTTTGCAAGCTCAAAATGCTAGATGTCTTAATTGGTTCTAGTTAATGGGGTTCATTAGTTTCTTACAATTTAGCTTCTGAAGGATTAAAAGACTCCCAGGCTTTTTGCATGTTTTAAAGTAAAAAAAAATGTATTTTTAGTTAGTTCAGTATTCATTAACAGCTGACTGAAAACATAAGAACAAGGACAATATGAAAAAGATTGAGGTTTAGACCCATTTTATAATGATGGGCTGGAAAGCAGCCTGGCAGAGAGGGACCTGGCAGTACTGCTTGACAACCAGCTGAACAGGAGCCAGCAGGGTGCCCAGGTGGCATGAAAGGCCAGTGGCATCCTGGCTCGGATCAGCAATAGCGTGGCCAGCAGGACTAGGGATGTAATTCTTCCCTTGTACTGGGCACTGATGATGCCTCCCCTCAAGTACTGCATGCCACTCACTTGAAGAAAAGAGATGGAGGAGTTGGAGTGAGTCCAGAGGAACAATGAGGCTGGGTACGTGACTACAGGGAAAGTCTGATGAGGTTGAGCCTGCTGGGGTTGTTTAGCCTGGAGGAGACTCAGGGGGGGCCTTCTCCCTCTCTACAACTCCCTGAAGGGAAGTTGTAGTCAGGTGGGGTTTGGGCTCTTCTCCCAGGCAACTAGTTAGAGAATGAGAGGCCAGGACCTCAAGCTGCCAGGGGAGGGTTAGGTTGGATGTCAGGAAGCCTTTCCTCACAGAAATGGTGATCAAACCCTGGAATGGATTGCCCAGGGCAGTGGTGGAGTCTCCATCCCTGGAGGTGTTTAAGAAAATACTGGACAGGGCACTTAGTGCTCTGGTCTATCTGACTGTGGTGATGTTAGGTCATGGGCTGGGCTTGAGCTCAGAGGTCTTTTCCAGTATACGTAATTCTGTGATTCTATTAGTGTTTAAAGCAAAGAACAGTAACCACCTGTGATGTTTTTAAAAGTATCTGAACATTAACTGCCTATTAGCCTCCCAGTGAAAACCATGAAATACCTACCTTTGGGCTTGTCTTTCTAAAAGTGTCAGTTCCATGTATCACGTCCTTTATTATTTTTTCTCTGAGATTATTATACTCCTCCTCGGTGAGGTCACTGTTCTCCAGCTGATGGTTGCAAACTGGACACTGTCCACTGTAGTAAGAGTGAAATAAGGAAAGAAAATGAGAAAAGCTTTTAAATGTGAAACACCTTAAATTTTACAAATTTATTGTCTGTATGAGCACAAGCCTCCACAAGAACTCCATGGCAGTACAACCATCATAAAAATCAGTTGTACCCTTTCTGGGATTCATCTAAAACCTGATAAAGTCACTCAAAATAATTTAGCAGGATTATGGTCAAACATTTAACTTTAGCGAAGTATGAGGATATGGACTAAAACTCTACCTGAGGGGGAAAAAGGAGCATTTAAATATTCACCAGTGATTATTCAGGCATTGAGAGTTCATACAGTAATTGCAAAATAACAACTACAGAGCACCTTGCCACCACTTTATTCACAGAGTCTTAATACCAGATAAAACATGAGGTGATCTAAGTTAGTTTAGCTCTCAAAGACTGTACCAGAGTCTACAGACAGGAAGATAACAAGCCACCTCTGAACCAAGACAGTCATCTTCACCATTTTAAAACTGTGCTTATCAGAGCTCCTTTCCAAATGTGCCTGTTTGGTCTTGTTTGGTGCAAGAGAATGAGCTGGAAACTTGAGTCTTGGAAACCCCATGTACATAACAAAGGTTCACAGTCTCAGGGGTTAAAGTATCTTCTCATATAGAGAAAGGAATTTGTGATATTTATGATAAAGTATCTTCTCATTTGTGATATTTATGAAAGTTCAATAGAATAATCAAGAAGACAGTGATCCACTCCTGAATAGAATGTTGCATTTACCTTTCTTTGATGTTGGTCAGGTGTCCCTTCCACTTCCCTCCTGGTATGCTGATACAGAGGGGGAAAATAAACCCATTAGATTCTTATTTAACCATACCTGAATTACAGATAAAGAATAACTTTATTTTGGTGAACATTTGGAAATAAAAGAATATTTGTTCTGCAAAGAAATCAAACAAATATTCTACTATTATTGAGCAGCACCTGAAAATATTATATAAAGAACCAGTATTTAACGCCATGCAAGGATTAACACCACCAACCTCTCCAGTTTATGTTCTCCACAAATATTAAGAATCACACAAATAACCAGGCTGCACTGACAACTTCCAAGTGGTTGCACTTCAGAAACCAGATGGGAAAGCAGGAATCAAGCTTTCTATGCAGATGCCACCCTGAGAGACTGAGAAAAGATACACTCACACCAAAATCCTGCGCTGAGACTCTCTGGCTCCACATCATCACCACCACCTCTACCACAGCCACTTCCACCCTGGTGTAAATACTCCTTTGTGCCCACAAGATCCAAACCACAATAGGTTACAGAACAGGAATAGACAGGCCAACACCAGGCTGCAGACACCTCTGCTTTGCCACTGTGTTTATTACCACAGGCTCACACGGGATTTGGAATTCACCTCATCCTGCTTCTGCCCTCCTCTCCCATTTCTCATGCCATACTTACTGGGTCTTTAGTTTTCTTACTAAGACAAAAAGCAACAGAAAATACTGTGATTCTGGCTCCACATCTCAGATCTCTCTGTGACGTATCTCAATTTATTCACTACTAGAAGTCACTGCTGGTCACTCATGCAAATAATCCTTTTCTACAGCTACTATGTACTCAGTTACACTCAGAGAGCCCTCAACAGTTTCTTGAGTCATCAATTTCCTTTGAAGCAAAAGTTACCTCCCAGTCAGCCTCATTTTTGCAAGACTAGCAGTGCTACAAGTCACTACACTTAATTCTTGCTGGTAACTCCAGGTAAAAGGCTTTTCTTCAAGCACCAGCACATACAAGTTCCACACCAGCAATTGGAACAGATGAGTAAAACAGCATTTTGCAGAGGTTCACAGATAGGATGGATCCCATGCCAGATGGAATCACCAGCAGCCCAGTTTCATTCCTCTATTACAGATTTTCTTTCTTTTTCATGCTTGGAACACTATGGGAAACCACTGGGAAGCAGCCCACGTTGACCTTAAAACACAAGTTTTCTACCACAATCTCTCACGAATTGTTCTAACAAGCAGAAAACGAATGATTCCCATGGTCATACTGCACCATCCAGGGAGAAACTCGTGAAATGGATGTGTAGCTCACATAAGCTGCAGTTAAAACACTGTGCTAAAACAAAGAGCCTCCCATTAGGATTATTCCTCTCTCATTGAAATTATTCTGCTCCTATTATTCTATACAAAGTCAACATTTAATTTTCACTTCAGCTAAACTTGCTGCTTCTTCCCTTTAAAGAAAAAGCTATCTCATTTTCAAATAACTTAATGCTTCAGATTATAGGAAAAACCCTCAGACCTTCCTTATTTTGACCCCAAAGAAATGTGAAGTTGGGTATTTTAAGACAACCATGACCCATTATCTCAATTTCCTATTTTCTATACCAAGGAATATTTACAGCTAAACTATTTCAAGAAAAGGCGGAATCAGTAAGAATTTCAGAGTCATTTGAAAGAAAAACTAAAATGCATCTTTTTATAAATGGTCTCTCATGGAGAAGCAACAATTAAAATGAGATTTAAATCAGATCTGTGGAATAATCAGAAACCCATCCTCGTGAACAGGACAGAGCTTGGTACTGAAACATTACTTACCTTTCAAACCACAGCTTTATACTCCACATAAATGCTCTGTGAGGGTGTATTTGGTTGTCTCTCAAATAGAAGAGGACATCGAACAGCTCTTTTTGTAACTTAGCATCTTTTATACCCCTGTTGAAGTCAAAAAGGGCCTGCAGGACAATTGAGCTGGGGACCAAATCCTTAGCCAACATTTCATGGTACAGTCCAAAGGCAAGCTTCATTTCTTGGTGACGGCCAGCTGCTATGATGCAGCACTCATAGTTTGTCCGTGAGGGAACTGTAACAGTTTTTACTTCTTCCAAGAGAGTCAAAGCCATTCTCCATTGATCTGAATTACTCAGCCCCCTGATGAAAAGGTTGTAAGCTCCACTTTCTAACTTTTTAAATCTGAATTTCATTATATCATACAGATCACAAATTTCTGAAGTCTGCCCCTGCTGCACGCACAGTGCCAGATATTTGAGCAACAAATTATACGCAATGTCACCGTTGCTGTTTGCCACGTGGGTCAGCAAGGACTTAGCCACATCGACTGGGCTGTTGTACTTGACCATACTGTTAAACATCACTTCTTCAAACATGTGAGGTGACTGAAAGCTTTCCCTCAGTCTGTTCCATTCCTCAGCCTGTAAAGGCCTTTCTGGAGGCTGTACAGTGGCAAACCTATTCCTTGACAGCACATAACTCGTTAACTGTTTCTTTGGAGCTTCAACAGAGGCAGAAAAGTTGAGTTTCTCCTCATGTATTTCTTTAGTCTCTTCATCCCCTCCTTTTTCTTCTTCATTATCAATTTCAGACCTTTTCTTGGCAGGAAAGTCATCAGTGCCTTTGGGATTCACTGGTAATGTAGGGCTAGAAGTCATAAAACTGAAACAGCTAATCTTTTCCCTACAGGGAATGCTGACGGAGACAGCAAACAGTTGTTGGCATCTTGAAATGGACCAGAAGGCACGGCATTTCCAAAGTAAAGCCTGAAACCCCTGCTGACTGGTTTGAGAAAAGAATGCCATCGCAAGAAGAAATTCTCAGTATCTAATGAAGTTACACCATGGAAAACGCAGTTTGTACAGGGATGTTTATTAAAAAAGCTCAGGGGCTGTCAAGCTGTGTAAGCTTCAGTTTCAAAAATGCTTGTTTTTCTGCCTCTTACAAGAGGCACACAAAAATCAGTGTGTTAAACTGCAAGAACAAAACAAGGGTATCTTTTCTTCTACACTAGATACTTTGTACTTTTGCAGTTTATAATTTTTGTTTGCCGGTGACATTGAAGATGGCTATGGAGCATGTTGCATGCAGAGAGGCAACTCTGATACAGCTGAGCAAAGGGACTGGGTTTTTTTTGCTTCCAGCCTTCATCCAAGTCAAGTCAGAAGGTTTCCTAAAAATAAAAATAACATCACAACTTGTTCAGTTTTCCTGTCAAATCTACATTTCATAAAATCACAGAATGGTTTGGGTTGGAAGAAATCTCACAGATCATCGAGATCCAAGCTCTTGCCATGGACAGTGATACCTCTCACCAGACCAGGTTGTCCAGAGCCCCATCCAACGTGGCCTTGACTAGTTCCAGGGATGCAACAGCCATAACCTCCCTGGGCAACCTGTTCCACTGCCTCACTGCCTTCGTAGCGAGGAATTTCTTCCTAAGTTCTAAATCTCTCTTTTATTCCCCATGATCTATCACTAGAGTCCCTCACAAGCCCTCTCCAGCTTTCCTGTACCCCACCTCAGGTACTAAGGTCAGAGCAGAGGGGAAGAATGCNGAGCCCCATCCAACGTGGCCTTGACTAGTTCCAGGGATGCAACAGCCATAACCTCCCTGGGCAACCTGTTCCACTGCCTCACTGCCTTCGTAGCGAGGAATTTCTTCCTAAGTTCTAAATCTCTCTTTTATTCCCCTTGATCTATCACTAGAGTCCCTCACAAGCCCTCTCCAGCTTTCCTGTACCCCACCTCAGGTACTAAGGTCAGAGCAGAGGGGAAGAATGCCCCCCCCTTGACCTGCTGGTGACACTTTTGATGCAGCCCAGGATAGTGTAGATTTTCTGGGCTGCCCTGAAACATTGCCAGTTCACACAGAGCCTCTCATCCACGAAGACTCTCAAACCCTTCTCCTCGAGCAGAGGGGTGTGTTTTTGTTCTGGCAACCCCAAGGCTTTTGAATACCTTGGCACCGCGACAATCTCAGATGAGAAAACCCAATCCTGACCTCTCAGACAGTCCCAGCGCGGGATTCCCGCCTTGGCTCCCCCAAACCTTCCAACCCGCCACAAACCGTTTTCCCCAGTCACAAATCTTTGGCCGAGGATACAGCTTCCCAGGAATCAGTGCAACACCACCGGCAACAGTTACCTCGAAACAAGTACCTGGGGGGAATACAACCGCAAGCCGGCGGCTAGCGGGCGCCTCACTCGGGCTAGGCCGCGGCCCGCACCCCAGCCCAAACTACCACTCCCAGCGTGCACCGCGGCCCGCCCTCCGCTGCGCGCTGCCTGCTGGGAAACCGCTCCCTGCCCTCCCTTCTCTTTACCCCCTTATTCCGCCACAGAACGGGACGAAGAGGGTCGTTCCGGCTGTAAGTTGCTCTTTCATCGTTCCAGGACTGGTCAGGCCTCACCTCGTCTCGTCTCGTCTCGCTTCGGTGCCGTGTGCGGTTCGGCGGTGCTGACAGCAGGGCGTCCAGGATGGGCAGCGCGCTCCTGGTCCTCGCGCTTCCCTCTGTCCCCCCCGGAAGCGCTGCTGCTTTCCCGCCCGCTGTGCTCGTTAGAGCCAATGGCGGCGCCTGGCGGCACGTGATGCCGCGATGCCCCTGAGGGTAGCTCCGCCATATTGACTGTGGGCACGGGGAATAGGGAAGGGGAGGTGGGTATGGGCCATGGACTGGAAGCGGAGCTTGAGGGGTCGCCTGGCCGCCCGCCGCGCCCGTGAGTACCCCGGCAAGGGGAGAGGGGGGAGGTGGCCCTGTAGGGGATGAGAGGTGCGGGGTGAGGCCTGGCGGGACCGGTTCTGCGGAGAAGCCCGCTGAATTTAGTAGCCGGTGACGGCAGGGGCGGGCGGAGGAGGGGGAGCTGTGTGGACCCTGGTGCTCCAAAAGACGACTTGTCTGTAGGATGGGCACGTGTGGCAGCTTTGGCTGGTGACACTGTTCCTGCGAGGGCCCGCAGGGAGCTTGTGAAGCGCTGTGGTGAAGTCCCCTAAATGTCACTGAGAGAAAAGGGATTTTATGCTGCTGTATGTTTTTGTAATGAGAAAAGCAGTGTCTGAGAATACCACCGTAAGCCACAGTGAGGTGCGTGTTGGACTCTTGTCCCAACAGTGAGAAGGAATGGCCTCAAGTTGTGCCAGGGGAGGTTTACACCGGGCTTTAGGAGAAATTTCTGATCGAATGGTCAGGGATTGGAACAGGTTGCCCTGGGAGGTGGTGGAGTCTTCGTCCCTGGAGGGGTTCAATAAACACATAGATCTGGCACTTGGAAACATGACTTAGAAGGCTGTGTGAGATTAGGTTGATGGTTGGATTTGATGATCTTGAAGGTCTTTTCCAACCCTTATGGTTCTGTTATCAGCCTGTGCTCTATTTCCTCCTGATATTTGTGTTATCAAACAATGTACAAGGGTCACCATTGACCCCTTTTGTTTGAGTTCCTCTTGACATTCAAACTGGGGGACAACACTAGAACTCTTTCCCGCACTAACCAGCCAAAAAGAGCGAACAAGAGCTAAAAGATGAAGAAATGGAATTGTTCACAAAATACTACATGGAATGGAAAGGAGGGAGGAAAAGCAGCAACGCGTCATATACGAACATACCGCGATTTTACTACAGGGTAAGTGAGGTATCCAGATGAACAAGATGGTTTTTGTGTGTTAGGAAGAGAGTTGTGCTTGTTCAAAGGGATGTTTCAGCTTCAGAAGGTTAAGTAGACTTAAATCTGAATAATGTGGATTGCAAAGCATAATCCTTTTTTGTACAGTCATGGGTTTCGGCAGCATTATAATTTCATATAATTGTTAAGCATCTCAAAGGCTGTGAAATAATTTGCTAATCAGGCAGAAGGCCTGTTTGCTTACTAACAACAGAGCCCTCTTCCTATTTCAGAGAAGTTTCTCATTTTTACTTGATTTTGACATACCAGTGTCATGAGTACAAGTCTTCCTGTTTCTCTTTAGACTCAGTGGGATGCAGATTGAAGATAAGTTTGTTCATCCAGCAGAAATGCTTGTTCCAGCAACTCACATGTGAGATGAATCAAACTGGAATGGGGGCATATGAGAGCTTGAGTTCCACGTTTTGATCTTGCTGCCGCTTGTCTGCTTAGCTGTTCAGCTGCTGTCTGATCTCCTGTATTACTTAAGATCATGAGTTTTTCCAGTTAAGTTCTCAAGTGCCCATGTTTCCGCAGATGAATACATGCACAACCATCCAAGTTCTGGTAGCACTGTGCAGTTTGGCATGTAAACATCAACAGAACTTTTATACTGAATGCTTTTTCATCTGTTTTGCTGGCCAAAACTGCTGTCTGCTAGATAGTCACACTTCTGAGACTCGGACTCACGCAAAATAGAAAGTGGTGTTCTCTCCGAAGTGAAAACTGAGTGGTAGAGTGCTTACTGGATGGGTTACCAGCTACAAGGTTGGTCTCGGTCTCTTTAACTATTTCAGTATCATCACCAGGGTGTGTGAGTCAGGACTATGTAAGGCTCCTTGCTCAATGTGTAGTTTTGGAATGATATCACTCTACAGAAAATTAAAATGCCACACCGTTTCTAGCTGCCAGCTGAAGATGAAATCTTGCTTCAGAAATTAAGAGAAGAATCCAGAGCAGTCTTTCTGCAGAGAAAAAGTAGAGAGCTGTTGGATAATGAAGAGCTGCAGGTAAGGAAATATTTTCTGTGTGTCTTGTATATTAGCTTCTGACAGCTCTTTCTGCAGAGGTTGATTGTTGCCAGACTGTCCATAGAACCTTGCAATAACGTGCTAAAGCTGAAATGCTGCAGTCTTGGGCTGGCGGTAGCATTCAGCTTCCTCATTGCAATGTTCATAAGGCTTCTGGTTTCCCAGCACGTTCTGACAATACCCCTAGTGAGCCCAGAAGATGAAAGAAACTGTTTAAGAGAGATTCCAAAGTTAGTTTTGCTGCAGTGCAAAGACTAAAGGGATGTGACCTTAGAAATCTGAGTGAGTGAGAGAGTGTGTGCGTCTGCGTGTGTTTAAGACCAGTTTAGAGCAACAGGAATGTCTTTTGCCCTTCTGGCTGAACTGACTTGAAGTAACCTTGCAGCATTGAGGTAACCTTTGCTGCATTTCTTAGATGCTGTTGTCTTGTACACTTTGACATCTATAGAAGAGATACCTTCTTAACCAAATGTAATTACCTTTTTAGAATCTGTGGTTTCTACTGGACAAACATCAGACATCACCGATGATTGGGGAAGAAGCAATGATCAACTATGAGAATTTCTTGAAAGTTGGGGAAAAAGCTGGGTCGAAATGCAAGTAAGTTTTTCTTGTCATGAATACGTGTACTATGGCTAAACACCACTGCTGCTGCCACTTTTGGTTGCTAAAATAAATGGAAATGGGTTAATAGTGCAATAAAATCATGTAGTTACTGCTGAGTTAGTTGCTTTGTATCCTCACAAAGGTGTATTGCCTTACACCTCTGAGGGAACCTGGGATAGAGATGCCTGTTGGGAGTTACCGTGTCTTCCAGAAGAAGAAATTTTTAGCAGCAGGAGCATTGTAATGCTGTTGGTGCCAGTAAACAGCACATATTGTATCTGAAGAGGAAATAACATCTCCAGTGGTATTGCCAAGTATCTTCCCTAATATCTTCTGATGGGAAATGTCCTGCTAGATGTTCTGTGTTCAACATACAGTGAAAATCTTTATGCTGCTGTTGGATATGGTTGTCGTGCACATAGCTTTGTGATTTGAATTTTGGGCAGAAGCACGTTAGTTGTAGGTACTTTCAGGGAGGTGGTGGAGTAACCATCTCTAAAGATGTTTAAAGAATGAGTAGATAGAGCACTTGAGGCTATCGTCTAGGAGGTTAAAAAGATGTTGGGATGAGGGCTGGACTTGATGATTCTGGAGGTCCTTTCCAGCCATGATAATTCTGTGATGCTACTGGCAGTTCCATTTATGTTCACATCATTGTAGAAGATTGGAAGTTGCCAAATACCTTGTACTAAAGAGAAAAATTGAACAAAAGCGCTCTCAATCCCACATCTCTGAAGAGCCTCATAATCAGCAACAGTGGTTGCTCTTCATTGAGTTCACCAGTGTTACTTGGTCATATCCCATGTGATGGGTGTAGAGAAGCATGTGGACGTGTTTGCATAGAGAACACATTGATGAAACAGTATTTTAAACTAAGCATCTGTACATTTTGGATGCTGCAACCAGATCTGTCGGTGCAGTGTGATCAGAAGCATCGAAGCAACTTTTATGTTTTTGACTTACAGGCAGTTCTTCACAGCTAAAATCTTTGCTAAATTACTCCACAATGATCCTTATGGGAGGATTTCAATCATGCAGTTTTTCAATTACGTCATGCGGAAAGGTTAGTTGATGCTTATTCTGTGTTAATGAGAAGTTGTTTTATTTTTGAGGCTATTTTAAGCTTTATTTATCACCTGCTGTTCTCTTCAACAGCAGAGAGATCTATTCCTTGATTGCTAATGCCTTTTTCCTGCAGGCCTGGGGTTTTTGTTCCTGGTTCTTAGGAGGTGGGAGCTCACCATACCACTGAAATCCACCTTTTCTCACAGCTAGAGATGTCCATGGTTGGTTTGTTATATATATTGCCATTCTGATTTCCTTTATTCAGGCAGCACTGTGAAATGAAAATCAGTGAAGTTATGTGGTGAGGTGAGCTCCTAGAAAAGCTGAAGGGTGAGAGATTTGTGTGAACAGCATAGGTATTTCAAAAAGACCAGAGGGGCACAACAGACTCATTCAGAGTTCTTCAAAACACCCAGCCAGCCAAAACCAAAAACCCTTTTGGCATGTCCTATCTCGTCAGATTCTGTTTTCAGACTGTGGCCTATACAAGGTCCCACCGCAGTGTTTATTTCCAGTCCATCTTAGGTCAGTTAAGGACCCTTGATTTTGCTGGCTTAAGATTTGAATTTGCCTCATAGAGTTGTCCCAGCTTAGCTGTGCAGTAGCCAGGATCATTTCTATTGTCTGTTGCACCATGTCCCCTGTGAGGGCTAAAGACCAGGCCAGGTATTAAAGGAAGAAAAGAAATTCCTGTAGGAACTCCCCAAAGCACCACCTGCCTCCAGTAACACTCCCCTTTCAGCAGGAAAGGTGATCAAGTCTGTTAGGTTTGTCCAAACAGTTCAAGTCTATTGAAGGTGTCTCAGATCACCTTGAGGTGTGTAATGGGCTTAAACTTCATCCAGCAAGGAAACAGCCTTGCTGTAAAACCTCCGTCATCAATGAAGGATATTTAGGCCACCTTGACAAACATCTTGAAGAGATTAACGTTGGTGTAAACACCACTTGTATTTCTTAAAAGGAACTCGTAAACTGTTCCTTCATAAAATTGAAGTTAGATTCAGCACGGAGCCAGTGAACAATGAGGTATCTGTCCTGCATCTCTATTGCTGTGCTTTAACAAAGGCCTCAAGCACATTGTGCTGTGGATTGTCAGGTTAATGCTGTTCTGTTTTACAGTGTGGCTTCACCAGACAAGAATAGGTCTCAGCTTGTATGATGTGGCAGGACAAGGCTACCTCAGAGAATCGGTAAGTAAATGTTTGATTCACTGAGTTAGCATTATGCAAACAATGCAGCATCAGGAAGGCTCCTGTTCTCTTCCAGTCATATCCCATAAAAATTTAGATAATAATTTCGTTTGGGGGTTCATTGGGATAAACAGCAGTCTCTGCTCTAGAGATATTGTGTGGAGAGTACTGCTTGCCCTTTTAGCACCTGGTTAGTCCTCTGAGAAAGAGACTGTAGATCTATTGGAGAGGTTTTGTGTCATTAGTGTTTTACTAACTATAGTAAAAAGCACAAAAAGGGTGAATAGAGTGGGCCTGGTTAGATCTTCTCCTGTCCTAACAGGAGTTTAATACTATAACTCGAAAGGCTCTAGTTACCACCCTGCAGAAAAAAATACCTATTAAAGAATATTCATTAGGGATTGGAAGGGACCTAGAAAGATCATCCAGTCCAATCCCCCCACCACAGAAGGATCACCTACACCAAGTTGCACAGGAACACATCCAGGCAGGTCTTGAATGTCTCCAGAGAAGTAGATTCCACAACCCCCTGGGCAGCCTGTTCCAATGCTCTGTTACCCTCACTGTGAAGAAGTTTCGTCTCATATTTATNCAGGATGCTGTTCATCAGTTTAGGGTTGGTACCTGAGAAGGAATAATTTAAAGCAGTTGTATTTACCTGTAAATACCAGCTACTACATTCTGTTAGCTCTTTTTTTCACCTTCTTTCATGCTCTTTCCTGCCTTGTTGCAGGATTGTACTTGGAACAAAATGTACTTGAAAGCCAGGAGGAATGCAAGCATGTTAGTGTTTAAAGCTGGTTCTCTTTTCTGCATTCATTCTGCAGGATTTAGAAAACTATATTTTGGAACTCATCCCTACTTTGCCACAACTGGATGGTTTAGAAAAATCCTTTTACTCCTTCTATGTCTGCACAGCGGTTAGAAAGTTCTTCTTCTTTCTGGATCCTCTCAGAACAGGTCAGTCTGAGTTTTCAAAATAGTAAATATGTAGGGGTGTTTTCACTTGCAAAACGTCTCCACCAGGGCTACTGGTCTTTGCAAAGGAATATATAGGTGTTTTGGTTCAACAATATTTTCTTTGAGGATTAATCTCTACTGAAGACTGTGAGTCTTTATGTGGGTTGAATAACCTACAGGTTAAGTGCTTAGGGGGAGTAGCAAACACAGTGACTACTAGCACTGCTCAACAGAGCTCTGGAAATGCTCAGGAGTCTTTGTTATGTTCTTCTCCTTATGACTATTTGAAAAGGTTTGCAGTTCTAGCTGGTGTCTCATTCCAGAAGTCACTCCCTCAGACAGCATCAGAGTTGTGTGGGCAGAGGCCATACAAACATGCAGAGAGAGACAGTGAAGTTACAGCGTTGTTACTTCACACAGCTCGTGGTGTGGTGTCCACGCACCAGCCAGAGCTCCATCAGCAGTTCTGCCAGCCTCAGCTTTGTGTCATATCAGTGGTTTCTGAAGTTGAAGCAATACTTGAGCACTTACGAGACTCTATTATTCCAACAGATGTCTTAAGCCTGCTGTGTTTGCATTCCTTATTTTACATGTTGAGCTGATGTATCTGTATTATTTCACCTAGTTTTCTGTCTTAAGGCTTCAGGATAACTCCTCCTAATTTTATTCCCTCATTTTAAAAGCTATTTGTACTTTATCTCTAAAATTAAACCCTCATCCTCGATGATAGAAGCTGGATTTGTTTGGCTTTGGTTTTTCTAAAAGGCTTTTTTTATTCTGTTAACTCTTTCATTAATAGAAACAGTGAAACAGGTGCAGTGGCTGAGTGACTGTTAAAATATGTTTTCTGTTTCTTGCTGCAGGGAAGATAAAGATTCAGGATATTTTAGCTTGCAGCTTCCTGGATGACTTACTGGAGGTAAAGAAATCTGCACGTGTACTGTTGTTTGTCAGTGTACTCTTTCTGAATTCTAACTTTATGTTTTGCTTAGTTAAGGGATGAAGAACTTTCTAAAGAAAGTCAGGAATCAAATTGGTTTTCTGCTCCTTCTGCATTAAGAGTTTACGGTAGGTTCCTTGATACACAAACAACATTTTTGCCTTTTTGTGTTTTCTTGCCTTGGTCACATTTTCAGTGTCATTTTCCCCATGATTTCATCTCTCTTAATCCTCCTGGTTTGTCTTTGCAACTCCTGTAACCATCCTTCCAATATATCTTCCCAACTTTCTTTACAGTTTTGCTTCTCTACTGCGTTTTTTGTCTTCTTGTCATTTTGTGCCTGTGCACAAGTTACAAGAATCTTCTCTTGTAACTGTCATGTTGATGCTTTTGCACTGCTTCTCCCTCTTTTCGTGCTTATAGCAGATCTGTTTAATACACTCATAGCCTTCTGCTCCTTTCTCCATACACATGGCCTTTACTCTCAAGCCACTAGCTTAGAGTACGACTATTAACACCTCCCCTAGCACCACATTTCATGCTCTTGTAGAATCATCTATTAATATTATTGCTTCTTTCCCTGATTCCTTGCTGATGCAGGTACCTTATGGTTTGTCCTTTATATCTCCTCCCCAGGCCAGTATTTAAACCTCGATAAAGACCACAATGGCATGCTCAGCAAAGAAGAGCTGTCTCGCTATGGGACAGGGACTCTGACCAACATATTTCTGGATCGAGTCTTTCAGGAATGCCTAACTTATGATGGTGAAATGGTAACCCCACACTTCTGCTTTGTTCACGGTATAGAAGCTTTGGCTTAGTGAGATGGAAAGTGTCTCATAATCCCTATTTTTATAATTAAGAGTAGCCAAGACCAGTGTAAGTGAGCTAACCTGTCTGCTTCCTGGTGAAGATAACGGTGGGGTTTGTAGTAAGCTTTCCATAGCTGTGAAAAATCAGTTACCATAGAAAACTATTTTAAATAAATGAGTTAAATAGAACTTATTTTGGAAGCTTTAATTAATGTAGTGCTGCTCTTGTCTGCACTCAGAAGCCTGATAAATTTAAAATTGACTATAGAGTCCGTCTGCCTCCTTAGCAGTTCTGTGTAGAACCACAGAATCGCTGAGGTCAGGAGGGGTTCTCCTCATTGCCCTTTGCTGGATTTGCTGCAATGAGTCCCTGTCTCTCATATGGGGTCACCAGTACAGGACTCAGTGCTCAGCTGCAGTGCTGAGTAGTGGAGAAGGATCACTTTCCGTGACTTGCCTGCTAAGCTGTTCTTAACAGAGCTCAGGATGCTGTTGGCAGCCTTTGCTGCAAGGGCACGTTGCTGGTGAGCGCTCAGATTTGTTGTCTAGCTGTGTGAAGCTGCTGACTAGTCAGCCCCCAGCACGTACTGGTGTGTGGGGATATTCCCCCCCAGATACAGTTGTGCTGTTTTGCAGCCTGTCTGCCTCCCTCTGCGTGGTTTTAGACAGTCAGAGCTGTTACTAAAGGATTTCCATCCTGACTAGGAAACCAGTATCAGTACCAGTGAGAAAAGTGTGATGGATCCTTGTGATGCTTCTACGGCCAGACTGCCTGCTGCAGCGTAAAGATGACCTATTTTAACTGGCAGTGTAGTTCACCATTAGGTAATGGTAGGCATGATACCACGGGATGTCTAATTTGAGGCAATGAAAATGTCTTAGATGGCTGTTCTTCACTGCTTGGGAAGCTCGGCACACTACAGTCACTAACATCGCTCTGAAGTGTAGACCTAGCAAGTGTAACTGGGATTTATGCTTGGAATCCTATTCTGCAGCTAAACTGACAGGATTTCCTGTCACCAGCAGCCCTTAAAAACTAACCTTTCTGCTCTCGGTGGTGGCAGCAGCCACTTTCTATTCCACGTTGTCTTTTTCAGAAGAACAGACTTGATCCCCTACGATGAAATCGCTGCCAATTATAAAGTTCCTGCTTGCAAAATCAATTTAGAATGAAGACTGTAATAAACGTGATTGTATCTACTTTTAGGACTACAAAACCTACCTGGACTTTGTGCTTGCATTAGAAAACAGAAAGGAGCCCGCAGCTCTGCAATATATTTTCAAACTGCTTGATATTGAGAACAAAGGATACCTGAATGTCTTTTCCCTTAATTACTTCTTTAGGGTAAGTCTCTTTAGTCGGGTTGGCCATTTGCTGTGTTTATAGTGTTAAAGCCTGTGTGCTGCTGCATGCAGACCTGCGGGGAATCGCTTGAAATTGCCAGTACCCACTGGGAGGCTGGTAACTACTTGTAAGAAGATTTAAAATATGATTTAAAAAATAAATTCCAAAACTTGGAGAGAATTCAAAAGGTGTTTGCAGCATTTTTATCTGCAGTCAGAACTGTTCCGATTCCTTTCAGGGGGAGAAAAATTTCTACTGATGAATTGAGATTGTTCAGAGGTTACCTCATGATAACCTCCTAAAAATCTCCTCTGATGGCTCTCACTGGGTGTTGCCCATGGTTTTAATTTTCCACTGTAATCCTAAAATTCAGCAGAAGAAATGAAAATAATGCACTGCAGCAATGGGCTCGCACAGCTGAGGGGCTTTCTGTTCACTTTATTGACTGCAAAAAGCTGCTTCGTTTCTACCTTCCGTATTTTGTGCTCCTAGAATAGATGTAAAATTAACTTAGAGGGTGGTGGGGTCTCTTTTTTTGCTGTTAAGATTTGTACAAAATTTTTCACAGTGTGTCAGCGTTATGGTTTTACAGGAACCATTCCAGTCAGTGATGTCTTTTCCTGCTCCTCTTTGTTCTAGGCTATTCAGGAACAAATGAAAATCCACGGACAAGAACCAGTTTCGTTCCAGGATGTGAAGGTTGGTGTCTCTGAGTGCAGTGCTGTGTGTGAATGAACACTTCTTCATTTACTTGCGTAGTATCATCGTTTCTAAGTTGCAGTAGTATATTACTTGTGGACTAGCAGAGATGTCCAACTTGTCCCACTCATAGGTTTGACACTGTCTTTCTGTGCAGCAGTTGCTCTGTAATGTATCTGGACATAAGTGTTCTAGAAGCTTCCTTACAAAGTACCTTTTAAACACACGTTGCTGGGCCTTATGCTTGATGAGATAATTGGGGTGTCTCTTCTGTAGTCCAGGATCATCCCTCAGAGCAGGGGTTGACTGGTGACTAAAGAAGTCTGCCAATAAAACATCTATTGCCGCTGTTTATCGCATCAAACGGTTTTAGTACCAATTAAAGAAATAGTGTGAGAGCTGCCTGCCATAAAACTTGACTCATACAAGGGCCAGAGAGGGCAACAAGGTTGGGCAGGGGTCTGGAGAATAAACCTTGTGAGGAGCAACTGAGGGACCTGGGGGTGGTTAGGCTGGAAACAAGGAGGCTGAGACCTCATTGCTGTCTGCAACTGCCTGAAAGGAGGGTGTAGAGAGGTGGGGGTTGGTGTCTTCTCGTAAGTAACAAGTAACAGAAGACAGAGGAAATGGCCTCAACCTGTAGCAGGGGAAGCTTAGGCTGGACATCAGAGAAAATTCTTCCTGGAAAGGGTATTCAGGCCTTGGAACAGGCTGCTGATCAGGGGCTTGAATCACTATCCCTGGATGCGTTTCACAGTCATACTGATCTGGAGCTCAGGGAGAGGGTTTAGCTGTGGCCTTGGGACAGCTGGGTTCATGGTTGGATTCAGTGATTTTAAAGGTCTTTTCAAACCTAAAGTGAGTTTTCATGTTGCCACTTTTGAGGCCAAAGCCTCTCCACAAAAGTTAATTCTTGGAGCTGTAGGAGCTGAGTGCCCTGCCCCGATCTGCAGCCAGTTACTGTGCTTTGTAATCTGGAATGGTGTGGGTCTGCCCAGCTTCTTTGGGCACATCTGGGGGGGTGGCACTAGTTATCCCAGGATCGTTCTGTATGTGGTATAAAGTAGCCGTTATTCTGCTCGTTTATGTGCAGGGCTTTTCTTTTCCCCCAATTTTGCCTTTTCTTTCATAGGATGAAATCTTTGATATGGTGAAGCCTAAGGATCCTTACAAAATCTCCCTTCAAGACTTAATCAATAGCAGCCAAGGAGACACTGTCACCAGCATTCTGATTGATCTGAATGGCTTCTGGACATACGAGAACAGAGAGGTTCTTGTGGCCAGCGATAATGACGGCGCTGCCGATGTCGATGAGACGTGACTCCGGAGAGGGGCAGACTTTATCCATAGAGATCTCTCACTGATGCACCAACTGCTGAGAGCTGGAAACATTCATTCTCTGGATCGATGCCTCTTCCTTTTCACATCCCCTGCCACCCATAAAATAGAAAGCATGGTACCACCAGGAACTGCAGAGCACATCTCTGAAACTACAAAAGCGAGTGTTGTTTGAGGTAAAACGGATCTCTCTTCTTTTTTTAATAAATACTTTTAGACTTTATCCCCGTGTACCAAGCCCTGCTGTTGTCTGAATATTCTATTCTACAACATGAATTTATTCAGAAAGTGAGAATGTGGACCTTGGTACCTGCAGCACTGGCCAGTATCCACTCACCACACACTGGGTTGGAAGGGGCTTTTCAAGCTCTCCCAGTCCAACCCCCCTGCAGTGCGCAGGGACATCTCCAACTAGATCCAGTTACTCGGAACCCTGAGTAACCCTGCAGAGTTTCCAGGGATGGAGCTTCTGTCACCCCTCTGGACAACGTGGGCCAGTGTCTCACCACCCTCATTCTAAAACATTCCCTTAATGGAAATTTCCTTGAGGGAACCCAGTGAGCAGGCCCATGCCCTTGAGTGCGGGTGTTGCATCACAGACCACAGCCTTTCAAAGGACAAGCCACAGCCGACCTTGAGTTCAAAAATTATATTAAATATAAAATAACTAATTAATGCATTTACAGAAAAATTAAACCGTTGTGAAAGTAGCCACTTTCATACAGTCTGCAAAAACCGAAGGAAGGATTACATTAAGGCACAGTGAGTTAATACAGTATTTGATACAAAGAAGTTTAAACCCAAGGCAGTGAGAGCATTTCTGACACAACAGATAGAAAAGGAAGACAAAAACATCACAACTAACATCAATTTCTCAGCAGGAAAGCAAAAGCATCCCTCAGCTGGGGAGGATATGCTGGGGCTACAGGAGGCTTCCTATTGCAGACAGGGTAAGAGCTCCTGACACACTGGGGCTGCACCAAGCTCTCCCTGGTAGATGTTTCACACAGCTGTCAGCACCCTCTGTCTTACTGGCACCAGGAGGCAAAGGACAGTATCAAAGCAGAGGGAGGAGAGCTGATTAATCCTCAGATTTCTATAGAGCAAAGGGCAGGTGAGAGAAGGAATTTGTGCTCTGCAGATTACTAGTTCAAGCAAAGCCTTGTCTGAAATAACTAACTGATCTCTGGAAACTAATTGCCAAGTTACGTGGCCTCTGGTGTCATGTCAGGCTCCTTAGTGAGCTGGTGGTGGCACCCAGGCCAGGGACATCTGATATCCAACTCAGTTTCACTGAAGGCTATTTTTAAAGTTGTTTCTCAAGGCAGCAGTAGTGGTTCCCATGGTCACAAGTGCAGCTTCTCCGCTCCTTTCTCTACAGCCATCCTGTGTAGGAAGCAACTGGGTAACCAACATCTGATTGTCACAAAATAAACTGTTTGCCTTGTGTGAGCTGCAACCAGAACCGCATCGAACAGCCTCCACTGAGATTCTTGGGGCTAAGGAAAAGCTCTGCAGCTACCCCTGCACTTCCCGAGAAGAATCATGTTTGGTTTTGTGATTTCTCGTTATTTTTCTATTCCAGAGGAGAGGAAAAACATCTGCAGTGACACTGGTGAGAGTTAAATACCCAGTTGGTGTCAGTTAATCAGCTGCCCTGGCTCAGGTAATCTGTATCCTCAGACCCCTGCACAGGTATGTGCTGGTACCATACGCAGGGCCAGGTACGCTCAGGGTAAATTAGCAGGACTTCAGTTAATCACTGTTTGGAGCTCGGGAAGTGTTCAGGCAGGGGAGTCTCCTAGTTCTCGGGCTTGCAAGGAGAACACCTGGCCACATCACTGCATGAAGCCCCTGAGCACTGGGGGCCTCCAGAAAGTGCTGGTACTTGTTACCCTCAAGAACTGGTTATTTGCAACCTCCTTGAAAGTTGTTGGGGTTTTAATTAGAAGTCAGTAGACCCTTAAATCTCATTAACATTAAATCTAACATCTCACGTTAAACAACGACAGAAAAAAAACCCCATGCACACAACAGTGACAATAAATAGGGGAAATCAGAGGCCGTTCTAACAACTTGTGAGTTACAGGACGTTGGTTCCTATCAATCTATTCATCGAGAGCCGAGGAGCAAACGATGTGCAATCAGAAATGGGTATTCAGAAGTAGGAAAGGGCAGTGCATCTGCCATCCTCGGCTGTTAGACACAGCGGTTCCAAGACAAGACGTGTTTGTACTGGCTTTACACAGAAATCAGCTCACACATTCCATTTCAGACCGAGTGTTCGTAGTGCAATTTTCACTGTCACTGAAGCGCCAGGGTGGCAGAACGCCTCGGCCGTCATCGGACAGACAGCCTGACCAGCATGGCCTCGCTCTCTCCTGATCAATAAGAAGTTGTATTTCACCAAAGAGTATAATTCTATTCTTCCTGCTTCTTAAGAGCCAGGTTGTGACACCTGACACTTCCCATTTCCTACATCACGCAGCGCTTTACGCCTCAGGAGGGACAGCAGTTCCATCCGGTTTGGCTTCCCCAGCAGCCTGCCTGTCTCCCTCGTTTTCGAAGTTCACGTTCACGAATGAAGTGGATGCAGTTGCTTCAGGCTGGTCTGTCTGCACAAGACCTTCAGCTTGTGCCCTGTTCTGCTGCAGTTCCTGATGCCGCCTTTCTGCTTCTTCTGACATTTTGTTTTCTTGTTCCTCCTCTTCCTCCTAAAGCACAGGCACGCAACGATTCACCAACGATTCTTACTGGGGGGCAATGTTTATTCTACTACAGAGCAGTCCCTAGCTGATGGTAGGATAAGTGTATTCCAGCATGGGGGAAAAAAGGAGCTCAGAGTGAGGGATGAGACTGCATTAAACCCAGGAAAACCTCCCCTGTCTGTCCCAGCTGGTTTAGTCAAAAGCAGTAGTGATCATTCTACCTTCTCTAAAGCTTCTTAGATAAAGAGCTATCAAAAAAGTGAGCTGTAAAGCTTTAAAGATGTTTCCTGTCTCTTGTGAATGGAGATTATTAAAGGGTTCTCTGCATGAAGCTCGGGCAACCGATCGGTCATTTCCAGCTTTGGTTTAGAAGGAACTGTAACATCACGTTCAATTCACCCCGGCACTTCCGCAAGCAAGGTTTAGAGGTGGGAGCTATGTTCCTAGCAGCCACTTCCTTATCCCATCCAGTAACAGTTCCACCTCATCCTGCTAACTTTGAAACATCCCTGCCTGGGGCACGGGATGGAGCAGATGATGTCTAAGGTCCCTTCCAACCTTCTATAAAATGCACTGTAGGAGAAAACTAAGTGCAGCCACGGTCAGGAACCAGCCATGAGGAGATGCTGAGGCAGGGGCTGGGCTGGATGATCCTAGAGAGCTTTCCCAGCCTCTGTAAGTCTGCGATCCTGTGAACTCCCACACTGAGGAGCTGGGGAGAAAAGGCTGATGGCTAAGCTGGACAAAAGACAGATCAAAGGCTGATGGATGATGCATTAACCTTGAGCTGTAACAGAGCTTCTAAAACTCCACTGTAATGCAGGACTACAGATGTCATTTGGTTTTAAATACCAGAGAAGGCAAGCTGGGACGCAAGGACTGACAGAGCCCAGTCTCACACACACGTACCTCTCTCTTCATCCTGTAGTACTCGTCGATAGCGTACTGGTACTTGGGTGTGCTTATGCCCAGGACAGACGCAATCTTCTCCCCTAGGAAATCGCACACTGAAAAATAAAGGTAGGTTTGGGTAGAGAGGAACGGGCTGACATGCAGTTTGATTTCGTAAGGTATCATACAGCTGGAGGGCAGCCTGGCAGAGAGGGACCTGCCAGTACTGGGTGACAACTGGCTGAAAGGGAGCCAGCAGTGTCCCAGGTGATATGGAAGGCCAATGGCATCTTGGTTTCTACCAGCAATCACGTGGTCAGCTGGACTGGGGAGGCCTCACCTCCAGTACTGGGGGGAGCTCTGGGCCCCTCACATCAAAAAAGAGATTGAGGGGCTGGTATGGGTCCAGAGGATCAATGAGGCTGGGGAAGGGACTGGAGGGAAAATCTGTTGACAAGAGGCTGAGGGAGCTGGGGGTGTTTAGCCTGGAGAAGAGACTCAGGGGGAACCTTATCATGCTCTGTAACTACTTGTAGGGAAGCTGTAGGCAGGTGAAGGTTGGGCTCTTCTCCCAGGTACCTAGTGCCAGGATGAGAGTAGGGCCTGAAGCTGCCAGGCAATGGTTAGGTTGGATGTTAGGAAGCCCGTCTTCACAGAAAGGGTAACCACAACCTGGAATGGACTGCCTGGGGCAGTGGTGGAGTCCCCATCCCTGGAGGTGTTTAAGGACAGACCAGATGTGGCAATGTCAGGTCATGGGCCGGGCTGGATCATCTTAGAGGTCTTTTCCAGCCTCAGTGATTCTGTGATCATCTTTCCTGAATAGTTTCCACACAGTCCTACTTCCCACAGAACACAAAGCCAGGATCTGCCAGGCTAATCTACTGAGACGGAATTCAAGGCTCAGTACAGTGACAATTGTTCTTTAAGAGAAAGAATGAACAAAAGGAGAAGAAGATGGAAATCAGTGATGATCCAGACGGTGCTAGAGCTTGTCTGAATTCTGTTAGCCTCAGCTTTGGATCACAGTTTATTTTGCTAGATCAGTGAAAGGTTAAGCCTTTACCTGGACTTGAACTGAAAATTCACAGTTATCACCAGCCGTACTGGCAGTTCATTCCACAGCACCCGTGGAGTAGATGGTTATTTATTGGTTCGGCCGTGTGTCAGGTCAGGAGAAGTTTAACTGTGTTCTCTGTTGAGTACTAATGGATTCATAAATTATTGAGGTCTCAGCTGTCTCAGTTTTCCGGCTGGAAGCTACAAGCAGCATGACTTTGCCAAAGCAGGTAGTGTACAGTCAGGAGGATGGGGCAGGGCAGCTTGTGTCTGTCTCTGTCTGCAGTTGCAACAGAAACTGTGTCAGAAGGTTGCGACTACCTCCTTCAGTGAAGGGTCCCAAGGTTACAGATGTCCTGGAATCCAGGGCTCTGTGCAAACAACCAGTTCAAAGTACAAATGTGAGAGGAAAAGCTGGAGGGGAAAAGTTTGTCTTCCAGTTCATGAAAGACTTTGGAAAAAAGGACAGCAGTGTCTACCTTTGTGTGTGAAAAGCAGATAGGGCAAGGATGGAAATCACTTCGTATGTTGAAGTGTTTCTAAAAATAAGGGCAGGTTCATTAACAGACCAGACTGCTGACTGCCAGCAGTTTCCAATACTCAGATTAGCTGTACGGAGACAGGAACTGCACAGTATTTGCACAGAGAACCCAACACGGACACTTTACACCTCAGGAAGAGCAGACTAGCTCAACCAAACTCAGCAAGTGTTTACGAGGTAGGCAGGTCAAATACACTTCAACGCACTGAGTTGTCATTGTCACTCCTGACAATGGTCTTGGTTTTAGTTTGTGACCTCGGAAGTCTGTCATAAAGCACAGGGCTCCGTGAGATTGAGTTGTTTTCTTCATAGAAACTCTCGCTTCAGTTCCTCCACAGAGGGTTCCTTTCAGAGAACATCCCACTAAATGGTTTCAGAAGGCTGATACCCTCCTGGCCAACACCACCCTATCTCCAGGTAGGAGGAAACAGGTCGGAGGGCAGGGAATGTTCATCAAAAGGGTATTTAGTGTTTGTTCTTCCGTTCCAGAATTGCTAATTGAAAGGGAAAACAAAGGTGCCTAAGGCAAGAGAGTCTATCCCCACAGCTTCAATCACACGCTCATTCCTGCTGTGAAAACACAGCCAGCAGCTCACCAAGACAACCTACAGCCTGCTAAGGCAACTTCCAACTCCCCACTGTTTGTTTACCCAAGAATGAAAGGCAACAATACCTGATAGGGTTGATGTGGCGACTCGCAGCATGTGAAACCACAAGTAGGGTCCCCACGTGAGCGTTGTCTGCAAGAACACGAGTGATGTGAGTACATACAGCTCTGTGATCGTGGTACACAACGGTATGTGCAACAGCTCAAACAGCTAGGAAGGTCTGCGATGGTTGCCCTTTGCCACCTGACACAGGCAGCGAGTTAGGACTGTGAGAGACATAACCATGGCCTACGTCTGGGGAAAGTCTGTTCCACTGGCTGCTCTTTCCAGCTTCCAGACCTGGGCAGGACTGGAAAGACCTTTCCATAATGTCCTGGATTTCACCAGGCCAAGAGGGGAAGGGGATTAACCAAGCAGTCCCTTCCTCACAACAGTGACAGAACTGCAGATGACTAAAACCAACCCTTCAAACCTTCACCTTTGGGTGGTCCTGAGCAAGAGGCTGCTACCAGACATAAATATATCCTCTGGACCTGAACCTGAGGAACAAAACCTGGAGATGTGGAAGAGTAAATTCTACTTTACGAGGGAGAAAGTTTTCCAAAAAGCCCAACTTAAATTTCACAGTGAACTTCAAGCACATTTATCATAACACTGTGTTGTGAGCGAGATTATCTCCCCACCAGCAGAGGTCTCTGCAGAGGTCCAGGGAGCCCTTGTGCAATGAAATCATCTCTTATGAAATGAAACCCACTCGTTCCCACTCAGTGACACACGGGTTTATGTTGTGCTTAGGCTGTTGGACGGTAACTCATTTCTGCGACCTTACTTAATAGGTATCTGTACAGGACAACCAACACTGCAGCCCCAGGGACTAGGTGGTGCAGCCTCATCTGCAAACTACTAGCCTTCAGCGCTTCCCAAGCACAGCCTCTGCCATCAGTGCAGCAAGAAATTGTCCCTTGAGCCATAAACCCATGCTGGGTAGGCTGAAAACAGCCAGATGCTCTCTATTGTTGGCAGTGGGTATGGAAAATGTCCTGCCAAGGTCCGAGTGTAAGCAAACCCAGCTGCTACCCTGCCTGCACAAAAGCACCTCCAGCTTGCTGCTGACAAGCTCGGCTGGCAAACAGGCTGAGGACAATCATTTCTGAGTTTGTTCAGTTGAAGAAGTCAAGGAAAGAGCTGGAAAAGCCTGTGGCCACAGGTGCCAGCAGCAACACTGACAAGGCTCTGTACAATCCTTCATTACAAGGTCATGAGGCTGAAAAGTGTTTGCACAGTGGGCAGGACATGCTGGGAGCTGCGGGGCGGCTGGGAGCAAGCAGCTTCAAGAGCCCCCTAAACATTCATGAGTGCAAAGACAAGCTGAGCTTCCACGTGACACAGGTAACTCAGACACACCATATGCTCCAGAAACATGAGGGGCCCAACAGACACACAGGTTCTTCTTCTACTGTTCCCACACCGTAATTAAAACCCAGTTTGGTGTGTCAGGAGCACTGCAGCATCATGAAACCCTCTGCTTTCTAACAAGACCCAACTGGATGTTTCTTTACCTCTACCAAGCAACACTTTGCCAGTCCCCTCAATTTAATGAAAAGAACTTCCCTCCTAGTGTCTCAAAAGGCAACATGAAACTGCGAGAAGCCAATTCCAACAGAAGGAAGGAGATGGTCTGGAGAATAAACCACCAAGAACAACCAGCAGCAATGGAATGTGTCCAAGGAATAAATGTCCTTCGCCCAGAGGAGTCTCAATGCACAATCTGAATCCAAGTGCTGCGTTTTAAACAGCAATGAACAGAATGGATTTGACCACTGACAAAACCCAGAGAGCTCTGGCTCAGCAGCAAAACATCAGTCTGTTTGCTGGTACAGGGCTGCAGAGAAGAGCCATCACATCATTCCTCCCATGTTACAAGAAGCTGTTACTTGCTCAGACACTCTTTTTCCCTCTCATCCCCAAATTCGTACAAAACAGAGTTCAATGGTCCTCAAGAGAGGACTTCTCACTATTTGAAGTTAAGCTCCTTTTTACAGCAGGCTATCAAGACAACCTCAGTCTTTCTCAGCACTGAAAGTTAATAAAATTAAATCTCTTCTGGAGCTTTGCTGTAGAGATGCTTTTGGGATGAATTCTAAGGTCCCACCATCAGCTGCACTGCTTGCAGCTGTTCTGCACAGACTTAACACTGCACTTCCTGCCAACCCATATAGTGGGTGAACACAACAAAGAGTTTTCACAGCAAGTGGCCCTCCAGGGATAGACAGGAAGACACTGAGGTGCTGGAGTGGGTCCAGAGAAGGGCAACAAGGCTGCTGAGAGGGCTGGCAAACAGGTCCTATGAGGAGTGGCTGAGGGAAAGGGTGGTTATTTAGTCTAGAGTAAAGCAGGCTGAGACCTTATTGCTCTCTACAGCTACCTAAAAGGAGGTTGTAATGAGGCTGGTGCTCGCCTCTTCTCCCAAACTATTAAGAATAGGACATGGGGAAATGGCCTCAAGCTGTGTCAGGGGAGGTTTAGATTGGATCTTAGGAAGAAGTTCTTTCCTGAGAGAATGGTTGGGCACTGGAACAGGCTGCCCAGGGAGCTGGTGGAGTCACCATCCCTGGAGGTGTTTAAAAACCGAGCACAGAAAGCACTTGAGGCCATGATCTAGCAGGAGGGGAGATGTTGGGATGAAGGCTGAACTTGGCGATCCTGGAGATCCTTTCCAGCCATGAGGAGTCTATGATACTATTTTAGGACAGAAAGTTCAGGTATAATTAGAGCATCTATGTTATCAGAGCATTTAAATTTGAATTTGAGAGCACACAGATAAAACTGAATGCCATTAGCTACAAATCCAGGGAAAAAATGTCCATGTTCTGAATTCAATCCATACCCAGAGCAACCAAACAAAACCACATCAGGGGGGACATTGCAGCGCAAGGTCCTGACCTGTGCAAGTATCAGAATTGTTTTTCCAGAGCAAAAGTGAATACCCATTTCTTTCTGAGAATTTCTTGTGTTATGAGAAGCAAGGCCGTGACACTGACTGCTTTGGTTACCCTACTACCAGGATACACAGATGTTACTTTGTTTAGTAAGCAAGACAGTCTGCTTAGCTCTAAACCACAACATCATCAAGGTACTTACTAGCAACGTGTCTTCGCAACATGGCACAATATTTATTTCCCTCAAACTCATTCAGTAGCTGCCAGGACACCAACACCAGCTGAGCTTTGAAATTTCACGAGACAAAGTTTCCATTCAAAACACTACATGTGCTTTTTATTTTTTCCCTAAAAATAAATCGGGCCAGAAAGAGCAATTACTTGCAACACGGTTTTTCATAACCCAACTGAGATAACAAGTTATAGACATGCTGCTCTCAGCAAACTGACTCTTTAATGCCTTTGCTAGAAATCCTACCATAAAAACCATTTTTAAAGGCAGCCCTTGGCTAAAACATCAAAGCTCAGCTTGGACTAACATTTCTTCAATTGCCTGGCTCAGCTGGGACACACAGAGCACGCTGCAGATCAGCTAAACTTCACTTAATGGCAGCCCCTGCTCTAATCAAGTTTAGTGTGGCCAGCAGGACTAGGGATGTAATTTCCCCCCCTGTACTGGGCACTGAGGAGGCCTCACCTCAAGTACTGGGGGCAGTTCTGGACCCCTTGTTTCAAGAAAAGAGATTGAGGTGCTGGAGCAGGTCCAGAGGAGCAATGAGGCAGGGGAAGGGTTTGGAGGGAAAGGCTGGTAAGGAGAGACTGAGGGAGACTCATGGGGGACCTCTTCTCTCTCCACAACACCCTGAAGGGAGATTGTAATCAGTTGGGTGTCAGGCTCTTCTTCCAGGCAGCTGGTGCCAGGACGAGAGGACAGGGCCTGAAACTGTGCAGGGGAGGGTTAAGTTGGGTATTAGGAAGCCCTTCCTCACAGAAAGGGTGATCAGACCCTGGAATGGGACTGCCTAGGGCAGTGGTGGAGTCTCCTAGTCTCCATCCCTGGAAGTGTTTAAAGACAGACTGGATGTGTCATTCAGAGCCTTGGTCTAGCTGATTGTGGCAATGTTCGGTGATGGGCTGGGCTTGATAATCTCAGAGGTCTTTTGTAGCCTCAAGAATTCTGTGATACTCTGCTGAGGTAAAAAGCAGAGCATAATAAGGCAGGCTGTGCTTCACAATAACCTGGTCTGGTGTGGGGAGGGGGCTTTTATTAACAAGTATAATAAAAATTAAGGCTTTCATAAGCTAGACAAGGCTAATAAAGCAATTTAAATTGTGCCACTCATTAGTCAGAAAAAATCCATCTGTATTAAGAAAGCAGGAGAACAATTACACAGAGGAAGTCTTCTACTGACAGGAAATGGCACGAAAAATTACCCACATCTGGTCCCTGATAATTGTAACTGAGAAAAAACTCTCTCACACATCCATGGGTATCTGACACAACCTGCATAATGGAGAACAGATCTGGCTCTGGAGGTACCTGAACATCACCATGATGCTTCATCAGATTCACAGGCCTTGTATTTCTTCAAGCAGATCCTTAGAAGTAAAAAACCCCCACCCAACAGCCAGCGAGGCAGCGTAACACCTGCTCATTGTACAACACAGCTATTCTCAACCTGTGAACATCAGGTGTGCTTTACGCGGAGATACCTGCGCTCAGGCTGCTACTGCCTGATGGCCTAGCAAGGAGACAGTGGCACCATCCCTCTGGACAGGGTAAAATACAACAGCTTCATCAGTGGATTGCTAGGAAAAGTGAAATCAGTAGAAAATCAAGATCACCAGGAACCCAAATCCCAGCTGAATTCCCACAGTCTCACTGCAGCTCAGTCCTCAAACACTTCTTCCTTCAAGATATGATCAGTGTACAGAGTGGGGAAAAAAGAACTGACAGGCAGTGCCTCCCCAGAGCAAAGCCCTTATGGTTCCTCCACTTCTCCCTCAAAGAATGAGCAGGAAGCCAAAGTGCTGCAGCCCCTCTGCCAAAGCTGAAGATGGACAGGCACAGACATAAACGCAGGGCTTCCTCCTGCACAGTAAACAGGTAGTCTCAACCACAACAGCTCTTAATCAGGGATTTGCAAACGATGGTGCAACGCCAAACTCAGTCTCCACCAAGTTCCAGACTCAACTCTTCACTGGCACCAAACATAAGGAAACAAAATGCCTTCCCTGGACAGGTTTTTAAAGGACTGTATGAACCAAGGAGACAGTGAGCAAATACCATCAGAGTGGGGAAACGCTGGACAGGACAGATCAGAACCACTGAGAAATGAAACCCATTTCAGAGCTGTTTTAGTAGAGGGGGAGTTCCAGGATAGGCCTTCTCAGGAATACTCTTCACACATTTCTCAGTCCCTAGTGCTGATCCAATTAAAGGACCTTCTAATCCTAAATACCACATCAGATTTGTGATACAAGTTGAAGCACAGAACATGGGTAATTATCCAGCAACCCAGGAGCAGCAACTTATCAAGTTAAATACCTACAGGATCTACAGGTGGCAAAAGGTCTTTCTTCTCTTGCTCATCGTCCTCTTCATCTGTGCTATATTCTTCCATTGTTTCTCCACTTGCAAAGTGAATAACCCTCCTTGGAATTTTCTTCTTCTTTCCTATGACACCCAGCTCCACATTCTCAAAGCCTCTCTCCCCGTTTGCAAGTTGCTATAAAGGAGGAGAAAAAAAGCATTATCTCAAGTGCATGTTTCTGGAGCTGGCAAAGTTCCCCCTTAAACAACTCCATGAGATAAAAATATCGCTTTAAAAACTTGAATATCACTTTAAAAAGTATTGGGCATTGCAGTGACGCAAGGGACATTTACAAGAGCTTGGCTGGAGGTAAAAGGTAAGACTGAAACATTAGTGTCTGCAGACACCCAAACCCATATCTCCACTAAAAATAATCACAGAGTGATCTGGGTTGGAAGGAACCTCTAGATTTAGTTCCAGAGGGCAGCGACACCTCTCACTGGACCAGGTTGCCCAGAGCCCTGGCCTTGAACACTTCCAGGGATGGAGCAGCCACAGGCTCCCTGGACAACCTGTTACAGTGCCTCAGCACCCTCACAGGGAGGAATTTCTGCCTCAGATCTGACCTAAATCTTCCGTCTTTTAGCTTGAAACCATTTCCTCTGTCCTATCACTGGAGTCCCTTGTAAAAGTCCCTCTTCAGCTTTTCTGCAGCCCCATTCAAGTCCTGGAAGCTGCTGTAACATCCCTCTGGAGCCTTTTCTTCTCCAGGCTGAAGACACCCAACTCCCTCTGCCTGTCCCCAGGGCAGAGATGCCCCAGATTATAATGAAAACCACAGTAACAGAAAGGGAAGTGCCTTCATTTCAGCATGGGCAGGTGGTGTGAGAAACATCTCGGGTGGAGGAGCATCATGTTATGCAGAAATCGTACAGTCACAGAATTCTTTAGGTTGAGGTTCTTCACAGAAAACTTCTCTTTAAATAATTCAGTGAACACTTAGCATCAATGCTTTTGGAATGAATATCTAGTGAAAATAAATGTGTAGCTGTTAGGCTGTAGTCACCCCTTTGCCAGAAAAGAAACGAAGGACAATGGAGCAGCCAGGCTCCAGCTTTCAAAAGATGCACTAGGGAATTTGCCTCTGTGTGTTTTCACCCACAATTAGTCCAAGGGACCACACTACAAGCCCAATGAGTTTTGAAGTTAAGGAAATATAAACAGAGAAGTACAGGGTCTGGATTTGTTTTTCCAGCTGCTGAAGACTACAGTGCAATGTTTGGGTCACAAGCATTAAAAAAGGATGACTCCAGTTTAAGGGTGAAACCTCTCCAGAATCACAGAATTATTGAGTCTGGAAAAGACCTCTAAGTTCATCCAGCTCAGCCCATGACCTAGCATCACCACAATCAGCTAGACCAGGGCATTAAGGGCCACGTCCAGTATGTTCTTAAACACCTCCATAGATGGGGACTCCAACACTGCCTTGGACAGTCCATTCCAGGGTCTGATCATCCTTTCAATGAGGAAAGGGTTCCTAATATTCAACCTAACCCCCTCCTGGCACAGCTTCAGGCCCTGCCCTCTCATCCTGTCACTAGTTGCCTGGGAGAAGAGCCTGGCCCTCACCAGATGACAACTTTCCTTCAGGTAGTTGTGGGGAGGGAGAAGGTCCACCCTGAGTCTCCTTTTCTCCAGGCTAAACAACTCCAGCTCCTCCAGACTCTCGTCATCAGACTTTCCCTCCAGTCCCTTCTCCAGCTTCATTGCTCCTCTGGACCCACTGCAGCACCTCAATCTCATTCATGAAGTGAAGGGCCAAGAATTGCTCCCAGTGCCCAGTACAGGGGGAGGATTACACCCCTAGTCCTGTTGGCCACATTAGTGCTGGTACAAACGAGGATGCCATTGGCCTTTTTAGGTTTGCAACTGGCCCAGACAGGGAATTTCAGTAAGGTTTGTACTGCATCTACCAAAACAGAGCCTCCAGCTTGGTGGAGCATTTTACCTCCTCAAATACATCAAAGTGTTTGGAAATGCTTCCACCGTACAGAGAAGGACACAGCCGTTCAGAAATGCCAGCCACGTGCTTTCAGCACAGCACAGAAGTATTTAAAAATGCATGAGCTCCTGTAACTCAAAACCCTGCACAACAAGGAATAGGATGTGCATTTGCAGAACTCAGGGTGTGTAACACGGGCTCGGTTCCAATTCCTGTCTCTGGGGCTGTGCAGACAGATCCATTCAGCATTATTTATAAAAATCTGGATTTTATCACAGAGTTGCAGAGCATCCCATAACCACTGCAAGCACAGCATCACCCTTCCTGTCTCTTACGGCAGATGATATAGATCAGCTTTACACAGCAAACGGGCTCCCTTAGCTGGGGAAGCCGGCACTGAGAGGGGCTGTGGGGAGCAGAACTGCTTCTTTCATTCCAGGCACAGATTCTTCTCGTGCTCAGAGGGAGGGAAGGTAGTGTGAGGAAGGAGCACACCCACATGCATCACCTCTCCAGGCCCTTGTACCACTCCTCAAATCTGCAAGTCATTTCAGCCTCCCCCCCCATCATCTCTATAGCTGCTGAGGCACACGTCAGATCCTGGAGGAGCTGGGCAGGATCTAGCAGCAGGTTTTTCAGTGGAGAAATTCAGCTGCAACAGCACAACATGTTCATGCAGAATTATGTGTTCACGCAGAACTGCATCTTCTCATTGAAAGGCTGGAGCATCTATGCAGGGCCCCACACACTCTCTCTGCTGCCTTTCAACCCTGGGAACTGAGCAAAGAACAGCAAAGCTACAAAAATACAACCTAAGCTCAGGACTGCTCCTTGTGCTGCCAGAAATGCCGGCACCACTTACTGTGACTCAGTACTGTATTTTTTGGAGCAAAGAGCAGCACAGAATCAGCCTTTTATGAACATTTCACCCCGCTCTTCTTGGCATCGTACAATGATGCCATTTTTCATGTTTGGTCACGGTGCTGAGGGGCAGCATCATCCCTTCCAACGCAGAGTCACAACCACTGCTGTGATTAATACGAGCAAGTGGCATGAGCCTCTCCTTGCAGCAGCTCTAAAAGCACAGTGGTTTCAGCTGATTTTGGTCTTGTTTAACTCAGATGTTTCTAATGTTTTATTTTCGGGGGAAAAAATATTTCAAGTTTGAAAAGCAGGCTTGAATTGCCTGCACGCCTATCCCACACTCTGCTGCGTAGCTGGTACTGGCCCAAGTTTCACAGAATCAGAGTGGTGGGGGTTGGAAGGGACCTCTGGAGATCATCTAGTCCAGCCCTGCTGCTAGAGCAGGGTCACCCAGAGTTGCACAAGATCGCATCCAGGAGGAGTTTGAATCTCTCCAGAGAAGACTTCACAACCCCTGTGGAGAACCTGTGCCAGGGCTCTGTTACCCTACAGTCAAGAAGCTTTTCCTTATGTTCAGGTAGTGCTTCCTGTGTTCCCGTTTGTGCCTGCTACCCCTTGTCCTGTCACTGGGCATCAGTGAGAGGACTCTGGCCCCATCCTCTTGACACCCACCCTTTAGATATTGATAAAGATTGATCAGACCCCCTCTCAATCTTCTCCAGACTAAAAAGCCCCACATCTCTCAGCCTCTCCTCACAGGAGAGATGCTCCAGTTCCCTCGTCATTTTCATAGCCCTCAACTCAACTCTCTCTAGTAGTTTCTTATCTCTCTTGAACTGGGGAACCCAGAACTGGACACAGTACTCCACACAGAGTCTAACCAAGGTAGAGGAGGAGGAGAACCTCCCTCATTCTGCCTGCCACAGTCTTCTTAATGCACCCCAGAAGATCACTGGCCTTCTTAGGCACAACAGCTCACTACAGGCTCATGGTTGACATGTCCATCTGCACTCCCAGGTCCTTCTTCCCAGACAAATGCAGTACTTCAAGACAGAAAAGACTCATCAGGAAACAGTGAATCCGGTTTCCTTTGGTAACCTGGTTCAGGCTCCTAAATTATTAAATATAATAGTAAATAATCTGTACTGGCTGTTATCTCCTACTTGACAAGCGTGGATGAAGGTTTTAGTCATTGCTGTAGCTTTTGTCCTTCTATTTTCATACACACAACACCAGCAAAAGCCAGCTCTACCAGCTGCAAGCAGAAAGTTTGGCCTCAGTAAAGTTTATTTATCTTTCCAAAGCTGCGACAAAGCTATTATAGAATTGCCAGCAAGAAGCATTTACCTTGGCTCCTGTTCCAACAGTTATTAGACAGAGACCAGTCACCCCTGTGCTTTTGCCACGCTAGCAAACACCGTGGTACATGGTGAGGACTGTAAAGACACTTTCTTTTCCTTTAGATGCCCTATTTGAATGTTTCTTGGCTCTACGGCACCCCCAGACACCTCACGTGTCAGAAGTCAGCACTTGAAACTGCTGCTCCTTGTTTACTCTCCTCACAGCCACTCTCTCATCTCACCCTTTGGCCACAAGCAGAGAGAGCTGGGCACATTTCCATGGTGTTGGTACAATACCCAGCATAACCAGTCCCAGTCCACAACCAAACCACCAACATAAATAAACTACAATTAAGGATGAGGTGTGTCAGGAGACTTGTGGGAGAGCTAGGAGAGCTCCCACAACCACTGCTAGGTGATGCAATAATGTGAAGTTTCACCAAGGAGAAGAAGCAGCAAAAATAAAGAGAAGATGATCCATTTTGGCATCTTTTAACCTGCCGGTGCAAGAAACCTTATGAATGCTCAGAAACCGGAATGTCAAAGTCTGTGATGTCTGCTTTCCCTTGGAAAGATCACAGAATCACAGAATGGTTTGGGACCTCAGAGATCATCTGGTTTTAACCCCCTGCCATGGACAGCGACACCTCTCACCAGACCAGGTTCCCCAGAGGCCCATCCAACCTGGACTTCAACACTTCCAGGGATGGAGCAACCACAACGTCCCCAGGCAGCCTGTTCCGGTGATTAATTCCATTTGCACAGATCTGCTGACCTGATAGTGCTGTTAATACCGAGCAGTACTGCCACCCATGCAGCCTGGTCTGCACTACTCCATTTCATCCGCGTTACTTTGCCCTGCTAGGGTTATCCTTTCGGCAGGGATTGTATGTGTTGTTTTGGGGTGGTTTTTTCCATAGTGCTTGACATTCCACCCTTGAAACGACTGAAACAAAGCAGCACAAGACCACCTAAAAACAGAAGGCTCCACACAGCCGAGTCCGCGGACGGACACCTTGGGAATTACTGAACCTCTGGGGTCGGAAGAGACCTTTCAGGCCATCAAGCCCAGCTTAACCCAGCACTGCCAGGTCACTCCTAAACCTCATCCTTCAACCACCAGCTCTGGGGAGGCCCCGCGGTGAGGGGAGGTGCAGCCTCAGGCCGGGGGTCTCTGCCCTGAGACCGAGCGTTAGCAGGGTCGCACCATCCCACAGGTCACCATCCCACGGGAGCTGCTGTCCCCGCCTGTCCCCGGTCTTCCTCCTCGTTTGTAAGAGCCATTATGTGCCGGTGAGGTGGGCACACGCCGCGCTCACTGTTAGTTACCGAGCGCTGGAAGGGCGGGCAGGCTGACAGGACGGACAGACGGACAGACAGACCAACCCCCCTCCGCAGTCCCAGGATCGGTCTCAGCGCCACCGCCTCCGCAGTCCCAGGGGCCTCGCCCTGCCCCGGGATCGGGTCCTCAGAAGTGGGCAGCGGCCCCGCTCACCTGCTCGGGCTCCTCCATGGCGCAGTAGAGGCTGATGGCGGACAGTCCCTGCTCCATCCTCCCGCCCGCCGCAGCACCGGGGGAGG
>VZRI01000952.1:0-13257 GCA_013397515.1 Upupa epops | reverse complement strand
GGCCCTATGGAAGTGGGAGGGGGAAGTGAGGGGGAGCTCGGTGAGGCCGTCAGGAGCGGGGCTGAGGCGCTACCCCTCCCTGCTATTTCTGGGCGAGCAAGGGAGCAGAGGCAGGGGCTGGGCTCCCCGGCGGCGGCCATAGCTGCACCAGGAGGGAAGAGCAGCCCCTCCATAGAGGGAAAACACACCGCATCGTCCTAGAATACCGTAAAAACCCGTAAAATAGGAGATAGAGCAGTCATCTCGGGCATATCCCACAGGAACAGTCCAAGAGGGTTCATGTCTCCAGAGCAGGAGTCTCCACAACCTCTCTGGGCAGCCTGAGCCAGCGCTCACAAGCAGGTGCTGAGGCCTCCATGCAGGGGATGGCCCAGTCTTAGTGAGAGCAAACGGCTCATCAGCCGCTGCCATCTACTAGCGAAAACAGCTGGAGGCTTTTGAAACACCCTTGTATGGGACTAAGGAGTAATTTTTAAAAGCTTGTGAACATCTTATAACCAAAGAAACTGGTGGCTGCAGCTTGTCACTTACTCTGAGATCAGGCTGCACTGTGAAACAAATGCAGCTGATGCTGCACAGCGCTCTCTGGGCCATCGGCTCCTTCTAGCGGCTTTCCCCCGGAGCTACAATTACCTAATCGCATCCTCCCTTCCTTCCTTGCTTCAAGTTCTCCCCCGACTTCCTTTAGCCACGTATCCGGACACCAAAGTCACAGACAAGCTCGTCCAAGAAGCAGTAGCTTTCAGTAAGATACAGACAGACAACAGTACTTCCAGTGAAGTTTGTTCGCCTCTTTTTCAGGCTTCTTGTACACCAGAGAAAACTCTTCTGCAGAACACGGTGAGATCCTGCAGAGGACAAGTACAGGAAGCCTAATGTATGAAAATGGTGCCAGGAGAGACGTTGCTCATGGCAACTGCTGGAAATGTTTTAATTGCATCAAGCAATTAAGCTAATTAAATCAGGCAGTGTAAGTCTTCATTTCAGAACACCAAATTGAGAGAATGCATGGAACCCAACAGCTTCTGTTCTCTGTCAACTTCACAATTTTCTTCTACAGTCTGTGGATCCTGCAGAGCACAAAGTAAAGTGTTGCCTGAACACCCTAGAACTACCATTCCCCTCTAAAGCTCTGAGATAATTTTGTAGGTGCTCCTGTACAGTTGAACATTTAAGTGTTCAACATGGAGGTTTTAAACTTGAGATCTTTAGGTGATTACTCCAGGCAGGAGACTCCAAAGTCTTTTTCCACCTACCACATCTTAAAGTAAAAGCAACCTGCTAGCCGTTTATTCCAGCATGTATCTAGCAATAACAATTAAGACATCTCATACGTTGAAGGGAATGCTTTCTGCACTTGCCCTTGCCACCACACAGCTAGTGACTGCTCTCTCCCTGCTTGGAAATGGTAAACTAAAGGGTAAAACTGAATGTATACGATGAATTGAAAATAGGCTTAATTGTTGCTAACCTGACAGAGGCTGTCTAGAAGCTAGAAGCACAGCACTTCACTGTTTATCCTCAATATGTCTATTCATGTCTGGCTTCCATTAAAAGCATTTAACAGTCCACTCTCCCCTAGCAACTGCATTTCCTACCAAGATGTTTGCTACTCTGTGTTGTATGGCTCTGTATATGGCACTGGTTATCCTAGAACCAAGAAACTATTCACAGTCAGCTGCCACCTTCTCAAAGAACTAGAGGGAAAGAATTACTGTGCTTAATTTTTACCCTATCTAATCAGCAGAGATGGGTGTCATGTACAACCCAAGCACCCTGCAATATATTAAAATAATATAGAATATCCTCTTGCCTTAAGATAAGGGTGGAAGATCATAGCATGGCCAGGGTTGGAAGGGACCTGAAAAATCATCTAGTTCCAACCCCCCTGCATAGACAGTGATACCCTCACTACATTAGGTTACTCAGGGTCCCATCCAGCCTGGCTTTGAACCCTGCAGGGATGGGGCAGCCACAATTTCCTTGGACAACTTGTTCTAACACCTCCACCCCCTCACAGTAAAGAACTGCGTCTCCCCTCTTCAAGCCTGTAACTCTTTCCCCTTGTCCTATGTAACTATGCTAATGTAAGTTACAACAGTTATTAGGAACTACTCAGACTGAAGAAATCATCTCTTTACACATTGAGAAAAGGACTAATACAGAAGGCATAAAAAACCCAAGGCATTCCCTTGTTTATAACCACTTAAATTTTATTTTACAGTATATTTGTGACATTTTATGTTACTATAACCAAAGATCAGGGCTGTTTACAAATATAATGGCTGCCATTTGATGTAAACAATTAAAAAGTGTCCCTACCTATTAAAATTTTACATCATGACTTATTAAATTGAATTACTCTTTGAGCCATCAGGTTATTAATGGAGAGGAACTAAATTTTAAGCAAAAATACTTTTCAGAAATTAGATGTAGAAACTGAGAAGCCTGAAGAGGATTTCAAAAGACCACTCCCCCCCCCACCTCATCACTGTAAAAAGGAAGAAAGCAAATTCTTTCACTGAAGTTGCAACAAAGAGTCAACCAAGTCCGCTTTTATTAAGGCTTCTTTACATATTGTTGAATCCCATCATGCCTTTCATATTGCCAGCAGCACCTTGTTGGAATTGTCTCATCATTGACTGCAGTCCTGCCATGCCACCTGCAGAAAACCAGCGAGAACAGGGATGTGTGAACTAACACTGAAGTCATCTTACTTCTGAGGCTACTTCAGTCACACACAAATGCTAGAGCCCCAGATTGTCAAGCTGGATTTAAACAGCTGCTGAAAAGGGATGGCTGAGTAAAAACCTACATTCTGCAATTCATTAGGATCAGTCACAGGATCATTAAGGTTGGAAGAGACCTACAAGATCATCTAGTCCCAGCCACAAGACAATATGCATGTTAAGATCTAGACAAAAGACCCTCAAAGACTATTACCAATTAGTAAAGGTTCCAGTACAGCAGTCTTTCTTTAAAGCTGCCCTCATCAAAGGAAGTTTAGGAATAGATTTGCTTTGCTGTGTTATCTTGTTACTATTCCAGACACCACTACAGTTGCTTGTTTCAAGAGCTGAATCCAGATTAAGAGACAAGATTAAGCACTACTAAGTGCAAAGCATCTGGACTAAACTTTCTGGTCCTTGTTAAAAAGCCTAGAAATATTTAATGTGCACACTGTCACGCCTCTATTTCAAATGCTCCATCCTCATAGCCCTCTCTTAAAGTTACCGAAAGCCAACACATACCCATATGATGAAGAACTCTTGGATCCATCATCTTTGCCATCTGTTGGTTCAGTTTGGCCAGCTGAGAGGGGTTTACATTCTTTGACATATCACCACCTACACAAAGAAATATTAAAGGAAAGCAGCAATCATAAGAAAGTGGATTATATATACATTATACATAGATATATAAATCAGTTCTCCTACTTCTAGAATCAAATCCATTTGATATCATCATCAAAAGGTACTACATTAGTCACTTGAGAGTATTTTAATGACTCTCTGTCCCTGCACACCTCAGAACAGCCTGAAGTGTCAGTACTGCAGTAGCAATGAAATCTGTGTTGATAAAGCAAAAAATCCAGTAGCTTTCACAGCTAGGTTACACATTAGTGTCAAGAAGCACAGTGCAGCTCTTACCAATTACATAAAAGAGCTTTCAAATGTCATGAAAACAAGGAACAAATTCTCCTGCCCCAATTACTAACTGATATTTTCACACTTCCTGTGTTCACACATCAGGTGAACTTCCCACAGAGCTACTAAACGTGCGTGTGCTTGTTGGGGTTTTTTTACCTTTGAAAAGCCCTTTGATGCCTCCCATCTTTTTCACCATCTGTGCAAACTTAGTGTACTGGGTCAAAAGCTCTTGAACATCTCTGGTAGAAACACCTGAGCCTCTTGCTACTCTTTGGATTCTTCCTGGCTGCTTGCTGAAAACTTTGGCACCATCTGTACTGTCAAGTTCTGCAATTACAGAGTGACAAAAAACCCATTCATTCAATTACTGACATTGAAATCTGTTAAGGCTGGTAGCAAACTTGTTCTCATTGTTGTGGAGAGTGTAGTCATCAGCCAGAGAACACAAAGGTAGTTCCAGAAGTGACAATGCAGAATTCTGTATTTATTTTATGCAAATATGTAATAGAACGTGCACAAATCCCACCTATTCTACACAAGACAGAGCAGCAGCAGGCAACTGTAAAGACATCTCTCTAATCAGACATACAGAAATTGAGACATGTACTTGACATTTGAGTGTAAATGCTTGTATTTTCCGTGGCTGTAGATGCTGCCTTACGTCCAACTCATTTCCAAAAAGATCTCTTGTTTAACAATGGAGAAAAAAATAGCAGGTGAAGTGTTTTTACCTTGGTCATTCATACTGTCCATTATGGTCATCAGTTTCTTTAGCCTTGCCATGGATTCCTGTTCATTGCCTTTACTCATGAAGTCTGTTCCAAAACCAGGGATCATACCCTTGTTTTAAAAATGGAGAACAAAAGCTGTGTCAGAATAGGTAAAGCTAACTTAATACCGCAGGCAGAAATGTGGACAGGAAGTGCTAGTTCAGTAATTATGTATGGCAGTAGGCCATACATATTCAGAAAACATAAAGCTCAGACTCTAACAGCAGTTTTGATGCAGTTCTATGCTTACAGCAGAGATCTGTAAAGTGTAAATGAAAATCTGGTAAAATGATTTTGGGGATAACTAACCAAGATCTGACTGAATGGTCCCATTTTCATGATGTTCTGGAATTGTTCGTACATATCTCTTAACGTGAATTGACCTGAAGTACAACAACAAGAGAAAGAGATGAGCAAAAGGCACATCACCATCTGGGTCTTGCTGTCCCCTATCAATTATTGTTTGGATTTACAAGCTAAATACTGAGCTGCAGAGCCAAGTACAGAAATAAACCTCTTCTAAAGTGATTTGATCATGTTAACAGTGGAGACAGCACACATTTAAGAGTTAAGCTAGTTATTCTGCAGTTACACATGATTACAGTCTGATAAAACTACTCAAAAAACATCATTTACTTGCCTGACACATTTATTAGAGATATAATAACCATTCTTCACTGCGAACAGGCTGCCTGTCTCTACACAAACCATTAACTCTGTGTACACCTCAGAGAACCTGCTCAATTAGGTCATAGTAATATCCCCACCGTTGAGGCTTTGGAAATAACTTACCATGTTTGAGCTTTTCTATAAGTGCTTCATTATCATCCAACTTCAGCTCATTTACTTTGTCTATCAATCCTTCAATATCACCCATACCTGGAAAAAACCAACGCACCCAGCTCTGAAGTTAGCAGGTTTTCTCTTATCCAATTCAAAGTGTCTTTTAAGTAGAGTTGGGTATGGTACATACCTAGCAGTTTGCTGATGAAAGGCTGTGTTTTAAAGGGCTCAAAGTCATCTATGTGTTCACCAGTTCCAATAAAAATAATGGGACTCTTTGTGGCAGCAACTCTGCAGTAAAATAAAATGTTATGAAACAGCCTCTCAAAACCCACCCATTCTTTGTACCAGCTATTAACATGAGCCAGGCATCATTGACACAATGCATCCTTGCTCAAGTTTTGCTTCTTACTCCTCAAACTGCTAATGCAAAAGCAGCCTTTAGGATGGGCTGCTTCCACAGCAGCAGTTTCTCAGGGACACTAAGGGAGTTTGTAGATGCCCACAGACCATCAGGAAATATTACACGACAGCACTTACGCACTAAGAGCTCCACCTCCTTTTGCATGTCCATCGAGCTTAGTAACAATAACAGAGGCTACATCTACTTTATCTTTGAACGCTTTAGCTTGAGCTTCACAAGCTTGGCCAATGGAAGCATCCATCACATAGACAATGTTATCTGGTTGCTAGGAGAAATGAGAGAGACAAAGTAATCATTTCCTGTGCTCCACCATTACATTCAGTAGCAGAATTTACTTCATGAAGGTCCAAGAGGGCTGTGCAGCTTAAAACAAAAGGACAAATCTTATATGAAAAGCTGTATCTGAGGACTACTTAAACCCCGAGGTTATATTACTATGGGAAAGACTTATCTACACCACAGAGTATTAAAACTTAATAGGCTTAGTAGTTATGTTTTGAGTTATTTTAGCCTGTATCTGAGCCAATAAGCTAATTAATGGCTAATAACCTCTTCCAAACGATTTAGACATCCATTCCTCACAAAATAATTTAGCCATTAGCAGGACCTGAAAGTTAACCCCCTCGTCTTCCCTGTTTCAGGGCAATCATTTGTGACAATCACAGAAAGTTTAGTACACAGCTACAAAGAAACTGGATCTGGCTGGTTCTTTTATCTGGTTGCTCAATGCAAAGATCCTAAGAAGGAAAAGTCACAGCAGAAACAGTCTACTTATGTGCCAGCATCTCTGAATTACTGATACCAGAATTCAAACTGATCAGTCCTTGAGCACTCAAATCCATCTGTATTTTCTAATACAGCCTGGCAGTTAGAGCAAAACCCACACAGGACATCAGGAGATGCTCACACACGACTCACAGTCAAATTATCATAGCAGAAAGTTACTGTATTTCTTGACGCTACTCACTATGGCATTAGCAACTTGCAACATCTCTTCAAACAAAGAGTCTTCCTGTTTGTGACGTCCGCTTGTATCAACAATGATTATTTCAAAGTTTTCATTCTTGAATTTCTCAACGCCTTCTGAAGCGATAATTACAGGATCCATTTCTGTGTAACTGAACACAGAGGAAAAGCTGTATGCACACAGTTCTTAGCTCTAAAATAACCCGAGCAAGCTTGCACTATGTGACTGTACACTTGTTCACTGTAGATCTATTTCGATTTCAAGAAGGACTTCCTCCTAATTAAATAAAAATACACCTTCCTAAGCCATTTGTCCTTACTGTTAAGGGAACTGCAGAACAAGCAATTGTCTCACCTGCTGAAGAATGAACAAAGTTCTGCCAGTCCTATGAAATAAGTTTTAACTCAGCATCTCCAGTGAAACTTCGGGAAAGTCATTAACAGCTTTATAAAAGTTATGTTAGGTTTTTCTGCTGCCTCTACCAGACAAAAATAAGAGTCCAAAAATACTCTATTTTGCTCTGGAAAGGTTCTTCCTGAAAATCTGAATGTGTCCAATAAAGGTCTATAAACGCTTCAATAAATTGCTCTATAAAGAGAGAACACTGGGGAATTGTCCCTGGATGTTCAACCTCTTCTTATACTTCTCCTCTTATACTGTTCCTATCTGCTGTTACTTTCAGACAGGAAGCTTCCTGAGCTAGAGGGAGTTTTCTTATAATATGATCAAATACTATAATAACATCTAAGTAATTTAGGCAACACTGAATGGGGCTTAAGATGAATAATATTAAGACAAGCAATCCCAGGCAAGCTGTGGTTGTTCCATCCCTGGGAGGTGTTCCAGGCCAGGTCAGATGGGGCTCTGCACAACCTGGTCTGGCGAAACATTTTCCTTGCCCATGGCAGGGGGTTGGAACTAGATGATGCAACCTAAACCATTCTATGATTTATGAAGACACTTGTATTTTAACTGTTCTCCAAACTAATTCCGAGAGATTCTTACCTCCCATAGAAGGGAATTCTTGCTTTTGTGGCATTCTGCTTTAACTGGTCAAAAGCACCTAAAAGACAGGTACAGTCAGGGCACTATTTAAAAAAATATCCTGTAAGCATTAGTGATAAAGAACCACATCAAACGCCATTACCTGCTCTGTATGTGTCTGCACATATTAAACAAGTCTTCCAACCTTTCCTCTGATAGAAGTACGCTAGCTGTGGAAAAAAAAGCCAAAATAAGTAGTTACAACAAAATCCCACTAGAAAGTGTGACACCGTATAACAGCAGAGGTACAAACACCCAGAGGGCACATAGTGCAGCCAGCCCTCCCTGGAACTGAGACTCCAGTAACACTACTAACTACTGTTACTGAGAACTCAGTAACACTATATGAGTATCAAATGTTAGCATTTCTTATGTTCAATGTGTTACACAAAGAAATATTAATGGCAAGGTGTAAACAGCTGCCTGACTCCACTTCTCATTTCAGTTTCCTAAGCGAGGAATGACTACAAGTAATTCCAGACTGATAATGCCTGCGTGTGAATCTCAGAAGCGGATGACTGAAGTAAAAGGAAAGATGCATCATTCCTTTTCCACAGAATAATTTTTCCTCCCAACCACCATTAAAAAAAAAAGTTGTGTTGACTCAGAGCTTTCTTTTTTAAGCCTTAAAAACACAAATACAGATTCCCTCAATGAGTTTGAGATGGAAGAGGCTTCACACCACTGACTCATTGTGAACTGAGATATCTAGCACAGAGGCAACTTGCATTGGTTGGTTCCCTTCAACAGGTAGTAGAATGAGGTCCCATTCATAGTTGTAATCTTAGTCCAAAAAGCAAAGAACAGGAAGAATCTCTGAACCATATACAGTAGTTTATTCAAGAGTTTAGTTTAAATAAAGTGATCTCAAAAGCAGATATAAGCCATAAGTTGGCCCAGGAAGAGTATTACTGTGGACACTTATCTCAGAAAGCCCTCTGTAAAAATACCTCCAGAATGTGATTAGTTAGTACTTTCCTACTAATAGAACAGCACAGATCACATACAAATCCTACAAGGAGTCAGTTACCATCACCTCCACCAAGACAAACACAAAAACTCATGCGAACAGATCAAAAACAAGTTACCTTTGAACACGTTGTTGTTTTACCACTTCCTTGCAAACCAACGAACATTATAATGTTCTGTTTCCCTTTGGTAGGTGTCCATGCTTTGACTCCAGGATCTACAAGCTAAAGAACAAAATGTGTAATCCGTGCTGCAGCAGTGAATTGCAGAAGCACAGAACCATGCTCAGTGCCTGGTTTTATATTAAACGGACTAAACCAGTTTTGGTTTGTTAAAGCCTTAGATGCATGCTGACTTACAGTGATCAGCAACAGCCCACGGATGACATCTACAGGGTATAGTGTTATGTGTAACACATCCATAACACCAAGTGAACATTTCTACTACCAAGCACACAAGTCAGGGTGGCCTCTACATACAGCAAACCTTGCAAACCAACAAACAAATGCAAACACATGACCTCCAGCCCTATCATCAAGATGGATTTCATCTGGGGAGAATCCTACAGTACTTAAGACTTTTAGGACTATTCCCTCCCTTAATTTCCTTCTCTTCTTTTTTAAGTTCCAGATAGGCATCATACAGGTGGGCACAGACTAGGGAACAAAGGACTGTACTGTTAAATGGGAAGAGAAGGGAATACTGACATCCAGGTGCTGATCAAACCAAGCAGATAAGGTAAAGTGAAATATTGCCACTAACTGCCAGGGTGCTGCTGAATCTTTTTTTCAAGGGTATCACAGGTACCACACAATAACTTTCAAGCTTGGCTAAGACTGTCTGCTTCCACAGTCCGAGCTGTGTAAGAGAAGAGACCTAATAGATAACTTTGTAGTCCTACCTTAACAAGTTCCTTAAAGACTGCATGCTGAATCATTTTCCGTTTGTTAAGGCCAGATGCCATTTCCTCAAGATCAATTGCAGACCTGAGTTTAGGAAAAGTATGAGACGCTAATGTGACTTAGAGCATCATTTTAACTAAGCGACAAGTGGAGTCTTTGCAGCTGGAGCAGCACTCAGATTTGCCCCAAGTTTGCAGACAGGATGTACTGAAAAGACATGCACTGGAAATATGATTTCTATATGCAGGACAAACCCAAGTTTCTAGAGTACTTGAATCTTTCAGACTGAACATCTACTTAAATTACACTTATCTGAAAATAGCCAAAGTGACAGTACTGGTCATAGACACAGATCTATTTATACCCAGCACAGAACATGTGCAGATGAGGTGTCTAAGAAGCAACATCAAACTTGTTTATTACTTCACTCAAACGATGGCAGCAACAGGTTTTTGAAACAGTACCGTTAACAGCAATAAAAGTATCAAAACCTGATCAAGATTCTTTTGAGAGATCCTGCTAGACATTCAAGGTGTTATTTTCCTGTTAAAGGTGAACTGTGGGTGTAAGAAAAACTATATAAAGCCAGAAATCAGTTACTCTTCTGGAACAAAAAATTACAACTCCTACAAACATCAGAAGTTAAATACATGTTGATTATTTCACTTACTTGACATTTTCTCTGAGTTGCTTCACAAGTTTAATGTTAACATCAGCTTCCAGTAATGCTGTACAAACTTCTTTGAGCATAGCATTCAAAACCTTTGGTGCATGAAAGAGAAATGGTTTTACAACACACAGTATTGGCTAGGCCAGCCTGGGTTCAAAGTAAGTCCAGGGAAGTGCTTTTATGTTACCAACAAAGATTTTACAGATTAAACACACGCAGCCCTATCGATGTACTGACTTCCAAAAAAAGCCAAGATCTGTGCACTTGATCCTATAAAACGCAATTCAAATTTGAAAGGGTACTACTAGAAAAGGGCTCTTACTTAGCAACAGGCACACTAAAACTATTGCTTTAAGAGCAAAAGCTGCTCACATAGTACCAAGGCTTCCTACAGATGCTCTGTAAGGGAGAGCTGAGGCAGAAACTCACAAATAAATCTCTTGAGATGACACAATCTCTGCAAATAAAAGTATTTCTTAAATGCAAGATGGGCATGCTGCTATCTGCATTCTCAGCAGAAACTGCTCTCTGGGGAATGTTTAGGCAGAACAGTGCTTCCCTTATGAAGCCTGTTCAGTAGTCCTATGACTTTTCAAAGTGAGAAAGATTGTTTTGTAAAGTGACACCTGCATAAATGGCCTCATTTGCACAGCCTCAGCTCTCAGAGAGCTGACACAAAATTATTTGGGCTATATTTGGTTCAATTAAGGGTTTGCTGTCTCTGAACTAAAGATTTATGAAAACTTTTCCTCTATGCACAGGTTCCAGCCCTACAACCCTCTGTAATCCTATTTTTATGTTGCTTTAAGCCACCTGTCTGCCCACCTGAAAAGAATTTCTAACTATTTATATACTCAGGGGCATTTCTGAACCATCCTATCAGTTAGTTCTACATACCTCTTCATTGATGATGGTAGCATTGCTCAGCGAGCGTAATGCTGAAGTGATTTTTCTTCCCAAATCTGCTAGAACCATCTTGGCAGCTTCAAGTACAACTCAGAAGAATCTGGAAAACAAAAACTAAAGCTAGTTGAAGCAATACCTTCACAAAGTAATCATTCCAGTAGCGTTGGGTTAAGAAATGTGCTTGTGATCCAGAGAGCGCACAGGTTTTACTTTTTCAGTTATTTTTAGGTAATATTGGCCTGAAGTTAATTTTAGGCCATCCTGATGGCCTACTTAAAAATAGAGAGACAGCACAGTGCAATTAAAAAGCGTCTCTGTCTGGAATACTTGTGCATCTAATTCATCACGACAAAGAGTGCAGATAGACTCTGAGACAGAACACTAGGCTGCTTTTTATCTCCTATCAGCAGTACGACTACACAGCAGAAAAAAATCAAGCAGAACAACCTAGAAGCTCTGCATCCTGTAAAGACACTATGATCACAAATACTCTGCTTAGCAAAACTGAACATTATTTGTTCTGTTCCATCTACCTTACACTTAATCAAACAGAATTTCTCACTTCAGTAGCCCTAAGGACATACTTTTATTTTAATAAAGAGAATTCATGGATTTTTGTCAATGGCTTTGTTGGAAATGCAGCTCTTTTTTTTTCCCCCCACTGCAGGCACAAATCTTATACAGAAAGTTAATTTCTGAAGGGCATATGTTGTCTAGTCAATGCATCACCTCCTGCACAAGGTGGGACGATATTCAGGCAGAAATCACAATCTGAAATTCTGAACAAGGACAAAGTTGCAATAACACAGCTGCTGCTGAAGTGGAGCACTTCAGAAACTTCTTATCCTCCAATTTAACAGCTGTTTTCTCATACCTGCTTGGAACTACTCCCCTGCTGATTGCTGCATTCAGAACCTAACATTTCACTTCCTCCTTCCAGAAATTAAATCAAATTTCCCTATAACCAGAGCCTCTGTAATCAAAGGAGACAAGAGTTTTCAGGATTTTTGGGATTTCCTTTTCCCCACCAAATGGCAAGAAAACAGACAACAGAAATGTTGGTCATTTGGTAAAACTGAGAACACTGAATTAGTTATTTTCTTACTTTAAGAGGGCTCCAACCTAGATAGAAAATCAGATAATGCTTTGAGTTGGAAGGGACATCCAAAGGCCATCTAGTTCAAACCATCTACAACAAGGTTGGACATCGCTATCATCATCTTATTTTGCTGGGAAGATGGAGCCTGCATGGTACCTGACATGAAAACCCCAGGTTTTCCTTACAAGACACACAAGTCACAGTCTTGCAAAGTAATTCTGGAGAACTACTATCATTAGCATGACCTATCAAATGGTGTCGGCAACACAACTCAAATTGTTGAAGGGACATCCTTATAAAAAAAATCATAATACTACAAAAAATTAGCTCTGAAAACAGCACTGAATTTCAGCAAGCTTTAAGTTCCCAAAAGCACAGCCATGGCCACAACCAGAACACCAGGGTATGTAGCTAAGAAGTCTGGTGGTATGACCAACATGCAGCAGTCAGCTGAACTTTCAGTACTTCAAATGAGTTTCAGAGTTCTGTAGAAATACAAAAAGTTAATGATGCCCTAATAACTGAATGTTTCCATAAGTTCCAAAAGCTTCCAGCAGCCTCACAATAAACACAAATGCTGTGTTAAGGGAATGAGTTCAAGAATTTTAGTATCAGCTGCCTTCTCTAGCACATTAAGGATTTATAAGCCATCAGAATCATTGAGTGATGCCAAGTACAGAAATGAATGGAACTTTTCATGTACAGTCCATCCAACCTGTGAGCCACAGTACAGACAAAAAGCTACATACACTGTCATCTCAGGTAGCCAGCTTGAGCTGGCTGGTAGCCATAAGAGCACTCACAGCAACTGCACTGCAGACTCTGCATATGCTGCCTTCAGAGCATCTGTAGTTCTGGAAGAGTCTTCTAGCTCTGCTGCAGCAGCACCCCATATACACACTGAGCCGGCTTCCACCTGGCAGGGCTCCACAGAAAACACACCAGGCTCTATCACACAGGCCTTCTGCTGAACAAGGCCTTGAGGTCTGAGCTGGCTGGCCATGGCCAGGCTGAGCTCCATGATCCAGGTTCCATGCACAGTCATAAGACCTGAGATGATCAGGGAGCTGGAG
>VZRI01000951.1:0-23551 GCA_013397515.1 Upupa epops | reverse complement strand
ATTTAAATAAAATTTAAAAATAAATTTAAATTTAAAGGAAATTTAAACATCAGTTAAGTAAACTGAACATTCACAGGTCCACGGGCCATGATGGAATGCACCCACTGGTGCTGACAGCTGGCAGAAGTCATTGTTAGACCAGTTTCCATCATCTTTGACAATTCCAAGGGAAAAGGAGAGGTGCCCAAGGATTGGAGGAAAGCCAGTGTCACTCCAGTCTTGAAAAAGGTCAAGAAGGAAGACTTAATAAACCACAAGCCAGTAACCTCACTTCCATCCCTGAAAGGATAAGGGAGCAGCTCATTCTGGATGTCATCTCACAGCATGTAAATGAAAAGAAGGCTATCAGAAATAGTCAACATGGATTTACCAAGGGGAAGTCCTTTGACTTTGACTTTAGCAAGGTTTTCAACAGTGTCCTACAGCAGCCTCATAGGTAAGCTTAGAAATGTGAGTTACATTAACAGACCCTGGATTTTGTTGAAAACTGGCTGAAAAACGGAACTCAGAGGGGTATGATTAGTGGCACAAAGTTTAGTTGGATGTCCATAAAAAATGGTGTTCTTCAGGGGTTAGTACTGGGTCCAATCCTGTTCAACATACTCATCAATGACCTGGATAAAGGGAAAGAGTGTACATTCAGCAAGTTTGCTGATGATTCAAAGCTGGGAGGAGTGGGTGACAGACCAGAGGGCTCTGTTGCCATTCAAGGAGACCTGAACAGGCTGTAGAGCTGGGCAGAGAGAAACATTATGAAATTCAACCAGGGTAAGTGTAAGGTCCTGCACCGAGGAGGAGCAACCCCATGTATCAGTACAGGTTAGTGACTGACATGCTGGAAAGGAATTCTGCAGAAAAAGAGCTAGAATTTCTGGTGCACAAAAGAATGACCATGAGCTGACAGTGTGCCTTTGTTGCCAGGAAGGGCAATAGTATTCTGGGGTGCATTAATGAGTGTGAGGCAAGCAGGTAGAGAGAGGTCCTCCTTCCTCTCCTCCCCTCTCCTCTCCTCCCTGATGTGGCTGCATCCAGAGTAGCCTTCTGGGCTCCCCATTTTGAGAAGGAGCTACTGGTGAAAGTCTAGTGGCAGGCTACAAAGATGATTATGGCACTGGTGCATCTCTGTTATGAGGAATGGCTGAGAAACCTATGACATTTTAGCTTGGAGAAGACTGAGAGGGGGCCATTTTTAAATATCTAAAGGGTGGGTGTCAGGACTCTTCACAGGACAAGGGGCAACAGATATAAACTAGAATACAAGAGATTACACCTAAACATAAGGAGAAACTTATTTCAATGGAGAGTGGTAGAGCACTGAAACAGGCTGCTGAGGTAGGTTGTGGACTCTCTATTTCCAGAATCATTGAAAACCCACCTGGTTGTATGTGCTTCTGTGGGATCTGGTCTAGGACAATGTGCTCTGGCATGCTGTTTGGGCTAGATGGTCCCCTCTAACCCCATATGTGATTAAAAAGAAAGTAATCTACCAAGTTTATGAAAAAGATGAGAAATTCCATGAGGACATTGTCCTTTACAATATACTATAAAGAGGGATTTTTTTTTTTTACCTGACTGGCAATTTAATCTTTGCAGGGTCCGGGCAAGTGTTTGTAGTGAGAGGGTATACTTAAAAAGCATTTAAAAATAAAAATTGATGTGTAAGCATTAGTCATTAAAGATTTGATGGCATATCTTCACAGTAGCACTTTGGGGTAGCGTTTACTGCTACTGCTTTTAAAACTGTATCCTCGACTAATTGTCTAGATCCCCTGTATAGTCAGTTGGGAGAGAAATATGCCTGTTGGAAGTGATACAGCATATTATTCTTAGGTCAACCTGCAATGTCTTTTTCTTTTTTGGATTTAGAGGGAACCAACACAAGCGTCAAAGGTAGAGCTGAAATAATGTAAGAAAATTTCATCCTTGGAGTCTTCACAATGAAGTTTTCTGAAAATTAGGGTATCGTTCAGCTGCAAGGAAGAGTATTTGTCCTTCTTTAACTGTGCAAACTGAAATAAATTCTCCGTGGCCCAAATGAACTCCACAAAACTGTCAGTCTCCTGCAAAATATCAGATTAAATAATTGCCATGGTTCTATCCAGACTTGAATTCTATTAATAAAAACAAATGCAGAAGCAAATTAGATTTCATAATTTCTACAAATGGTACCTAATGCACAGAGATACTAAACATCAGATTTTGAAATGTAAGGGCCTACATGTCCAGCAAATATTTTTTTCATAACCTAGAATTTTTGAGTGGTATTAGGCAGTAGCATGTACAAAAGTGTGACTACATTTTCAGATTCATGGATTTGATATACCTAACATTATTTGAAAGACTTGTTATTCGTATTGTCTTCTTGTACAGATTGTCAGAGCTGAGCAAGGATTATTATATTATTACCTTGTATTTACATGAAGAACTTAACATGGCAAAAAATTTCCAAAAGCTAAATTTAAATAATATCAGGGATTCATATGGCTCCAGGATGGTATTGTCTACAGATTTCCTGACCTTGAAGATGCAGGTATCTGGGTAGAGACTGCAAGCATATGTCCAGAGTGGAGGAAACTTACCAACATTTCTCAGCCACCTCTTCTCAATGGACATTTATTAGTTCCAGGCCTTAACACTGCCATTCATTCACCCTATTTAGCAGTAGTTTGTTCAGAGTACTGTTTCCCTGCTGCACTGTTTGTGGCTAGAATGTGCTGCCTGTATGGGTGGACAAGCCTTCACAACCTGTCCATCCAGGCACCCAGATAATAACTAGAAAGTGTAAGGCACATATGTTATGGCGTGTCACTGGATTATGAGTGATCCACATGGTACAATGCAGAAACAGGACGGATTTCATGTGAATCATGCCATATTTCACTTCATGGTGCGGCACATACCTTACTAGAATGGAGACTGCTTCCCTTCCAGCAACCAGTGTCTCATAAGACTTTATGATTAGAGCAAGTTTCTGTTGCTCTGGAAGAAATGAGTGAAAAAGATAGCAAGGTGGCATATTAATTTATCTCAGCATTTCATGTGACCCCATTTTCCATGACAGACCTGTTTTACTCAAACATTCGGAGATGAAAATAAGTGCCTCGCTGGTACTCTCTTTTTTTCATTGTGGTCTCTCAAGAGAGCTGTACTGTAGGCAGAAAAACTAGCACAGGGCAGAGACAGCAATCTGGAATGATTACACCATACAAAAATGTTAGTGGCATAACATGACTTAATTGTAATTCCACAAATTATAGATGAATGCAGGGCAGAAAAATCAAAAACAGAAATTACACTGTACCTTTTATATTCAAATCCCCCAAATTTTACCAAGTTCCTCAGACCACTTCCAGACATTTACAGAAACTACTTGCTGCTTTTTGCACATCATCCCCTGAGAAATGGGTTTAGGGTAGCAAAGCTTACTGGAGAACTTGAGATTAAACATACCCTCTTCTCTGCACTAGTGAAGCTGCATCTGTAGTATTGTGTCCAGTTCTGGGCCCCTCAGTTCAAGAAGGCCACAGAGCTGCTGGAGGGTGTCCAGCATAGAGCAACGAAGATGATGAAGTAGAACATCTCCCTTATGAGGAAAGACTGAGGGATCTGGGTCTCTTGAGCTTGGAGGAGGCCGAGGGGTGACCTCACTAATGTCTATAAATACGTGAGGGGTAGGTGTCAGGGGCCAGGCTTGTCTCAAGGTCATCTAGTGATAGGACAAGGGGCAGTGAGTGCAAGCTAGAACACAGGAGGTTCCACATAAATCTCAGAAGACACTTCTTCACAGTGAGGGTGATGGAGCATTGGAACAGGCTGTCCAGGGTTGTTGTGGAGTCTTCTTCTCTGGAGACATTCAAGACCCACCTGGATCTGTTGCTGTGTGACTTGGTCTAGGTGATCCTGCTGTGGCAGGGAGAACGGACTGGATGATCTTTTGAGGTCCCTTCCAATCTCTAGTGATTCTATGATTCTTAGAAGTTCAGATAGGTCATATTTACTGAGACTCAGAAAACAGATTGCTACATCAAATGTGCTGATGGAAACAGGTTGGAAGCTGTGTGTAACAAAAAAACTAGAATATTTCAAAAGAAGTACAGAACATGGAGGTTCAAAGGGCTGGAACAGCATGACCTCTGCTGCTACTGAAAACACCATGTATGTAAAGGCCTGGAGAGAAAAAGGGAGACACTGAAGCTTATTCTCAGTGTTTTATTAAACGCTTCTTAGTGATGAACTCTTAGTGTGTGCTTGAGCTGTCACCCACCTGAATGTCAAGGACAGGACCAGAAATATAGGGTGTTCTGGTCCTGTTTGCATTTACCAAGGCCTAGGGAAAGATGGAAGTCTCTGCCTCTGTTCTGAAGCAAGCTTAGGTAAAGATAGGGCAGACATTTGCTCCTAAATTAATTATGAGAGCCTTCCAGAGACATTCTTTTTAATCTGTTGTACATGCTAGACACAGTTTTTGTTCAGAGAAAAAAATCCCAGAGGCTTCATAATTTGATTTTGGTCCACTTGAGGAGGAGAACTAGACTGTCAATCAATCAAATTACTACATACCAACCAACATTCCATCTGAAACACTAGCAGATTTGTTTCCATGTCTCACTGTGCTTATCTCTCCTCCTTAGTGTTATCTTTTGCTAGTTATATGCACAAAGAAAAAACATGCTTAACCACCTCTCAGTGGTGGTATGCTGATGTGGGAGCCTTTAGTGCACTCCCATAGTCAGAATCAGTCAACACAACAAAGCAGGTTGCCCATGGAGGTCATGGATACCCCCTCCCTGGAAGTGTTTAAGGCCTGACTGGATGGGGCTCTGGGCAACCTGGTCTAGTGAGAAGTATCCCTGTTGATGACAGGGGTGGTTGGAACAGTATGATCTTTGTGGTCCTGTCTAGCCTAAACCATTCTATGATTCTGGTCCCTGGAAGGTATTTTTAGGTTTATTTGTGTATTGTGATGGAGACAATTACAAAAATGTACTTCTCTAATTCCTTAGGAAATGGAGAAAACTGTTCCACACAACAGAATGTAGAGAAAAATACAGTCTCTCACAGTTGTCATGAAAAGCATATACATGATGTGTCACTCAACAACAGGTGAGGGACATAACATGAAAATGTATTATGATTACATAGCTGGATATGGCATTTTAATTCTTCTATTAAAATTAGAAGATCAGTGCATGTATCTTCATACTCCATGTCATGCTGCTCTTACACTCTAGTGTTTTGTCAGCTGAGCTTTTCTTTCTTTCATTCTTTCTTTTGAATAATCTTATTGAAAATAAAATGCATGAAATCTAGGTGTTGCATCGTCTGTGGCTTAAGAAAACCTTTGAAGATATCACAATCATATCTCATTCAGAACGGCATGAAGTATCGAGACTGAAAAAACTGGCTAACCCAACAAACTTTTCAAACAAGCTTGATGCCACTAGGTAGGGAACATGCAGTGGTCCACTATATTGCTATGATAACAGTTAGATTTTATTTTACTTTTTTCAAAACCACCACTGCAACTGCATGTCACTTCAGTGACATATAATCCTGTGTTTTTAACTCAGAGCTTCAAGGATGATTGCAACTGGGCCCTTTTGTCAGCAGTAAGGTGTGTGACAGATAAATACCCTAATTCTCACTTATACTGGTGTGCTTATGCAGATATAGTCCCTAATACAAGTGTGATGATAAAACTACTTACAACAGTACAACATTATCCTCTTGTAAGGCAGAAACAAGCCTTTAGTTATAAAGCTGCATTCACACCATAGCCAGTCTAAACTTAGAAGTTTTACTGGCAGAGACACACTGGTTAAGTGTGTGGGGAAAAACATCACACTTCTCTCTGACAACTGTGCTGGCAGACACCCCAGAGGTGATCCTAGATACGCAAAACAAGTTTCTGCAGGATTACTGTAGTTGTCTGTGTATTCTCTGCCCACATGAGAAGCAAGGTGGTTAGAATTAGCTCAGCTCCCATTCAGTGAGGTTGACCCGAGGTCTAAAGTTATACCAGCTAAAATTTCAGTAAAGCTACTCAGTTCCAGGAACTAGCAAAGGCAGCAACAGCAACTCACTCTCAATGTCCATGTCTTTTCCCCAAGCAACAAAGTGCAGTACTAGAACTACTAAAAATAAGACCTGAAAAGACTGCATTATACCTCTTCAGTTATAGCTGTGAAGTTAAAATAGTCCAGATGTTGAGAGGTTGAGATAGTTTGAGGCCAATCTTTCAGTAAAAGTGACTGCAGTAAGAAATGCTTTAGGACAATGTATCAAAACAGTTGTTAAGCAGATCACATAAACGTATTAGCCATGGGGATATATTAGGTGGTAGCAATAACACTGTTACTGTCAGTTCAGGCAGTATCAGGGAAGCTATGCTTAAGCAATGAAGGGAATTCCAAAAGAATGGCATATTTAGACATCCCATTTGTGACCCAGATGCCAGAGATGCTGCTAAAGCCTCCCTACTGCCTCATGTACAAAAGTAATTTACATTTTTCTATTGTTTTATAGAGCTAAAATCAGTGTGAACAGTGACTGTAGAAACATGGATGGAAGTAAGGAAACTCTACTGAACGTTTTCTGATGGCTACTTTCTGATGGTTTTGCAATTTATGTGCTGCACTCTTAATAAAACAACTGATAAACTACCTGACACCTCTGTATTTATGCAGCATCTCCTGGTGCAGAGGAAGGATAACATTTTCAGGCAAAAATCAGGCAAATAAGATGTCCAGTGTCCTCACAATTTTATGTAGTTTAGATTACCTGGCCATCCTTCGGCTAAAGTTAAGACTTGTTTGTAGATCTTAGAAGCAATGCTTGGCAGATACTTGCTATTGCCTACCTCCAAAGTAACAGCTATGTTACCTTTTCATCTGTTTTAGCAGATGTCAGAAAATCTAAAGACAGAACAAGCTTAGATCTTCCTACTTCCTACATTTTCTTATGCTCATCAGTGTGAAAATAATGTGAGCCTGCTTCCTTTCATCATCCTGTCTTTAAACACAGCAGCAATCAATGACTGCACTAATCATTGAAGACAGTTATTCAGCTAGAAACAAATAAGAAAAAGTTATGATGAACAGCAATCACAGTACATTCATTTAGAGGACAGGAATATTACCTTCCTATAGAGATGCCTAGGCTATAAGCAATGTGTTTTACCCTGCCATCCAGGGGAACAGAGTAGAATATATTTTGCTGATCAAAAGTAAACAAAACCTGAGAAGTATCGCTTCAATACACATTTTAAGTTTTGAAGTTCACAAGCTTAAAATTTTGTAACTGATTATTACCCAACAAGCTGGAGGGGAAGAAGAGCAGATATTGTTACCAAGATGCCCTCTGGCACTAGTGCAATAGAAAAGTTAGTCTCACTTATGTCTCTGGAAAGATGATGGAACAAATTCTTTTGGATGCCTTCATTAACCATGTGGAAGAGAATACAGTTATTGGGACATAGTTAGCATGGATACACCACGCTTCACTAATTTGATAGCTTTTTCTGCTGTCACACCTGGCTGGGTAGATGAGGGGAGAGCAAGGATGTTGTCTACCTTGCCTTCAGCAAGGCCTTTGACACTGTCTCCCATAACATCCTGATTAGAAAAATCATATGGCATGGATTTGATGAGGGGACAGTGGGGTGGGTTGAGAGCTGGTTGTGTGGCTCAGAGAGTCATTATCAACAGTGCAGGGTCGAGTTGGAGACCTGTGATTGGTGGGGTCCCCCAGGAGTCAGTACTGGGTCTGGTCTCATTTAACATATTCATCAACAATCTGTGCAAGGGAACAGAGTGTCTCCTCAGCAAGTTTGATGATGGCACACAGTTGTGATGATACAAAGTTGTGATGGTACAAAGAGGAGTGGCTGTTCTCTCATCTCCTTTGGATGAGTGGATGTCCTTTCATCATCACAACACAAAACAATTGAATGCATTTGATGCATTATGATCAAGAGTGGCATAAAAACAACAGCTGAAGAGTCTAAGTAATGTGCTGCAAGCCATTCTTGTATAACTTAGGTATGGCAGTCCAAAAAGGGCTTACAATATACTAGTTTTTGGGAACTCCTCTGTACAGTTCACAAGAAAGCATCTAGATGATGGTCTCAGTCATATGATTTAGTTTTAGGTAATCCCACAAGCAGGAAGTTGAACTTAATGGTCCTTATGGATCCCTTCCAACTTGTGATCATCTATAATTCTATGAAATATAGGAGACTAGGAGTAAAGCAATAAATTACAAAAACCACATAAGCTATAAGCTTTCTTCAGCTTCTTATCAGTGCTGGTACATGTGGATTGAGAAAAGAAAAGAAGGAAATGAGCGACTGCACAAGAAATGCCAGGCAAGCTTTCATGGCAAATACAACTCTGTGTTACAGCTCTGTGCATGCAAACCCATGGAGACAGAGAATGGTTTGTGCGGTGTTTCACTCTCCACACCTCCCAGAGGCTTCTCTGGGGAAATGGTCTGACAAAGGACACTGGCATTGACCCTGTGTCAGCACAGATTTCTGTGAAACTATCTGCAACAGACAGACAGAAAACATGCAAGCCCAAAGCCCAGAGGAGATTGCAAAGTCAACTTGTGGGTTAAATGACTAGGGAGGTGGAGTGGGTAGTTTATGGAGTCCAAATATTGTAAAGTCTGCACTTAACGGAGCAAACAGTGCAGTGCAGTGCTTTTGCATGCTCATTTGCTAGTATATGTGACAACCAGGATGCCATGTCTCAGAATGGAGGCTGAATATATATTGCTTTCTTTATATCTTTCTAATGTTTCTCCTGCAAATTACGAGAAATGTAATGCTTTCCTTTAAAAGTGGAAATGGAAATGGGCTTCTTGTCAGCAGACAGACACTAGAATTCCCATTAATCTCACTTTCTTGCCACTAAAAAGCAGAGTTCAAACATCCTGTGTCCTGTGCTGATAGCTAATAACTTGGCTTTCAGAGAGCTAAGTATAAAAAGAAATAGAATTCTTACTGGAAAAATCAATGTGACACTTTGTCTTAATTGTAGCTCTGTGCAGTGTATATATCAAATGTAAAGATTTGCTGTTTTGACAGCACATCATAAAATAAAAAGCCCTCTACAGGCATCTACAGTATCTACTAGGTAAGCAGAATCACAGAATATTGGAATGTTAGGGGTTGGAAGAAACCTCCAAAGGTCATCAAGTCCAATCACCCTGCCAAAGCAAGACCAAAAGTAGGGCAGATCACTGAAAATTGCAACCAGACAGGTTTTCCTCATGTTGAGGTGGAACTTCCTGTGCTTGAGCTTCAATCCATTTCCCCTTGTCCTATCACAGGGCACAAGTGAAAAGTGGTTGTCCCTGTCTTCTTGATGCCAAGCACTGATGTAGATATAGGCATTAATTAGATCCCCTCTCAGTCTTGTCTTTCCCAGACTAAAAAGCCTCAGATCCCTTAGTCTTTCCTTGTAAGGCAGGTGTTCCATTCCCTTAACAATCCTCATAGCCCTGCATTGAACTCTCTCTGTCCCTCTTGAACTGGGGAGTCTAGAATTGGACAATAGTCTAGGTGAGGTCTCATTGGGCAGAGTAGAGTGGGAGGAGAACTTCCCTTGATCTGCTGGATGCACTCAATACACCCCAGAATACTGTTGGCCTTCTTGCCCACAAGGGCACATTGCTGACCTATGGATAAGTTGTTGTCGACCAGGATTTCAAAGTCCTTCTCTGCAAACCCGCTCTCTAGCAGATCACCTCTTAAACCTGTGCTGGTGCATTTTATTGTTCCTTCCCAGGTGCAGGACTCTGCTCTTGTTCTTGTTGAACCTCATTAGCTTCCTCTTTGCCCTGCTCTCCAATCTGTCTATATCTTGCTGAATGGCCACACAGCCTTCAGGTGAATCAGCCAACACTCTCAGCTTTATGTCATCATGAATCTTGCTGAGAAGACACTCTGTCCCATCATCAAGGTTGCTGATAAAGATGTTGAACAGGACTGGACCCAGAACTAATCCCTGGGGAACTCCACTAGTTACAGATCTTTGGCTGGACTCTGAGCTATTGATCACTGTACTTTGGGCTCTGTTGCCAGAAGAGATTATAAGGTTTCATGTACTACACATTCCTAGTGTCTCTGTTATTTCCTGTGCAGTTAGTTAGTCATTCACACTGAGATCAGCGAAACTGATCCAGTGACTGATGAAAATCTTCAATCCCACTGTTAAATCTGTTCCTGGTTACTTTTTTATGCACTTTGTCTTACTTTTGTGCTGGTTCATCTGAAAAATACACATCTGAGCTAAGTATGAAGGACAAACCATACCAGTAACTGAGTAATATGGTACATTTAGCTTTACAAGTACAGCTTATACACGTAAATATGCAGATAATGGTTTAATAAATAGTCAGGTCAAAGAATTATGATAGTGATACATAAGAGTGATAATAGATGGAAATGCTGACAACTACTTCCATTAAAAAAAATGATGTTCATAGAAAACAAGCATCTAATAACATGAAGTTAGCAAGACCCAAACAATATCATTGCAACCTGGAAAATCCTGACTTCTAAAAATTATTCTTTAAGACTTACTGCCAGTTCAGAAAAGACACATTTTGGGGTAGTATGATTTGGTACTAATTCCTAATGTTTATTGTGACTCAAAGGGTAAACACTTGTTTGTAATTCTGCATTCAGTTTTGTTAGTTCTTCCCATGGAAGAGATCTCACTGCCAGCAGTAGGACAATGTCTCTCAATCAGAAACAGCCCCAAAAAGGTCTGTACACCTAGAACATCAAGTGCACCACCGGCCTATGTCTGTGGCAGTTCTTAATTCCTTCTAGATGGGAATAAAGTGTATTTGCTGAACATTACCAACGAGCTTTCAAACACATATTCACATCTGTATGCACTTACACACATTTATGATGCTCTTTCATAAGCATCAAATGTAAGCCATGAAGGCAATTACAAGGAACAAAAACTAAATAATCAGAAATAAAAATAATTTGTCCAATATACACAAAAGCATTAACACCTCTGGCCCAGACCCCACTCAGTCTTTCCATGATACACAATCCACTTCTTCCACATGATGTGCCCACCTGCTGCCTGATTCATTAGCTATGTGTACTGTTTAACAACACGCAGACACTGGTCATCAGGCCTTTTTGGAGGAGCAACATTTGTATCTGCTCTACACTTGACCTGGATTTAAGGTGCTAATGGGACTGTGCTAAATCACTTCAACTTCTTGGCTGTTATCGATGTGGAAGATTGCTTATTTAGAAGCACATCTTGAAAATCCCACCCTGCCACAAGCTGACAAAGCAGGTCCCATGCCCTCAGTGGTAACCATGAGGCTGGACTGGGCCAGCTGGTTCAGGAGTCCAGAAGATACACTGGGGCCCTTTGTAGGGTCACAGACCAGTTCCACATTGTCAGACTCTTGATTAGCAACAAGTGGAACAGTACAAGCAGGGAGGGCATGAGAAGACTTGCACCTGGTGAAGAAATATGCACTCTGCAGTGGGAGCAGAACAAGCAGGTCCTGCAACACTGCTTTCTTCTGCAGAAGTGCGCTTGCATAGTGGCAACATGATGAGTTGCCATCTTTCAAAAAGTTACTGCTCTTTTTCCTAAGTCACTGAGAACAAAGTCCCCCATATCTTCAGGGGTGAATTAAAACAACCCTGGCAGCAGGAGATAAAAGGAAGGATTTAAAAGGTACAGGGGGGCTACTAGTTCACCAATCCCACCCCATCCTTCTACCACAATGATAAGCTGAGGTCTGCTAAAGACACTGAAAAACTGTGAAACTGAGGAAGCAACCAAGTTGTTCTTCAGGATCTGCAGAGCCAAGGACTGAGGAGGTAGGCTGAAGCCTACAAGCTTGTTTTCTTTCTTTTTCCTTTTCCTCTTCTCTACTCTCTGAGTTAAGTAGCTAGTAACTTCAGTGTTTTTTGCACTCTCTGTATTGGGTAACTTTAGTGATTTCTGTACTGAGTTTGGCATTGGGTGATTTTGGTGATTCCTGTAGTTTCTGAGACCAATTACATGAATTTCAATAAGGCCAAATGCCAGGTCCTGCACTTCAGCCTCAACAGCCCCCAGCAGTGCTACAGGCTTGAGGAGGAGTGGCTAGAGAGCTGCCACTCAGAGAAGGACCTCTGAGTCTTAATAGAGGACTGGCTGAACAGAAGCCAGTGGTGTGCCCAGATGGCCAAGAAGGCAAATGGTATCCTTGCCTGTATTAGGAAGAGTACTGCCAGCAGGAGCAAGGAGGTGATCATTCCCCTCTACTCAGCTTTGGTGAGGCCACACCTCAAGTACTGCGTCCAGTTTTGGGTCCCTTGCAACAAGAGGGACACTGAAGTGCTGGTGATTTGGTACAGTGTGGCTACCAAGCTAGTAAAGGATACAAAACAAGTGTTACATGAGGAATGGCTGATGGATCTACAGCTGTTCAGCCTGGAGAAGAGGAGATTGAGGGGACAACTACTTGAAAGGAGGTTGTAGAGAAGCGAGGCTTGGTCTGGTGCAAGTTTGGTTTTGAAAACCAGTCTTATTATCAGGCACTTTTTTCTGACAGATATAAATATCAATGGAAAGCTCTTTCTAGATCATAGTTTACTTGTTTCATGTACATTTCATTTTACTTATCTTTACAAAGGGCATGTTTAAAAAATAGGTGTTTCCTCATTTTATTCCCTTTACATGAAACTACACATATACTTCTAAAAATTAGTTATTTGGTAACAGCAATTATTTCCCATAAAATAAAACTATTTTCACTTAGAAATGAGAAAAAACATAAATATTGAAAATAAGCTTTAAAATATTTGGAAATAACCCGTTCTTTCATTATGAAAAGCATTAGGTTGTCTCCAAGGTACTCCAAGCAAAATAGTTTATAGTAAAAGAGATTATTATTGCTGGGAAAAGGACCACTTAATGCCAGTTTTCTTTGGGAAAAGCCCAATAAGAGTAATCCAATTGGGGTGCTCATAAACATAGAACAAACAATTACATGCTTCCAGAATATAAAACAAGTGGAAGACACATGCTGAGGCAGCGGTTTGGAATAGAATGTCTGTTCATCCTTATCTTTAGTGTCCTGAAAATGACAATAGGAAGCAAGTTTTGCTATTGTGTTCTTCCATTTTTATCCAAATTTGCCAGAGGACTTATACCAGATTAAATTTGAAGTAACGCAATGTTAAGCCAAGAAATAGAAGGTATTCACCATTGGGAAGATGTGAATAGCTGTCTAGAAATTTCATCAACAGACCTGTGTGGCTGCCCTCAGCAAAGCAGTCATGTCATGATAAATAGGGCTTAACACAGTTCTACAGCAATCTACTAGTAATGGCTCACCTTCCAAAGATAGCACTACAACAAAATCAGTAACAGCTCTACAGCCATATAGCTGAATGCCATCTTAATGAAAAAAAGATAAAAGGCAACGGGATTAAATCTAAAATACAAAACAAACATGTGCCAACTAATTAAATGGTCTTACTGACCCAGAGATGTGCTTGAAACTTTTTTAGGTGTCTAACAGCTGACTATCCTTTTTTTCTTACAGACAGGTTTCTAAAGATGCTATAACAGCTCATTCAGTTCTAATTTTGAAGTAGGTAGGAATTACATGAAACAGTTGAAAAACCTAGCACTAAGAAATGCATCCAACACCACACTGTCAGGACTGTGAGTGTATCAATAGGCTATTATTGCTATGACTAACCTCATCTGGGACCAGACTCAGCCTTTCACTGTTTCGTTCAGGTAGGTTCTAATAATCCTAGATGATTATTGGACCTTTGCTGTAGGTTGGCTTGCATTCCTGTCTCTATCCTCATCTCCTACCACTCCTGATTAGGTTCATTGTATGGACCCTTTACCTCATTCACCACCTCTCCATATGTGAACCTATTGATAGAAACAGCTGTGAGCAGCCTTATTCATAGAATCACAGAATCATTATGGATTGGAAGGGACCTCAAAAGAGCATCTAGTCCAATCCCCCTGCCACAGCCAGATCACCTAAACCAAGCTGCACAGGAACACACCCATGGGCAGCCTGTTCCAACGCTCCATCACCCTCACTGTGAAGTTCTTTCTGAGATTTATATGGAACCTCCTCTGTTCCAGCTTGTACCCATTGCCCCCTTGTCATATCACTAGATGACCTTGAGAAGAGCCTGGCTCCATCCTCCTGACACCTACCCCTCACAGATTTATAGACATTAATGAGGTCACCTTTCAGCCTCCTCTTCTCCAAGCTCAAGGTGTTCTACTTCCTTTATCGTCTTTGTTGCTCTACGCTGGACCCCCTCTTGCGTTCTTCTTGAAGTGCAGGGCCCAGAACTGGACACAATACTCCAGATGCAGTTTCACTAGTGAGGAGTAGAGAGGGAGAAGAACCTCTCTCCACCCCCTTTCTGATGCACCCCAGAAAATTCTGCCCAGCCTTTTCAGTTGTGATGGACCTGCACTCTCATGTGGCACAGCCTGTTGTGGTTTCTTGTGGTATGGAGTAGGTTGCTATTGCCACTCCTTGATGCACAAGATAGGACCAGATTTTGGAAATCCATCTCCTACTAGAACCAGTGAATATGAGAGAAAAAAACCCCAAACTAATGTTCTTTTTTCATAAATGCTTGCAGATTTGTAATCAATGCATTATAAAAATAGGGCAAATAGTCTTAAGTTCTGTACATAATGATACCTACAGGTAGTCAGAATTTCTCCAGAAAAATGTGCAACCTAATGCAAATTATCAAATGAACAGGGAATATGTCACTAGTAAAAAACTAACAGCTGTATTTGGAACACCTGTTATGTGGCTTCTCCACATTTTTTTACAGGAAAAAATATTTTATAAAACTTCGGGAACATGCAGACTCTTAATATATAGTGCTCATTGTTGATTGCACTGTAGAGATGAAAGTCAAGATAGAAGGTAGAAAGGAGGGAAAAGAAAAGCACTTACAGACAAGCAAGATGCAAAAATGATCAGAAAAAAGTGAGAGCAGTAAGTAAATTAATCGAATGCCATAAGTGAACAAAATCAGGATTCAATTTGGCTGGCAGAGATGGTAGTAGACATCATTGCAGCATGTCAACACTTTCTGCTCCATCCATTAGAGCCTGTGGAGTAATTCTGCTGAAATTCAGCTGATGAGGGAAAACACATTAGAATGTGGACATGGTGACCGCAGAACACTGTATATTGTGATGCAATTCTAAATTACATAAACGGTGAAAACCTTACAGAGAAAAATTCTGGGTAAAATTAGTTCAAACACCATTGGAAGCATATTTTCAGATGAAAAGATGTGGAAGTTTAGCTGCAGGATTTCTACTGTGCTTAATTTGTGCCATGAAGTCCCTGTGCATCAAATTACTTATGTACTCCTTCCAGAATGGATTCATGTTTTTGTAGGTGCATCGAGATTGAGAGAGAAAACAGTGAATTCATCATATTATGGGCTCAGAACATCTACAATTATTTTGAATTGGTATATATTGCTGCTATCACTTGACTTTGACCTGCATGTTAGCAAATGACATTTGCAGCAGAGAAAAATAATCTGTATGTTGTTAACCATTATGAAAGAGGAAATGAGTTAAGAATACTTCTATAGTCCCTTCCATTTTTCTCTCAAGTGAATGGATTTGCCTTCTCTCGTCATTTATTGAATTTTATTAATGTTTTCTCTGTTAATATTCCCCATGTAGAATACAAGATCATCTGAACAAATTGTGCACAGATTTATTTAGCAAAATTCAACATGTTGATTTTTATGCTGAGACGACCTGGTGGGGCAGTGATTTACTGGCACCAGTGAATGTCAGTGGAAAAAAAGGGACCCTTTCAAGTTCGCATTCCATTTCATTCTCCACAACAAATTGATAAGTGTTGGAAAGCACTGACAGGGTTGTGGATTCAGTGGAGGAAGCATATGAAGTGATTTATGGGATGATTTATTTATTGAAAGTGATATATTTATTTATTTAGTGTCATCAAGTTTTCTTTTTTTATCAGTTTGCATATCTGCCTTTATCTTCACTGTTTTCTTCTATCTGTTGCAGGAATGAAGTGACAACTGAGAAGATGAATGACAAAGTTACAAGTGTTTATCAAATATATGACAATATGCAGTCTTTTCAGTAATTTTCCCCTCCTTTTAAATGCTTTTATGTTTCATACTCTTTCTTTCTGATCTGAATATTTCTTTTTAAAGAGCTAAGAAATCAATTTTTATGACATCTTTATGAAGAAAAATATGTGAATTCAGTGTCACAAGATTATATTGTTACAGGAGATAGTTTTTCCATTTCCAGAAAAAAGTCCATACACAATTCTGAAAATAAGAAACTGAAAAAGCCAACATAAATTTAATCACATGTAGTAAGTGCTATCCAGAAAGAAGAGTCTGGAAGAGAGGTAGTTAAATTCACTGTGCCAGACTGAGTTACCCGAAAATTACTCCGGGCACAACTTGGTGGAATCGCGATGATCATGAGACATAATTTGAAACACCAGTGCCCTTTTGAGGATAAAATTATGTGATCCCCATTGTGGCAGCTATACCTATAGTACAGAAATTACATGCTCACATCCCTTGTCCATCAGCCTGTCAAGACAGCACTACTGCTTTGGCTGTATTCTCGAATATAATTTGAATCATTACTAGAAAGGAAATAATATAGATGCTCCACTAGACTGAAAAATGTTAAAAAAAAATTGTTTTTTTTGTTGTTTTATTTGTAGAACAAGGCAAATGTTTTGTTTATGATAGCTAAAAGGTACAACTCAAATCAATGGTTTGAATGTGTCAGAGCATAAGTGTTATGCAGATTTCAGGATGCCTCTGTGAACACTTCAAGAAGTTTGAGTTTTACTATTTCTGAGGATAAAAGATATAAACTAGGAGAATAAATTTATTTTAAACCAGAGAAGTCCATATCTAGACAGAATAGATATTAAGGTTTATAAGCCTCCTAATTACCTTACTGTTGGATTCAGACTTACTCTTACTCCAGCAGAGCAGTGGATTTCTGACATGCAACCCATTGTACACAATTACCTAAATTCAGAAAATATGTACTCTCACTACTGCCTCTGAGGTCTGTCTGGGGGTGTGTTATTGGCTTTTCTCATCAGCTTCCATCCATTTATTTTGTGAAGCGACACAAGGGCAGAGACTGTTCCCATGCCCTAGGCTAAATGGGAGCATCCACAATGTACAGAGCTGGCTCTAGATCTTGTGTTTCATGTGGTGATTATGTCTCTAAAATATTTTTTACTTTTTTTTAAACTATAAATAGAAAAATATAGAATATTTTTATAGAATAGAATATAAAATAGAACAGAAAAATGACTGTGTTTAGGGGTAGAAAGACTTCAGTATATGAATACCAGTGGGGAATAGCCTGGCATATATAACCATATAATGTATTCAGCTGGAAGGGGTCTCTGAAGGCTGTCTAGTCTCACCCTCTACAAGAAGCAGGGACATCGCTCACTAGATCGGATTGTACAGAGCCCCATCAAGACTGGCCTTAAATGTGTCTAGGAATGGGGTCTCCACTGCTTCTCTAGGCAACCTGTTCCAGTGATCCACCACCCTCAGATTAAAGAACTTCTTCCAAAATCTACCTAACTACCTGATCTATTTAACCTAAGTCTACCCTTTTCCAGCTTAAAATCATTACCCTTTGTCCTATTATAATGTGCCCTACTGAATGTTTCTTTCCCAGACTTCTTATAGGCCTCTTTTAGGTATTGGAAGGTCCCCCTGGAGCCTTCTCTTCTTCAGGAAGAACAACATCAGCTCCCTCAGCCTGTCCTCACGAGAGNCCTGTCCTCACGAGAGAGTTGTTCCAGCCTCTGATCATTTTCGTGTTTGGAGTACATCCAGAAGATGTACTCCAACAGTGCTCAACTCCAACAATCCTCATCTTGTGTTGGGGTCTCCAGAAATGGACACAATGCTCCTGCTCAGCAGAGCAGAGGAGAGAGGTAGAGTCACTTCTCTTAGCCTGCTGGCCACAATTCTTATGATGCAGCCCCAGATGTAGTTGGCCTTCTGGGCTGCAATTATGCACTGGTCAGCTTTTAATCCACTAGTACCCCCAGGTCTTTTTCTAGAGGACTGCGCTCCAGCTAGTCTTTCCCCAGTCTGTATTGATACCACTGGTTACTCTTGCCCAGGTATGGGACCCTGCACTTGGCCCTGTTGAACCTCATGACTTTTGCCTGAGACCACTACTCTGCATGCTACCACCTAAACTGTACTCAGTATTTCAGGGGGTTTGAGCTGGCACAGGCTAAAACTGTACATGAAGATGTTAGCAACTAAGCAGTAACTCAATGTTTGAGCTCCTCTTACATGCCTGTTTCATTTAGAAACAGAAACAGACCCTTAGTGTCCCTCTTCGGCCTGCTCCACCCCATAGTTCATGAAGCACCATTCCCCACCTTTCTGTCCTGCTCCTGGGAAGCATGTTTAGGTGCTATTTGAGGCAGACATCCTCTCTGTTATTTGACCTGCTTCTCTGAGGAAAATGCACATACAAGACATAGTAAACTGCAACCCTTGCAAGGTCAAGAAAGGATCGAGGAATATTACTCTGAATGTGGCAATGGTTGTTAGGCACTGTCCAGATGGCAACCACAGGCTCAGGAAGTTGCCAAAGCACAACAGCTAGGACAGTGCATCAGGAAGCAGGTCACACAGCAGCAGCTCTTGCTAGGCATCTGTTACCTTATCCTTGTGGGATACTGAGTGAGAGATCTCTGCTTAATGGGCTTTTCAGCATAACAGGTCTTAAGAGGTCAGAGTAGTGATTAGATGTTCAAGGGAGGAGAAGGATGAAGGGGAACATATATTCTTGATCTTGCCTACAGTATTTGGTTTGGAGGCAGAATGCTGGAGAGATGCTCTGTCTTGGGAAATTCAGGCTCCCAATTTCATCTAAAGGGTACCAAATTTATGTGTAGTCTTATTTATTATTAGGCACATGCTGGAGATTTTCATATGTTTATAAACACCAGTTTGGAAGTCATGTGGTACTCTTAAATATGCTGTCATATGATTATTTCTAGCTGTTTTGCATAAAAAGGATAATTAAGTTTTAGAAAATCATAACCTTTTACAGACAATCTCTGCCCAAAGGCAAAACACATCAAAGAAATTATCTGAACAGTCAAAGACTGGTCTTATTGTAAACTGAGAGAAGAAAGAAAGGGCTGAATGTTTAAAAACATTGTGTAGGACATCTGCAGACCTTGCAAATGTGATTTTCTCTTTGATATAAGCATCCTGAGACACGTGAAAAGGAATATTTCCTGTAAAAACAGGTCAACCTTAACACAATGGAGCAGAGATTGGCTGTAGTTCTGGCATGCCTTCTGACAGGGCTCTTTTATTTCAAAGCAATGCTATGAAGTACAGACAAGTTCTCCTTCTTGTCCTTGCTGCAACTCTGTAGAACGACCACTATTACACACAGGAGCCACATGTGCAGATGCCATTTGTAGAAACAGGAGAAGGACCATAGTGCCAAGCTCAGTTCTGTAAGAATCAATTGCATAAAATCCTTGTGCATTTCTGTAGTTGGGGACACACAGCTAACTGTTTTTGATGGGACTAGATAGGCTTAATCCTGCAGACTTGCCAATAACAGAAGAAAGTGGGGCTAGATTTTTTAAAACTGTGACTGCCATGGGATACAAGAATTGCACTTAATCTATTCCTTTAATTTCTCATCTAATTTTCTTGACAGGGCTGATCATTGGAGGAATAAAAAGCAAAGGTTAGAACCACAAATAGTGCATGCAGGTATTTGCCAGATATCATGCCAATCTCCAACACCTCCTGCTCCCCTGCCTTTGTCCCTGGATTATCTTAACTAGACGTCTCTAAGAATGCCAACTACTTATTTCCCTCTGAAAGTATGCAGGAATAGAGCCAACTGATAACAGAGTGCACACCACTTGTCAGCCCAGAACTAGAACAAAACTTCCAAATACTTTGCTGTTAATAATTTTAGGTTACCTAGCTGTTACATGAAATGAAAAAGTCAGACCTTATTCCAAACTTAGTTTTCAAGAGAGCAAAATAAAAGTTATAATCTATAAACTTTTATAAGAAACAAAAATCAATTGACTGACCTTTGTCTTTTTTTCTGAAACCTTAAAAGAAACTGGCCATGAACAAAACAGGTGTCAGTATTAATTCTGTGTTTCAGCTGCACTACTACATACCTTTATTTTCTTTTGCCAAATATTCATCATTCAAGGAGTGTTGCTACACTGTTCTGGTTCGTTTCTAGGCTTGGCAGAACTCCATTCCTGCGTGTAATATAACAAAAACCTAGATTGTGTTACATTGAGTAATTATTTTTAAAATTTTCAAGATCTGGGCTAAATCTTGAAATACAATAACAAGAGAATCCTAAAATATGAGTCTTTATATTGTTTGCATGAAAATGATCCAGATTTGACCAAATTACTAGTGAATAGAAATCCTATTTGCAGTAAACTTTAGGAACACCTGAGCTAGGTCTGAACACAATACAGCTCCATGCAAACAAGCTTATTTGGGCCCCAGTCCTGTAACTGAGTGGCACTGCATTTTGTTTGCACCCTTTGCTGCATAAATCCATGCATGCACTAAGCAAAGCAAGCAAGCAATACCAACCCATTATACATAAGCAGACATTTACATTGACCTGGCAGAAAGATTTATTCTTAACCAAAAAACTCCACACTTCATTTAAAAGATTTCATAAAAATGTATCATAGAGTTAGAGGGGAAATCAAGACAAGCTCAGTACTGGAGCAGGAAAGGACTTCTGTGAACAGCTGACAGGGCGAATTCTCTCTACTGAAACACTAACGAGAAGTGATAAGTAAGCTGGCAGTCCTATATTCTTCATAAATTACTTTCCTACAGAAGTAGATGGCTCCTTGGCATCCTGATCACCCTGCAACCTGTGAAACTCTAAACATTTGGCTCTGGGTGGTGCTTAGAATAGTCTCGACTGAAGTAACAGCAAGTTTATTTGTCACATACAGTTCTGAGAATTCAAAAGCAAACCTTACAAACTGCATGATACAGCATGATGGACAGAGGTCGATGTTTTGTAGAGTTCTTCTATGTTCTCATCTTTGAGTGTTGGTGACAATACAAGTCTGCAAAACAGAACTGAGACTGCAGACACAAGAAGGGAAACAAAACAATACAAATGTTTGCTAAAATTGCAAAGCATTGCCCATATTCCCCTCAAATATGTGATATTGAAGGAAGCTTGAGAGAGGAAAAAAAACTGTCTCTCTGCACAAAATGTTCCGTTCAGCTCAGATTTCTAAAATCAAGCAGACCTAAATATTAAAAGAGGCCCTTCATAAACAGCTTCTAAAGTGCACAGACTTCTGTGTGTTTTAAGCACTCAGAGACCACAAAAATTACTGAAACTACAGGCACAAGTAATCATGAAGTGGTCTAGGACTTCTCCTTGCATGCTTATAGGATCTGTATCACTCAGCAATACTTATCTAATTAATTTTCAGTTTCTGTGGTGGGGGTACAACTTAATCCAGAGACCAACTAAACTTTATCTAAAGCTTGTAACGTGTACTGTGTTGCTGTAATTGATACTTCCTTTCCTCTTTACAATATTTTATTCCTTTCCTCTTTCAGAAATGCAAATTTGAGGCTGTATCACATCTCCCCACAGTCTTTTCTCATCCAGACAAAACAAACACTTTTCTTTCTATCTTGACTATCAGGTTGTGTTTCAGACCTTTTGACTTCTAATTTGTGGCAATATTAATCACTCAAGGACAGTATTTTCTGAAGTGATGCAACTTAGATATACCAATGCTAGATATACCAGGTTTCCCAGTGGTCATTAGGTTAAAACCATGATCATGTGCTGCTGAATCCTTATCTCCATGGGGACTTCCCATGGTCCTTTGTGTAGATTTCTAATAGTACTCAGAGTTACAACTACTTTGCAGGCTTGACAGGTGCCTAGAATATTCTGACCTCTAATGGACCTGCATTCATTTATCATTTGCATAAATGTGTTCAGCAGCAGTCAAGTAGAAAACAGGTTCTGCGGTGGTTTTTTTTTAGTAATATCTCATTGCTATTTTCCCAACTCTCCAAGAGGAGTTGAACCTCACTATTTTAGTTTGGCTAGTTCAACTGCTTTTCCTACAGTTCTTGTCCTCTTCCTTAAAAGAACACATTGATATTTCTCTTTATGGATAGAGATGACAGTAGATTACTACAATCAGTGTCAGGTAGTTTTAGTCATGCATGCAATGAGTTCCAATATGTTGGAGAGTGCAAAGAGGAGGTTATGAGAATGAAGCATATGCAGCACTGTGTGATAATGAAAGTAATGGATTTGTTTGAGGCTGTTGATTTAGCCTTCTGGCTGCTAAACAGACCAAATACTAGAAATCCGTTGTACTACAACCAGGATCAAGGCATGTAGAAGATTCATGCTATTTCAAACACTGCCTTATGATTCATGTGGTTTAGGCTGTCTGTCCATTCAAAAAATGAGAGAGCTTCCCCTGACTTCAGTAATGGAAGACTTGGAGATCTTTGGAAAAGTATTCAGGTAAAAGGTGTTTTCATCTCTGTTGCACAGGTGAGACATTACTTGTGCGGTCTATGGTCCATTATGTAACTACAATACAAAGCTAAGTAAAAACCTGATGTGGCAGAGAGGGAGAGCTGAGCCCTGACCTCTGGTTTATTGAGATTTTTGAGTGATCTGGGGAGTTTCCTTAGCAGGAAAGCTCAGGGGAGTCAGGAAGTCGTCGCTGAGGTTTGGTACTCTCACAGCATTAGCCAGGCAATCACTGTGGGGGGTGCACAGCTGGACCTCTTTAAAGGAGTCAAAACCAGAAGTTGTGCTCAGACTTCACATGGCAGTGAGAGAGTGAAGCCCTGAGCGCTGAGCACCGGCTGCTGGGGAGCAAACTAACCTAACCTAACCAAACCAAAACATAAAAAAACAAACCCTATGGTAATAACGCGGCGGCAGAGGAAAACCAGGCTACGGTGACCACTGCATATGGATGTGGAAACTCAAACAGAGGTCCTCCAACAAGATGAGGCTGTGCAGGTGTCAGGCTGCCAGGAATGTAGCACTCTCTCGACTTTTCCTGGCTGTGTACGGTGCTAGCAGGTAGATTATCTCCTTAATCCAGCGGCACAGCTGCAAGATGAGGTTGCAAAGCTGCAGGCAGAAGTAGAAAGGCTCAGGAGAATTGGGGAGGCTAAAATAGGGGTAGGCCAGTGGAGCCAGTCTGCACAACAGCCAAATAAGACCCAGAAACAAGGGGCCCAAGTATCCTGCACCTCTCACAGAGAGGACAGAAGCCCAAGTAGAAGGGGTGAGTGGAGACTAGTGAAGAGTTATGGCAGAAGGCGAGCATCACCCCTGCCTGCCTCACCTTCTCAGTTGCCACTAACTAACAGATAGGAGCTCCTACTAGAAGACAGCTAGTCCAATAAGGA
>VZRI01000950.1:234942-271982 GCA_013397515.1 Upupa epops | reverse complement strand
TCCCTAACATTCTGTGATTCCTACCCAGTGGGCAAGGCAGGATGGATCTTTCCAGGACTGGGAACACACCAATAGCAATTCACTGCAGTTCAGGGGGTGTGACTGCATGAATCCTCTCTGTCTGGCCTGAGCTTTTCATGGCAGAACACTTAGGTCCCAGGTGATGAAAGTCCTCCAGCCCAGATAGTGCTGTTTCTCTGAGGTTTTTCTTCCAGCCTTTGCTTTCAAGTAGCCTCTGTACCAACTCGCACCTCCAGCAGGGGTTGCTTTTAGCTTTGAAGCTACACCAGGCCAGCAGAGCCTGTGTCTGGACCAAAGACATAAGTCCTTCATTGCATGCCAAGGGAGGTTGAAAGACTTCAGCAAGCATAGCTCTACCTGTAGTCATCTGAACTATAAAAACTTGCAGAGAATTTCTTGGTGGAGCCTTGCACACAAAGCTTCACAATTCTGTTTGGCTTTCTCAGCATCCTTGCATTAATCACTGGGTCCTCAAGTGACCTTAGTGTAAGAGCAACAACAAGTAGACCTTGCAAGGATGGTGTCCTGGCACTGCAGCTGGAGCCTCTGGGGAACCCCATCCTCCACATATGCCCCTATGCTCAACTGGGCAAAACTCTTCCAGCCAGCAAGAGATCCTTTTCTGTGTCTTTGATCACCAGCTCATGCCTGACACACACAAGGAGAACCGAGTGCTGCATTGCATGGGATATTTTGAATTCTGTAGTCTGTTTTGGGGAGCAAAGGAGGAAAATGAGATCAAGGCAGTTACCGAAGGGGAGCCAGGCTCAGGCTATAGCTGTGCTATGTTTAAAATATTTAATTCCACAGTATGAGTCACTCTGACTAGGCTGCTATTGACCTGGGTAACCTAAGTGAATATTGCATAAAAGGCCTCTCGTTTTGTCACTATAAATAAGATCTGTGATTATTCATAGCGAAAGCTGACTTTCTGTTACCATAAGCAGCCTTGCACGAGCGTTACAGTTCCAAGATGGAGCTTGTGGGTCAGCTGGAGCTGCCTTCATGGGTGACTGGCTTGAAAGGGGCAGCGCTTCTGCCCTCAAGCATTTCTGTCTCTGCCTGGCAGAAGGAGAAGCCTGCACCCATCAAGAACCAAATACACTGAAAATATTTGTATGTAAAAAAATTGTGCCATGATTGAAAAAAACAACAAAAGAAGCTGAGGGAGAGGAAATGAAAGAAACGAAACATGGGGAAAGGAAAAGAAAAAGAGAAGGAAGAGTTAAAGCTCTCCCTATCTGCCTCCCTCCAGAGCTAATTTTCATTACTGGCTGCTGTTTTACGGCCCTGACCCCTCCTGCTCCATATGTTGTAATTGGGCTGGCACATGTTCTGCTCATCCTAAAGGGACATGGTAATTATTTGTTGGATAACCAGAAAGTCTGTGTGGAGATCTGTGTTTGTGATGAGTCCTGCAGTGCCATCTGGCCCTGCCTGTGACCAGCCCCATGCCAAACCTACCTGTGATCCCAGCCCATCCTACACAGCTTTCTTCCTCCTATGAATAATACATAACACTCAATGAATGGCATTGGATGTCTCTGCAGGGACACAAGTTAGCTGAGTTGCACTCACCATGTGCTTGAGAGGTTTCAGTGAGCCCAGCAACGACGCAGGCTGTTGCCTGTGTTGGTGGCTGTGGGGACCAGGCTCAGGAGCAGCTCTAGGCGTTGGATGAGGATGGTGCATGAGGTTTTGTACCCCAAAAGGAGGGGCAACAGCTTGAAGAAGAAGAGGGTATAGCAAAGGGACTGGTGTAGTGACCAGATACCAGAGCATGGAGCTGTTTGGTTATGTTAGCAGATACTTAAGAGTGGAGTGTGGCCTCTTGATTTTTCCCAAATTGTGCTACTCAAAGGCAGTACTTAATTTTCTCTCATATCACCAGAGACACAGCACAGATCTGCTCCCTGCCCTTACTCTGGCAGACATGAGGAGACACCCTTATCCTGCAAGAGGCATCAGCTGAGAGCAGCAATGGGTAGAGACATCTACAGTGATTGGATTATTTTGCCCATGTTGCAATGTGACCAAGGAGTCTGGGATGGAGACATTTTCCATGTTGGTGTAAGCTCTAACAATGTTAAGAGTACCTCATCCTTCAACATTACCTGATCTGCTTCCCCACTGCATGCCCTGCCCTGCATCAAGTCTCCTCCCAAACCCTAATGCTGATGCTGCAGAGGGGAGCTCTGATGCTGCAGAGGGGAGCTGTTCCCACCACCCCAGGCCTCCTTCATTAATCACTTCATTCTTAGCGTCCTTTACAGCAGATATTTCGCTCAACAAACTAAGTTGTCTCACTTTATGGCTGGGAAAATTAAGTCCATGGCAGGGTTTAAATAGAAAGAGACATGTTAAATGGTTTTCCAAGAATGTTAAGGTGTTTGCTGTCCCCCAAGCTTAGATGAGCTATCAGAGAACACTGTTAGAGTTGTGGTGGGTGGCTTTTAAAAGATTTTCATCTTTGAATTGACAGACCCACCTTACAACAAGTGCCTGGGTATCTGTGTGTCACAACAAACACCAGCACCCAGGCAACACAGAATCACAGAAATGGTCTGGAAAATGCCTGTTCCTGTTATTTACCAATGGCTTCTGGGGCTGGGACTGAAATACAGGCTAGACCACCCAAAATGATTTTTCTGTTACCATCCGGTTTGGCTATGGATGTTGTCACCCGACAGAGTTACTCTTTTCCCAGAAAGCTGGAAATAATGTTAAGTTTTGAGCTGTGATCAGCCACTAGAAACTTGATAGAGCAAGGCAATGTGATGCCACTAAATAGACAGTTCTCTCTGCTGTTTGCACAGTCTCAGCTAAGGTCTGTTGGATTAGCCTCTTCCCCTGAATCACTAATCCCATGTATTTCTAACTCACCTTTGGACCCTTAAATATTTTTACACCAAATACTCCACTGTACTGTGCAAGCATTTACCAAGAGCCTGCGTGATCCCTCCTCCAGTGTGCACAGAGGTGTGGAGAGAGATGTTTTCAGAAAGTGTGTGTGGAGTATGTGTTAAAGATAGAAGCAGAGACATAAATTTAAGAGCAGTTTCAGGCATGAGACAGGCAGCAAAGCCCAAGGCAATGCTTAAACTGGAGGAGGAGAGTCTTGGTAGAGTGGATTACTGACCCCAGTCAGGTTCTGGCTGAGAGGTTTTGTCAAGACAAGTCCTTCTGCAGTGCTTCCTTCCCCTAGTTTGTAAAACAGTGCTGAACCTAACACCTGACTTGCTGCCCTAGGGGTCTCTGAGGTTCTTCTCAGGAAGCTACAGTGCTGCTTGAGACCCCATACACAGCTAGACAGACTTGTGCGAAATACTGCATACTCAGCTGAAAACCTCCAGCAGTCCAGTCTGTGTTGCTTGTTATAATTTTTGAAAGAGTTACAGGAGGTTTCATGCTCTTCGCCATGTTCTGAATCGACAGTCCTTGGTACCCATTCCCAGGCTTGTTTCCACAAAATTATACTTGCATCTGCACTAGGTAAGCTGCAGCTAACATTTTCTTTTCTCTTTTTCCTAGCAAGTTTTGTGGCAAAGAGAAGATCTGTCAGTAAGCAGAAGCTTTTTCTAATGAAAAGTGAAGGGATTTCCCCCCCTTTACCTCTTTCTTGATTCCTAGTGGTTATTTTGGAAATACTCAATCTTCACAGGGACACCAAAAGCAGATTCCATTCCTGAGTAAATAGAAATTCATATTCACGTGTAGGTCCTTATATATGTATCTAAACACATAAAAAACCAACCAGGGTTTACTTGGAGTTCTGTGGACAGTTTTGGCTGCCTGTTTTATTTACTGTATTTCTATTTTGAGAGGAAAATTGGATTTGGGGTTGTGTCTGTCTCTGAGTACATTATTTGACTTTTAATCTACATCTGGCTGTAACAAAGCGCATCCCGTGTCACAGCTTCTATTGCTTCTGATATACATCCTCTATTTCAAGAATATTTATGCATACGTGACTATTTAGTTTGGTGGCAGGGGTGTTGTTGCATTCTGTATGCTTTTCTTCTGAAGGGTATTACTGGTGGATACTGATTTAATCAACTGTTCACATAAACTCTATGCAGTGGGTGGATATACGTATGAGCTGATGAATGCTGACCATCCCCAGAAGACAAAGGGTTAACTTTGCATCCCTTTTTCTCTGCTGGGGGAAGGCAGCCAAGGATGGAGATTAAAAAAAACCAAAACAAAAGAGGTTTCTCCTGCTGTTTTTGAGGAGAGATGAGTCCTAGCAGGGAGAGGATCTCCAGAGGTTTGCTTCTGCAGTGGGAATGGCTCCTGTGGGTTTTTCCTGGGTTACAGAACACGAGCTGCTCCTGACTGACCTTACTGGTTTCTGCTGTGACCTGACTGGGATGAAGGGCAATTTTGCCCAAGTTATGTTTTTACTTACCTGCCTGGGACCAGGTAGATTTCAACAAGGACTTGTCTAAAACGTCTTTATTCAACTGTGATTGTTCTACTTAATGTTTCCACTAGTCTAGTCTCCTAAGCCCAGCTCCTGAAACACATAGCGCAGCCAAGACACAGAAAAGAGAAGCAACAGTGCTGAGCTCTCTCAGATTCTCTTGGTGGCAGAGTTTTGTCCCTGGTGGCCCAGCCAGTCCCTCCAGCTGCTGTGCTCCCGTGACAAGACGGCTGCATTTCACAACAAATGAGATGCTTTCTTAGTGCACGGCTGTAAAATACTTTGAAACCCCAGCAGATGAATAATGTTGTATCATAAATATAAAATGAATATTGTTTTATGGTTCCTGAAATATTAATTTGTGCAAGGAGCCGCACTTGGAATGTTGTGTTTCTTTTATTTTTTGCTAAATGTAAAGATCCTGAGTCCTGAATGTCCTTGCTTTGGTTTTTATTATTAATATTCCCTCCAGGAGACATTGACTTTCCCTTCCCCTAGACACGCTGACTCCTGCCTGCTGCAGTGATTCAGCAGCTTGCCATTCACTTTTACAGAAGGGAAGTTTTTTCTCCTGGCTCCTTCCACTGGCCTGGTGTGGCCATCGCTGTGATTGCGGGGTGTATGTGTGCGGCTGCTTGATCCTTCACAGAGTCGCTGTTGAGCAGCTGGGCGGCTCTGAAGTCTGTGTATAGTTGGTGGCTTTGTCCTTCACGAGGGGAAGGAGATGACAGTGGAGAACATCAGAGTTCTCTCCTTCACAGCCTTCCCTTTTCCAGGCAGGGTCAAGTCAAGTAATCAAAAGTTATTTATAACTGGGGCTGGTTGCTGGCTATCTGTCAGAGTCACACAACCCAGAGAGGACAGTCTATAGAAAAATGCTGCTTGTTTGTGTTTAACTGCAACAAATGTTCACACGAATCCTAAGGGATAGATAAGGAGTGATCAACACTCCTTTGTCATTCTCTATCCATGTGAAAAAATGGGGGTAGATGGTTGGTTTTTTATTGAAGCACAGGAGACTCATACTACAGTATTCTGATTACGTTTGGTTTTTCCTAATAAAGTGTAAAATAGCCACCAGGCCTTCAAAGCACAAAGCCTGACATAAAGCAAACCAGAGACACGAATGTATGGACCCGTGTGCAAACCAACTGGCTGGGATGTCTTGTCTTATTAAAACATGGTGTAAGAAGGTAAATTATGTGGGCTTTATGGGTCCCTAAATTACATGGTTTTATTGATTTCTTGTCGCTCTTAAAAATATATTATGAAGAAAAAAGAATGCAGTCTTTGATATTAAAAAAGAAATTCAACTGCACCATATAAAAGTCCTGGGAAACTATAATTCAGTGTGCTGGGCTGACACAAATGTCAAACACTTAATTGCAGCTAACCAGGTTTTGAAATTCCTGATCCCATACCTTTAGGGGCTGGACTGAGAACCGGTGCTGAGGTAGGCATTTTGAAGCAGATGTCTTTGCACGAACCTTTCGTATCCTCCAAACCACCCGACTTTCGTTCTTCACCTTCCCCCAGACCTGGGAATCAGGAACGCGGGGTTTGAGAGCCAGGTTTCCACAGGGGCATAATTTCTGGAAACTTGGCCCCTCTCTGGGTCCCAGCCTGAGAGGGATAAGGCTGCACCAGGTGCCAGCTCTGCTGTGCTTGGATACTGAAGGTTTTGGAACTTGGAGACCTCCATGGGTCTATGGAAAGACCTCAGGCACTAGGGGCTGGGAGCTGCCTTGCCCCCTCAAGGCAATCACCGTCAGAGTGTGAATAAATCTTGTCAGCACCCATGGCACATAGCAGTGTGCTGCCAGTGAAACCAAGGGAGCCATCGTTTGGTTTATCTAGTGGGGAAGAGATGGGATGGAGGAGAAGGACAGGTTTGCTGCTGCTGCTCTGTGTTAGATGTATGTGATTTCACCAAGGGCTGTGCCCTGTCACTACTCACAGCCTCTGTTGAGGTAGAGTGATTCAGAGCCATGATTTTTATATCTTTCCAGAAATGAATCTGTTTTTCTAGTGGCCTCCTGTCATTGCTAGAGCTCAGCTGCCCCAAAACAGGCATCTCCTTTGATGTTGTTTGATTTCATAATGCAAAGCAAACTGGATACTCGTGTCCGATAGATTCAAGCATAACTTCAGTGTCACCTTTTCTTGCACTAGAGACATCCCACTGTTTAACCAGTGTCTGAACCCGGACATTTGTGCTGGAATAAAGACAAATATGAAAGATGTATCTGTATCCCAGGACTGGTTTCTGGTCCTCAGCTACTAAAAATTCAGCCATAGCCTTTTCAGTTGTTAGTGATGTTTGAAGCTGCTTTTCTACCTTATCTGCATGGAGCACCTGCACTGCTGTATTTAGCAAGAGCAAAAGTATTTCTTTTGTTTCTGCAGAGATTTAAAAGACGGTACACGGGCAGTTCTGGGCTAATGGAGCTACCAGCAGAATGTTAATAGCTGAGATAAACAATAATGAAAAATGAAAAGTAAAAATACATCTGTGAGTAGTTCTGAGGTTAAGAGCTGGTTTTCTAAGTTTAAGGGCACTCTCACCCCAACTTGCCTGACTTACAACTGGATTTAGTTCTATTAGAATTTTCAGTGGAGAAAAGGCGTAGGTTGGTCTTAAGCAGTGATTTGAAAGTTCAAGAAACTCATGTTTCATGTGAAATGTTGTTAGTGAATCATGGGTGTCTTGCTATTGCTTTGACCCTGCTGTCAGCGTGGATTCAGACCCATGAGTGAGGATGGTGCCCTTGGGACACCTGATTCCCTCTTTCACATTCTACTGCAGTCCTCTCCAAGGAGGATCCCACTCAACTTACACCCTGATGCCCATTTCGTTTCTCATCCTTGCTTTGGTGTGCAGACTAGGGTCATGTAAGATATCTGCACTAGGGCCAGGAATCTTGGTAAGGAGCAAGACCATCAACTGAGCTCACTGCACCATCCTGCTTGTGAGTCAGAGCTGCTGGGTTGAGCCCTGCTGTGTGCAGAGCCTTCAAATGTCCCACTTCAAACCCACACATTGAGGTATTTGTTCTCAGAGATAGGAAGTGCTGTTGCACGCTGAGAGCTGTTTGGGAATTTAGGAATGTTCTGTGCCAACAAGACACTGATATGTGTCTGGCTGACAGGGTGGAAATGTGCCTGCAAAGGGCCTGGTGACTCATCCTAGACACAAGTAATGTGGAACCAGGTAGGCACGGCCTGTGGGCTGATGCTTCTGATGATGGGGCACACTGCCCAGGTGATTCTGCATGGGTAATACCCTTTGTTGCTTGTCTTCCTTCTATGATTCCTTCCCCTCACCCTAAAGGAGCAAAGAGGCGTCATGCTAGGGTATGGCCATGTATACCACCTCTGAGTTTGTTCTGGGCAGAGGGTGGTGGTTAATGCTTCAAGGAGAGAGAGAAAACTTGTGTGCTCACGAAGTTAAGCATGTTATAGCCTGTGATGATGGTGATGCTGTGGTGCATGACCAGGTTACCGCTGTGCAGTTACAATAGGGCTGTAAATCAGCTATTGAGATATTAATTCACTATGTAGTATTTCTCATTTTCTTTTGCCATAGGGAACATACGATATAATATTATTTCTAAGAGCTTTGTAGGGAGGACAAGTCCTCTTCACCATCTTGGAGCTGAAATAACAGTGGCCAACCATTGCCTAGAATGCCTTAAAATTACAGAGAAAGGCACCTAGGACATGTGAGGCTGGAAGGTATCCAGTGCAGGGATTTTTTGCCTATACTTCATTTTCTAGGAGCTATTCCAGATCATTTATTGTCTTCCAATTATCTGCGTTCCTTTAATAATTCTCCACTGGTCACTGACACTGCTGCTTTGTTGCGTTATTTCCCAGGAAGCTCAGTTGCTGGTGTAAGTTGTCATCGCTGCGACTCAGGGCACAGTGAGAGCAATGGCAGTTTGTGTGCCTGGGAGATAGAGCAGATAGAGCAGAAAGCCAACAGAAACTAAGCACAGGGATGGCAGAGAAAGTCATCATCACAGTTTGAAAGTCTTCATCTTAGCTTGAAAAGGGGCTGGGAGCCTGGCACTGAAGAAAATGCCAGGGTGTAGGCAGAGGACAATCTCCTGTTGTTTGATTCTTACAGTAACCTGGAAGAGCAAATATTTCTGTGGCCTCAGTCAATGACCAGGGATCCCCCCAAAACAAAAGACTGCTGCAGCTTCCCCTAAGAATGGAAACAACCTGTGGTGCTTTGGATGGTTGCTTATTTGGATGGGTAATACCAACTTCAGAGAGTGATCACCACAAAATACTGTTTTCTTCTCACCCCTTCAGTAGCAATGGAGAGATCCTTCCTTCCCTTCCTCCCTACCTTCTCTTCCTTCCTTCCCCTCCCTTGCTTCTTCCCTTCCTCCCTCCCTCCCTCCCTTCCTTCCTTCCACCAATGGCTCTTCAGAGGTCAGGGTGTGAGGGAAGAATATCTCACTTGCCCACTGTGGAAATTGACACCTCTGCTCTATGCCTTGCCCTGTTGTATATGCCCAGAGAAAGAAGGGTTTCTCTCTGTGGGGAGAAGACTGGCTGATGCTGACAGGTTCAAACCTTAGGTAGGTGTGGGAATGCTGCATTAAACAGTGAGGGGTGATGAGCAGATGTTTCCTCAAGCAGTCCCCACCTGGTTCTGGCTTCCTAGGCAGAAAGTGTGGGAGGGTGCCACAGGCTGACAGTAGCGGACAGGATCATGAGCTCAAGTGCCCCCAAAAGGCATCTCTCTCCATCTTCAAGTGGTAACAATAAAACCTCTCAGAGTTTTGTTTTTCACTGCAACAATCTTCCTGGGGCATTGCCAGGGTGTCTGTGAGCTACTCTGCTCCACAGATACACTAGGATGCGAGGCAGTATTTGCCACAGCAACAGCCACATTGCTCCTGCTGAGGTTGATGCTGTCATGGTGGTCTCAGGAGCAGACACTGAGTCTGGCCCCACTTGTCAGGGGCAGAATTTCACCTGCAACCCATTGCCAGGGTAGTATTTATGGTATATTCAAAAGGATGTTTGCTGGGGCTGACCCTGTGTCACCATGCTGAAACACTTATTCTTCTGAAGATGAGGTTGGTTGGGAGAAATGCGAGGGCTTTTCTGATATCTGCTGGGGGGCAAGAGGTCAGGAGAGTGTTGCAATGGGATAAAAAAGGATGTTGAAGGAGAGATGAAGCGGGGAGCATTCAAGCATCACTCCTCAAAGCGTACACATGCTTCAAGGAACACTCTGCACGTTACGTCATTATTATTGTACGCAACTAGCAAATGCTGTTCACAACGTTATGCTGAAGTCTGGTATCAGCACGAGTCGGTAGGAGAGATGAAAATCAAAGTAGAGTTGTATTTGTATTCTGGGCATGAACTAAGCTTATACCATTGGAGGTAATATACACCCTCCCCACCACCTACCTTCAGGGAGTTTAAGCCTCCCTGTGTCAGTCTGACTCCCACTTAGGCACTGGTTGCTTACAATGCCATGGTAGGAGCCACGGGTTCCCTTTGAAACACAGTGGTTCCCAGTCAAAGACTGTTGGAGCAGGGTGCTGTCTCTTTATTCTGGAATTACAGCGTTTATATTAGCAAAGGCTGCTAAGGAATTCATGTTCAAAAAAAAAATGCACTCTGCAGAAATGTACCATGGAAATGAGATTTCAAGAGGCAAAAATAGCACAGCACTTGAAGATTGCAGAAGGTGGAGATCCTTTTCTTCCCCCACTCCCCCAGTAATTAATTTCTCCTCTGGCATAATTCGAGAAAAATACTTTCTTTCATTAATGCACCGTCTACCTGTTAGGGAACATTCTTTCAGTGGATTTTTTAAAGCACACAGAGCTTTGATCGAGTGCTCATCCTGGATCTGACAGAACAATTTAATGCTGCCGAGCAGTTTCTTTGTAGGACACTCATCAATGTTTCACATACTTAGTCAAATCCAAGTGTGGAGTGGGCAGGTAGGTTTCACCGCAGTGAAGCCATTGGAATTGCACCTATTTCTACAAGAGCTCTACTTGACCATTTGTTTGCAAAATGGAAGTGGTGGTGACTCATAAATTCAGATTGTATCTGACTAAACTGTAATGTGTTCTTTATCTGACTAAACTTCAGTGTGCTCCAGACCTGTCTTGTTCACAGTCACTTTCTTGGCAGACTTTTATCTCAGGGGCTAGTGAGTCTCTGAAGATTTTAGGCCACAAGATTTCTTCCAAGCTTTTCCCACTATAAAACTGAAAAGAAAGGAATTCACCTTTTATTCATGTGTCCAGATAGTTCCTGCATGTCAGAAGTCAGTTAAAGCCTTTCCCAGGCACATCCCACACTGTCAGATATACACGGCCAGGTTCAGTGGAGGGAAACTGAGTGGAAACTATAATCATAACGTGCAGGAGGTTTGGCTCAAGCAGTCAGTCTCAACCTTAAACTCAAGGTGATGATGGAAAACCCCTTTCTTACTTTCCATAAGTAAGACTTTAAAATGCCCCTTTGGCTCTGATGAAGAACCTCCACTCTTTGGGATTCAGATCCATCAAGAACAGAATTATATCTGGACCATTCTATTCAAAAGTTCTCCTATTCCTGGAGAAAACCCATTATCACAGAGTCTGTTCTCTAGTGACAGTGTCCTTTATAGAGTTTCTTGGGCCTTTCCCCTCCTCAGCTTGATATATGAGTTGAACTGAGATAGAGGGCTTACCTCAATTAGAGGTAATTAGCTCAATTAGAGATGAAGCCATACTCACGCATGTCCTACAACTTTATCTTCAACTAAAATGGCAGCTCTTGTTTTGAAGGTTTGGAAGGAAATCATATTTTCCATGTCTGTAGGTTGGTTTTTGAGCTCAGAGCTCAGCAATTGCGTGATTCTTGGACAAACTCCAACTTCCATTGCATCCTCCACATTGTCCAATTGGGGACTGAGCCAGCAGCTTCCAGAGCTGCTGTTCATAACCTTTTCTCCTCGTGGAACTACATTTGAGATGAAAGTCTTCTTTCAGTTGGCATTTTTACACTCAAAGACTCAGGAGGAGTCATAGTTTATTGTGCAGAAACCTCTGCTAGGCTGAGTCGTCTTCTTGAGCAGAAGAGAAGCTATGGGTATTGCAACTGGTCAGATGGATTCTTTAGACATCTACAGCTTTTGTGTGGGGGACAATTTTTCTCTCTTAATGAGGAAAAAAAAATAGTAAAGCCATTTAGGTCCAAATGGTCCATATGAGTCATGAAGAAACCCTGAGATGGTTATTCATTCTTTCGCTACCAGAAGGCAGAGTTGGGATTGTTCTGCCTGCATGGGAAGCATTCAGGAAAGCTCCTGATGACCTGTGTGGAGACTGCATAACATGTTCCTGCTTGGAGCATAGGGATCATGCCCAAGCCCTGCTTTGGCACTGACTGTCGCTTTGAACAAAGTGTGCAACACCTGTGACTCTTGCTTCCCAGCTATGAAATGGGAACTGCGAGGGGAATCACAGCTGTCCTGTGCCACTGTGTTATTCCGTAGCTGAATTACTCAGTGTTTGGAAATCACTTTCAGGCTGTAAAGGGCTGTCTTTTTAATAATAAATTTGCCCTTTTCCCCAAGAGCCCTATTGAGAATCTCTCAACCTTGTCAATAAATTGAAATGGAAATCTTTTGAGTACTGAAATGAATACATTATCTTAATTCAGAAGACTTTTTTGAAGGGGTAAGATTTTGTGCAGAAGACAGGTTTGAATATTTAGCAATACAATCTTAGCTAAAGCCTTTTGCTTCCATAATGATGGTTTTTAATACAATTCTGTTAGTGTTTTGGATTCAAAATGAGGAAATATCTTTTGGATCGAGTCCAAAGTTTCCTTCTTTTTTTCTTTTTTAATATTCTTTCAAAAGCTGAGGGTCTGATTCTTCCTTCCCTGGTGTACTTTATTGTTGTTGACACATGTGAAATGCTATCATTCTTTCTTGGAACTGTATACCAGAATGCAAATTACAAGATGAGCAAGCATCAAACCCAAGGACCCAGAGGATAAGGGAAAATGAGCATCCTAAGGAATAAATTGCAGAATCAACTTTGTGGTCATAATCTACGTCCACACCCTTACTCTATGTTGAAAGGAAATTGGGTAATGTAGCATTGGAACAGGCTGCCCAGAGAGATTGTGGAGTCTCCTTCTCTGGAGACGTTCAAGACCTGCCTGGATGTGTTCCTGTGTGACTTGGTCTGGATGGTCCTGCTGTGGCAGGGGGGTTGGACTAGATGATCTTTCGAGGTCCCTTCCGATCCCTAATGATTCTATTAAATCACAGACACACAGACTGGTAGGAGTTGGAAGGGACTTCTGAAGATCTTCTAGTTCAATGCTGAAGCAGGATCACCTAGAGCAGATCCCACAAAAACGTGTCTGGGAGAGCTTTGAATGTCTCCAAAGAAGCAGCTCACTTTCTTCACAGTCTGAAAGCACGTGCATGACTGCAACTTCACATCTGATCTTACGGGTTGGTATCTCCTCTGGAGCCTCTGCCCTCGTGCTAACCCACTGTGAATGTTGTTTAAGTATAAAACTGTAGCTCATGGTGTGTATTCATGGTGTATGTGACCTTCTCAGCTTTATAAATTAGATGGTGGCTGAGTGTGGCTTACAGTCAGTGCAGCAGGACTAGTGACTCAGAATGCTCCAGTGGCAAGCTGTCAAGGGCACACTCAGGAGAGCCCTCAGCAGTGTCTTCTCCAGTCTGCTGTCTCTGAGCAAGCCTGAGGAACTGGGCTGAAGGAACAGGTTGCTGCCACCTAATCCCAGCAACAATAAATGGTTTGGGAGCAGCCAAAGCTTTTGCAGCAACTTCGCTCTGGTGTAGTTCTGGCTAAGCCTGTACATTTAAGAGAAGTGGCAGGCTGCTGCTGGATCCAGTTCTGCTCTGCTCCATCCTTGGGATAGGCAGCCTCTTGTGAGACGGGCTTGTGGCTGAAAGCCAGCCTGTCTGGGCTTTATTTTCTTTGAAAGCAGTCAATAAGCCCCCAGCCCTGTGCTGTGTTGGGCTGTCAGAAAATATCAGCTTGACAATCTCCTCCACATAGTCCTTGTTCAGCCTGCAGGAGGGGATGGACCCGAAGAAGCAATTTGGCATGAAAATGAGAAACAGGCCAAGCTGCTTGCAAACCTGGCCCCTGAACAAGAGATAGGGAGAGTGGACAGAAAAGCAATTACTTCAGAAAGCCAGATTACTGATTACGCCTTTCTCCAGATTAGTACAGCTGCTTGGAAAACCCCTGACAAACGTTTTTGTAGCTCAGCTGATAGGTTTGCTAAAGATGCTCTGTCACCACTGAACTGGCAGTTTCCAAATCGGGAAGAGACCACACTTCCCCTTACTGAAATCATCCCTCAAGTGGAATGGCCCTTCTCAGCTTTGATATTTGAAAATCTAATTTGAGCAAAGCTTTGTCCTGGAGACATGGAGAAAGATGTCTGGGTTTGTAAAGGTATTCCAGTCCCAGGTAGCAGTTAAATCAGTGACCATTTATATTTCTTCCTGCAGTTTGTTGAAGTTATTTGTAGGCACTTAACAGCTTTCAGGGTCAGGCTTGTGATCTCACTTGAACACTGGCTGTGCTATCTAGCAAGAATTAATATATATGTATCATGAATGCACTTGGTCTGTTCTTGATCTTTGTGCAAAGAAGTATTTTAGTGTTGTGGCTCACTGCCAGTGTTCCTGAGAAAGTCGCATATGCAATTTTTCCTCGTAAGTTGATAAAATACTGTAATTAGGTTTTGAAAAAATTCTAAACCACTTTTTGCAGTATTTAACCCTTATTTGTTAAGAAAAAGCCCAATGTTTCCCTTATTTCCCTGTCCTGCCCATCCTTAGCCCAGGAGGAAGACACTTTATGAAGTGAGAACTGGACTTTCTCTGTGTCTTTACACCAGCTGAAAAGGGATAGGGAACAAGTCACTGGCTACCACAGGGTCTAAGGGTGGCAGAATGAAAATCTAGACTTCGGAATAATCAGGTTTCAGCAAATTCAGGAAGCAGTTAGTCTGAGTATCTTGGAAATTCTCCACCTCTACTCTGCACTAGTGAGGCAGCATCTGGAGTATTGTGTCCAGTTCTGGGACCCTCAGTTCAAGAAGGACACAGAGCTGCTGGAGAGTGTCCAGTGTAGAGCAACAAAGATGATGAAGTAGAGCATCTCCCTTATGAGGAAAGGCTGAGGGAGCTGGGTCTCTTTAGCTTGAAGAGGAGGCTGAGGGGGGACCTCATTCATGTCTATAAATAGGTAAGAGGTGAGTGTCAGGATGGAGCCAGGCTCTTCTCAAGAAGAATGTGTGTCCTATCACATCTGGTGATAGGACAAGAGGCAATGGGTGCAAGCTGGAACAGAAGAGGTTCCATATCAGTAGTAGAAGGAACTTCTTCACAGTGAGGGTGATGGAGTAATGGAACAGGCTGCCCAGGGGGGTTGTGGAGTCTCCTTCTCTGGAGAAGTTACAAACCCCCCTGGATGTGTTCCTGTGTGACTTGGTCTAGGTGATCCTGCTGTGGCAGGGGGATTGGACTGGATGAACTTTTGAGGTCCCTTCCAATCCCTAATGATTCTACGATTTCATAATTCTATAATTCTATGATTCTATGAGTAACTTAGAAGTGAAGAAGTGCAGAGGGCTGGTGGCTATACAACAGGCAAATCAGCAGCTTGTCTCAGCTCAGACCAGCAATGGAGTTTACAGCAAATGCTGTGGAGCTGCGTTAGGAGCATTTCATTAGTGCAACTCCCAAAAAACTAGTCTTGCAAAGATGAACAATGGGGCAACAAGACACAGCAAACACTTCTTCCAAAGGCATGAGGAACAGGATTAAGGCAAAGGGTATTGTAACTCCACTGCTAATGGTCACTGAGAACTGATAAAGCATGACAAAGAGGCGTTTCAAGTGTTCAGTATCTTTTTTGGTTGAATCTTCATGAGAAAAGAAATTGCTGTGAAAATGTGGCTGAAAAAATGTACTGACTGGTTTGCGATGGTCTCTTGTCAAAATGAGAGGCATTTCAAGGTGGATTCTGGAGGGGCATTTTTTTCTTGGGACTATTTCTGTTCACTGTCTTCATTATTGAAGTGGATGATGGAAAAGACTTCATGTGCAGCAGACATCAAGCTGGGAAGGAGCTATAATGAGTTTGGAGGACATAATCAGAAAAAGAGTGATTTCGATGAGCTGGAGAAATGATCCGGACTGAGTGAGATGGAATTATTTTGAGACAAGTTGGAAGTCACACAAATAGAAATCAAATGCATAAAAGCAGAGTGCACAATAAGTGCTGAGGCAGCAGTACCAAAGAGCAGGAGCTGGGTGTTTGGTGTACTGCAAACTGAGCAAGCCAATAATATGTTGGTGTTTTGAAAAAGGTGACTCTTTGGGTAGGAGGTGTTAGCAGGCAGGCAGTATGAGAGTTACTTATGCTACTCCACCCAGCACTGCTGAGATCCCACCTGGTACAACATGTCCAGATTTGGATATCGTGTCAGAGACAATCTGGTCAAGGCAGCAAAAACAGCTGAAGTTTTGGAAAGCTGAGGAGTAGGACTTCGGGTTTGTTTAGAAAGCGGGTGTCTGAGGGGAATCACAAACCCTTCAATACATAGACAATTCTTTTTTGCTTTCCTTTTATTTGCTTATCCTAACAGGTAGGGTAAGAAATAATTGGCTTAATACATAGTGACAGACCCTGACAAAGGAGCAAGGCTGGTGCTGATCTCTCCTTTCAAATTACTAATGATAGGACAAGAGGAAATGGCCTCAAGTTGTGTCAGGGGAGGTATAGATTGGATCTTAGGAAGAAATTCTTTACTGAGAGAGTGGCTGGGCATTGGAACGGCTGCTCAGGGAGACGGTGGAGTCACTATCCCTGGAGGTGTTTAAAAAATTAGTAGTTAGAGCACTGAAGGCTGTGGTCTAGGGCTTAGGGAGATATTGGGATGAGGGCTGGACTTGATGACCCTGGAGGTCCTTTCCAGCCATAATGATTCTATGAAAAGCTTGTAGGAGAACTGTGAGCCCTGGGCATGGCGGGAGGAAGGATATCACAGAAGTACCTTCATGACGAGCTTTTCAGAGCAGGCAAGAGGGTGCAGGGGAAGGAGTCAAACACCACACAAGATCCCTCTGATCTCCTCCTCAAGGCAGACGATAGGAGCGAGGAGAGATTTTTGGGAGACTACATAGTCCATTCCTTCTCCTCAAACCCCAGTTGACTACAAAGCATTGGTGTGTTTCAGAAAACTTGATATGGGTGCTTAATGTAACCCCACAGAGTAGGAAGTAGGACTTTCCTGGGGAGTCCCAAGCTCTGCCTGTCTCTGGCAGAGGTGGCAGTGACAGACCTGTGCTGTGAAGGTTTTCTGCCCTGCAGTTTGGCTGTTGTGGGGTTATGTGAAATCTATTTTACAACCAGATTATGTGCAAAACATTTTACAACCATCAGGTGTTCTCTAGGTCACCGCTTTGTTCGCACTAACCTGCCCATGAGGGGCTACAAACAAATAGCTGGTGGAGGAAGGATTTTCAGAGAAATAGGAGCTGGTCCCAGCCCTTTATCTCAGTTGCACCTTTTCCTCATCTTTTTGTTTCAAAAGAAAAATGATTTTTGTCTGTCCTGTGGTACTGGGATGTATAACCCTACATGTCAAGTATTCATGTAGCACTGGAGCTGCAGAGCTGCTCTGGAGGAGAAAGGACTCCTAAGGCAACTTGAGCATGAGTTCTGAGCTTGAAAAAAGTTTCTCAATCAGTCACCACCTTGCTGGAGCTGTTCCCACAGAAGAATCATTGCTTTTGAAGCCAGTCCTACTTTTCTCCCATGCTTGAAAAGCTGCTCCCCCCAGCTCTGTGTACTGGCATCAGCTGGCTCTTCTCCAAGAAACACTCAGTGCAGAAACGCCTGCACGCGTACCTGCTGCAAACTATTTACATTTCACTCTCTTTGGCAATAAATTAGCTCCACTGAGGGGGTCTAAGCAACAGTTGTTCTGAGTGGGGAGGGAGTCTGGATTCTGCGACAGCATTTAAACAGCCAGCCCTTATCATCATGAATATAAGAGAGCAGGGAGCTTGTTGATGCAAACTAACATCAAACGAACTGTGGTTGCCAGCAGAGCAGCTTCCCATGCGGAAACCCTGATTCCCTTCTTGACGAGGCCATGGTAAAGCCAAGTCAAGGACAGAGAGCCTCTTTTTTTTTCCAAACCAACTGTTAATGGAATAAGTAATTCTGCAGACCTGTCTTTCACATTTCACTCACTTTATGTGCAGTCTAATTAATTCTGTCGGGGAAAATAATTGGCTCAGATCAGGTCAATCTGACTGAAGTTCTAAATAACTTTGGTTGAGTGGTATTTATATTTCAGCAACTAGTCTTGAGTGCAGCACTCACACACTCAGAATACTAAGCCTGTGCTAACTTGGCACAAAAATAGCACTGTAGTCCATCAAGTGACATTAAGTCCTACCTATAAAAAGCCATACAGCTGCCTCTGAAATGCAGCTATCTTGGCAGAAGGGGAGGGGGACAGACCCACCTGTGTTGGTGTTGAGCGATGGGCAGCATGGAACCACCGCCCATTGGCAAGAGGTTGGTGGGAACTGCTGCTCAGCCAGAGAGGATAGGATAAACCTAGGGACACAGCTGGAAACCTGAACTGGTAAGGAAAGATTTTGAGGCTACGTTAATGTCAGAAAGGTGCAGAAGCAAGGAACAGTCAGTGGTGGGAAGGGGAGGGACAGGTTTGCAAGATCTGGTGTATGCAAGAGACAGGGAGGGAATGGGGTATCAGAGTAAAATGAAAGGCTGATGTAGCTGTAACCTTATCTGAGGGCCAGACCTGGTCACAAAGGATCGGCCTGAGTGCTGTCAGAGGGATGTTTTGACAGCTAGACTACCATGGTCAATAAGTGAAACCACCCTCCCACTGTCATGTGGAGTGGGGTGTTCCCATCTGTGATTTTTTTAAGGCAAGAGCATCTTGACTTGAGAAACACAGATGGCAGGCAGAGCTGAAGGTCAGAGCTGCACTGAAAGTACCTTTCACTTTCTTCATCCTACAGTTTCACTGTGAACATTTCAGCCACTGCTTCTCTCCCCCTCCACCCAGCAAATTTTAGATCTGCATCCAGATCCTCACTCTGTAAGTCAGCCTTCATCTCTGCTTGCAACAGCATCAGCCCACTCACTTGGATCCTAGAGAAGGAAATTCATCTTTCCATCTGGTCTTCATCTCCGTGTTGAATAGGTAGCATTCGCCTGAGAATGTCTCATGCTGCACTGGTGCCACAAAAGGGGTCTCTGTAAGCAAATTGTGTGAACTGGCTCTCCTACCACAGACCTTCTCTGCTAGTGTCTCTGAGGGGAGCCTGGGTAAATGAACAAGTGTGAAGAACAATGTCACGGCCTCCTGCACTTCCTTTCTTCCCAGTGCTAAAAAAAAATCTCGTTTGTAAATAAACTATATCCTAGTCTATTTTTATAGTGCTTTTGAGACATGCTGGATTAACAAGTCCACATCCTGACTTCCCCTTCAACCACAGCTCACATCCAGCCTGGCTGTAGTGGTGTTTGCTGTGTCAAATCACAGCATGGCACCAGAGTATTTCCATCCTGCTCTGGAGGAGGAGAGTGGTTTTTGATCCAGCTGAGTTCCTGATTCCTCTCTGGGATTACTGAAGCGACATGCACACTGGCAGTCTCTGATCATTGTCATGAGGATGCTAGTCTGCAAAACCTGCCAGCTCATTCACAGGTAGTACCTAAAAGGTGCAGAGCACTCAAGGAAGTGTTCCTGTCACACCCACTCCCCTGCTCTGCTTGGGGCCAAAAGCTGCCTGATGACAGATAGGGTTTGCCAGCACTGGCATGATGCTCGCTCTCACTAAAGAATCCTGTCTCCTCTCCCACTCCTACAGAGGAGCAAACCAATGTGAATGTTTCTTTCAACTTGAACCACTGCTCTTTCATCCTGACCTACATTTGAGACAACTTTGTCAACTTTGAGCCCATGTAGACACTGGTAGAGAGCCCATCCAGTTAGGCTGGTGCCTCCAGCTCTGAGGAAGCACCAAGGGTTTGCAATCTGTCCAGCTGCATCCCAGTATCCATCAGGTCTTCCCCAACACAGTGCTGGAAAAGTCAGGTACCTGTAATGGGGCACTTCCCCAGTCTTCCTTCAGCTCCAGAGTCACCAAACTCCAAAAGGGTGCTGGCTGTGCTAAGCTCACTGCTGAGAAACAATTCCAATAAGAAACCTCTGGTGGTGATATAGGATGGACCTGAACTGATGGGGTGGCACAGAAATCCTGCTGCCTGCCCCAGGATCCTTCCCATTCCACCACTCTGGACAAATGGAGCAAAGCTTGCCTGTGATAACTCACCACTCTCAGGCATCAGCTGGAAGAAATCCTATCACCTGTGTTCTGAGTGAGGTCAGACACTTTCTGCCTTTAAAGCTGTGAGTCCAGGAATACAAAGCAGCCTTAAATGTTGAACGTATTAGAACACCTCCCTTACCAGGAAAGGCTGAGGGAGCTGGGTCTCTTTAGCTTGGAGAAGAGGAGGCTGAGGGGGAACCTTATGCATGTCTATAAATAGCTGAGGGGTGGGTGTCAGGAGGATGGAGCCAGGCTCTTCTCAAGGTTGTCTGGTGACAGGACAAGGGGTGATGGGTGCAAGCTGGAACAGAGGAGGTTCCATATCAATATCAAAAGGAGCTTCTTCACAGTGAGGGTGATGGAGCATTGGAACAGGCTGCCCAGGGGGGTTATGGAGTCCCCTTCTCCGGAGATGTTCCAGACCCCCCTGGATGTGTTCCTGTGCAAATTGGTCTAGGTGATCCTGATGTGGCAGGGGGATTGGACTGGATGATGTTTCGAGGTCCCTTCCAATCTTTAATGAGTCTATGATTCCATGATTCTAAATAATACTCTGCCTTAGGAAATTTTTGTGAGAGTGTTACCTATTTTTCACTTTACCTTGAAGTATTTTCTCACATCTCTCCCTGCCCCCATGCAAAGGTTTATTTAGTTTCCCCTCTCTTCAGGCTCAATCCAATTAAACAAAAAAATTTGTTTTATTCATGTGAGTGTTCCGTGAACTTTACTCAGGAAAAGTGCTGAGTATACCAAAAGTAAAGAACAGTTTTTATGTGACTAGAGATTTTTTTCCTGGCTGTTCTTTAATTTCTTGTTCAGCAAAGCTCTTTTTCTCTTAAGTACAGAAACGGCTGAAACCCCACACTCCAATGCAGACACAAGCTAAATCTCAATAAAATGACAAAACCATGAAATGCTATTTTATTGGTCACCGAATTCGTTTTCTGCTTTGGGAGCACTTCCATACAAGCGATTAACAAAATAAAGCCTTGGTTTTCTGAATGTAAGAGGATTTTTAAATGGCAAAATTAAGCTCTTGGAAATCTAAGAATGGTTAGACTTAGGATTATCTGGGCAATAGTCATTTGGTTCCCATTTCCATATGTGTTGTGATACCATCTTTCATCTTGTACCTACGTACTTGCATACTAATTTTTCCCTGGGAACCTCTCCTACATTCACCGTCCAAAATTAGTTGTGATCTCAGCTATTTCATACTTTTCATCATTTCTGCTCATTATTCAGAGTGTGTCTCAGGCCTTATTTACAAGCTGTGATTCAAACTGCGCTGTAGAGGAAATGGATGGCAATTTCCTCATTAACTTTCCTGCCCAACCTCTTGTGGTTGCATCCAACTGCCTCCCAAGTTTTCATGAATTTGTCTAGACAGCTTCTGTGTGAGGTCTGCAGGGCAGCTGGAGGCAGGGGTGGCAGAGAAAGACCTGGGAAACGGGAATGGTAGGAACAAGTACTTCCAAGGCAGCATGGTAAAGGAGAAATGAGAAACAGATTAGTCATGGTGCTGTGAACAGGACAACTAGGAGCCTGACGGAGGGCAGAAGTGTTTGTGGATCAGCAGAGGTACTGGGGGTGGATCTGCTGCTCAGGGCTTGGCTCTGAGCAGGAGCACTGGATACTCTGCGAGAGCACCCATCTACTGCAGCCCTGGCTCCATGCTGCTTCTGCCATTGCACTCTGTTCCTATTTGCTCTTCTCTGGAAGGGTAGGGTGAGGAAGATAATGTTACCAGTGAGGGTTCTTCCTTCGCCTATCAGGGTGATCAGACTTGCTGCTAGGGTAGGATGTGGCGGATATGCAGAGCCATTTGATGGGGTGGTAGTGCTGAAAGCCTCGCAGGGACATTCCAACTAGCAGGACATAAAAATAACTTCAGCAAGATTGCTAGTGAGACTTTGCATCACTTTATTATCACACTCACCCCCCGTCTATCACACTCTGGTCTATTGGTGGTCACTGTGCAGGCCAGGAGGCAAGGGGCTGAATCCAACAGTAAAAAATGTGGCAATCATCAGAACAAGGGGCTTCTCACCAGGACTAATGGCTGGGGTGAATATAAAGAGTAGGAGTCACTTGCTGGTAATTTCTGACTTCTGACTGAAAAGGGCAAATGAGAATTTTCTTCTTTCAGGACAGCGAGTGCCTGGCCCCACGCACAGGTATCCCTTCAGCACTTATTCTCAAGTGCCCATCCCTTCCCCCTCCAAAACCAGCTGCATTTTTCTGATGCATCCGTAGCTGTTCTGCTCAAGGGTGCTTCAGCTGGGAGGTGCAAGTGTGGATGTGCCAACGTGCTCAAAACAGCAGGGATTAGCGGGGAGGTTTCTCAACATTTGCACTGCTCGTGCTGCCAGCGATTGGATCGCGTGCTTTGAAATCTTCAGGGGATTTGCCATTCCCCAATGAGACTGTTTCTCAATTAAAAAGCAATCGCATTTTTCTAAGAGGAAAGAAAAATGGCTCTGAGAACTAATATGAGCAGGGCCACACAAGTGGATTACGAATACAAATTGAATGTAATTGAATGTTCTGGCAAGGGACAAGCAAGGGCAAGGGAGGGGTGTGTGTGTATGTATAGATATATATGTATGTAGTTTAGGTGTGGTGCAGGTACTTAACTCTTTACGTGATAACAGAATCTGATTATGCCCACTTTTCTGATTTTCTGGCTCTATTACTCTACTGCTGTTCTGGACCCGGAACCTCCAAACACATTAAAGATTGACCCTTAGCCAGGAAGCTGTCAAACAACTGTATTTCAGCAAAACTTGGTGTCATGCCTGGGTGGCTGTGTCCCAAAGTTAAACTCTACACCACGAAAATAGGGTGGCAGAAAATAGTGTATTGAACCATGCAAAGGTGTGGATCAATGAAGTCATTAGCAAAGTGACTTTATGGATAATGGAGACAATGTAGGAGCCCTGTGCTATGATGCCCAAGGGTCTTCTTTCAGAGCAGGCTCTACAGTAATGAGTAGTAATGCAGAGAGTGGCAACATCTTTAAAGCAACCCCTGATAATTGAATTTCCAGGAACAAAGGAACTTTTCCTTCTCTCTTTTGTGCCAATGCTTCTTTGATCTGACACATTGGCAATGTCAGGAGGCTGACTGAGGGAAGGCAGCCCTGATGCTGTCACCATTGTCACTATTTCTCCTCTCACTTTTGTCTCCTGCCAGGCTCTGGGCAGATGTAGGGTGAGTGCTCCTCAGACAACAGGCAGAGAATAGCAAACTGCAAGTTTCCAGAGACAACCTGGCATGATTAAACTGTAAGCGAGGCTTTATAGCCGAGCTGTAAACTGCTCCCCACAACATCACTTGACTGGGTAATATCACACATAATAAATTGAGTGAGCACACAACGATTTACTGACTTGAGCATCTCTGTCTCTATTATGAATTCACCAAGTGGAGTGAAGTAGGAGCCAAGCCTCTGTGAGGCAAAGTAAATGAAACGAAATTAAATTTAAATGTACTTTTCTCTCGTTTCCTGCAAGCCTTTGGAAGGTCAATGGCTATTTTTTTCCTATGGATTCCCAATCATACTTTTGTTGCCTTGTATCGCCTTCACATAAGCACTTACCTGTTTATTCCTTCCCCATTCCATAAGAAAAGGAAAATAAAATGCAGAGAAGTACAATTACCAAAGCTTAATTAAAACCATTTAAAAATTGCTTAAGCAATTATCTAACAAATTATCTTTTTGCTAACTGTTAACTTAGGCAGTTTATTAGTTAGTGGCCAACCCTGTTTTTCAGTGTAAACAGACTAATTAATCAGTGGTTAACTCTTGTAATGCCCAGCCAGGGCATTTAATTGTTGCTGTTGTCATGAAGCAGTATAACTTATTTCCCAGAGCAGAGCTGTTATGCAGATGCCAACAGTGACCACTCCGTGTGAAGTGTAGAGCACTTTGTGTGATAATAATTCCCACACTCGAGTGACTTTTTGGAATACATGCTTTTCCTGGTGTGAATTGTTTCACACAGCTTCTCAGCAAACCTCTGGGAATGCTGGAACAAAGCATTCCAGGTTCTTCCAGGATTTCATTTCTGGAGGGGAAAGGAGGATGTAAAAATGTCTTTGCATAGCTTTTTCAATGTGTCTGAGAGAAAAAAGGACTGAGATATACAACAGGCAGATGTTTGAGATGTTTAAGTGTTTAGCTCAGTATGGAAATGAGATCCTGCACATCCAGCAGAGTGAGAGAGACCCCTGCGTAAGAGAGCTAAGGGCTCTCCATAGCTCAGCTGAAAGCAGATGTGCAGGCAGATAAGCAATAAAGTTCACTGTGAGACTAACAGAAGGTAAGACACCTCCTGGAGTACCCAGAACTTACAAACAGTGAACTAATTGCTGTTCGTGGTTAGAAGAAAGGGAGAGGTAAAAAACACAGGGATGATGTAGTTCATCTTGATCTTGATCTTTGAAGGGCTTTGGGACAGTGATCAAGACAAGGACAGCTCACTGAACAGTAACACGTGAGAGAAAGCACAACTGTTAGGACAGACATAAAATTCTCTGAGGTGAGCATATGTATCCGAAGAACATATCCATGGACATGGCAAACCTGTGTGGGTGGGTTGGTGGATGTATATGTGTGTCTAGCATCCCTAGAATTCCTTCAGGAAATCCCTGCTCCTCCTCCTGCTCACCCCTGGGAAATTGTCCCCCCAGTACCAAGTTAAACCAGTGTCAACGGTGCATCGAGACCCTGGGTTGCCACCCCTTGTCCTTCCCCACCATTACCCAGCCCTATGGACATTACAGGTTGTGAAACAGATTTAATAAACCCAAAATGCCAGCAACAGATGCTGAATTTTATCATCTCAGCAGAGTGGACAATAAAGAAGTTCCCATGAATGCAGTGGGAAGTTGAGCAGAGCAAGCAGAGGAACTGTTACAGAAGAGGCCAGCGTGCAGCGATTGCAGGCGGCAGTCAGCAGGGCAGTAAAAGCTAATAGAACTTGGATGTACAAACCACACTAATCAAAGGACGGCTCTTGCATTCGTATCTCCCATCTCTTTGCTCTTCACACAGCAGCTGGTGGGAACGGCTTGATTGCTTTTTAGAGAAATAGATGTCCCAAAAGATGCATCTGAGCATCTCTGTCAGCTCACTGAAGTAAAACAAGCCTTCCAAATCCCTATAGTGAAGTCATGAACTTCCAGGAGTTTTCAAACTGCCAGTTCTCCTTAGACTTGTGGTTGAGAAAAGGCTCAGAGCAGGCTTTGATGGTCTGAGTCAGCATGGGGGAAGGAAGGAAGGAAGGAAGGGAGGGTGGGAGGGAGAGGCGGCCTTTTTCCAGTGCCTGTTAGCCAACCCACATTAACCTCATGAATGCAAAGGGAGAGCACGCAGCAGTTGCAATGGATCTATGCTAGACATGAGTCTGAATTTCCAATCACTGGTAACCACCCTTGCCCAGTTCTTGGGGTGAGAGCTCTCTCTCCATCACACAAATGCCCCCACATCCGCAGCCCTCTGTGAGGTTAGTTCACACCTGTGGAAAATAGAGACTGTGTTCTCTGAGGCCTTGTTGCATAGATTATTCTCAGTCATGACTAGGATTGAACCTGTTCTACCCTGTTCCACCAGCAGAGATTGCAGAACAGGCAGTTTTGAATCACTTAAAACTCTGACCCTTATTCTTGGCAATGAAAAAGTTTTTCAGTGGCTTATAGTGGTTTTTTTAGTGGGTTAGTCCAGCTTCCACTTAACCACCAACCCAGAAGGGAAAAGAAGAGCAGTTTTCCTGGCTGGAAACACTCAGTGGAGGCAGTTGTTTGTGTCCTGGCTGCTCAGATCACAAAAAAGTGATGTATGGCCTGGCAGCAGAAGCATTCACTAGCCGGTGCTGCAAGCAGGTACAGGGTGTAAACAGGCTGCACAGGTGCCAGTAAGTTCTCTCCTCTCTGGGGAAGAATTGGTGGTTGGTCCTTCCTTCAGCATCCGTCTGCCCTCAAGCTGTCACCAGAAAGGACAGGACAGTGTTTGCTGGCATCGGTGGCTTTCTGCTGGCATCGATGGCTTTCTGCAGGTGTGAAAGCAACCTCCTTCTGCAAGGGCAGAAACAGTGAGGGGTCAGACACCTGAGGGCTGCATCTCCTGAACAGCAGGAAGGAGGTGTGTGGCTTGTGTGCTCCTATTCCTGGGGTGCATAGAGGACAGCTAGCCTGCCTAGACAGCAGGAGGTGTGCTTGACTAGCTGAGCTAGGCACTGCCCTCCACATGTACTGCTAAGTTATCTCTAAGGTTTGATGACTCAGAGGTTTGCTCCCATGGGTGGGGAAAAGGGAAATGATTGCATTATTTCTTGTTTGCATACTACAGCATGTCTCCAGAAGCACTGATGCTCTTACAACTCCTAATACCAACTGAGCAGATTAGTCTGGGACAAAGCATCCCATTTTTACAGGGTATCAGGGGGTAGCGCTCCCCCCAGGTGCCAGCAGCACTGAGTGTTTTTGTAACTGGTGTTCACAAGTTCATCTGAAAGCGTGTGAAAGTAGGGCAGCCATATATTCCCTCCAATTTGGCACTGAACTGGAGGCACAGAACAAGTGTAATTTCCACGCCAGGCTGGAGCTGTAATAGGAAAGCCAGCTAACAGGTGAAAAACAAAGTGACCCCTGACACAGGCAGCTACTCCCTCCTGTCTGTCACAGCCTTCCCCACTTCTCTGTGACACCTCTGTGCAGTATAAGCTGTGTTTGCTTTGCAAGCTCACTGCAGGCCAAATGGCTCTTAATCACACTTGACTGTGCTTCTCTGATCATCTGCAGGCGATCGGTTCCTGTGCAGGGTATCTCCATGCTGCAATATGGGATATGGCATTGGAGAGCCTGCTGCAATACCCACACTGCTTGTGACCCAGGCTGAGATATGAGAACTGATGCTGCAGGAGCACAGGCTGCACTGCAGGCTGTCAAAGCTTGCTGGTAGTCTTGGTACCAGTGCTTTCACAACTGACCATGACCAACTTGGTTGTGTCTGCGTACATCACAGTCACACCTCCTGGAGGTGGGGAGTTAAAAGCCCTGTTCAGCAGTGCATTGTGTGTTACATGTTCCTGAAACATACAGACACTTCTTTCCTTTTGCTGTGCCTTCCCTTTGTGGTCCAGTGTCACAGACATGACTGGCTGGTTCTGTGGTCCAGAGGGAGCTCTCCTGTTTCCACAGTAGATCGCTCTCAGATACGCTTCATCACCGGCAGGGATATTCTTACACGGTCCTAGAATCCTTTAAATAGGTCTCTTTAGCAAAAGAGGATCTGCTTTGAAAGACTTTTATTAAACAGATGTTCCTTTTTGTGGTTATCGCAACGGTCTTCTCTTGGTTTCATAATATTTAAGTGCCACACGAGTGAGTTCCTCCTGCTCCTGATTTGTCCATGGATATGGACTACGTTACGTGAAAGCTATCTTTTCTTAATGCCTAGTATCCTAAGCATTTTCTGGTACAATTACATTATCCCCTAAAAGGACCTCACTGCACTACCCACTGTATAAGCAAATGGCCAGGGAATTTGTTCATTTTCAAAACAAAATGCAACTGTAGACCCAGGCCTGGATGACTAGTGAGCAAAATAATGTTGTGACTATGGCTTGATTCGCATTTAAAATAGTGAATCTGCTTTAGCAACACTCACACTGTCTGCTCCTCTGTCATGATTACATGATGGAGCTCGATTAAAGGAACATGGATTTCCAAATCATCTTTGTACACACGTTCACTTGAACCGAGTTGGAAATGTTTGAATATGCCTGTCTGCTTTGCCTTCATGCTAATCAGTCACAGAGGTGAAGGGGCACATTAGCTCTTAGCCAGCCAATTAGGCAGCACATCTCACGGAGTCTAAATAAAATATTGGCCAAGATAGCTGTCCATCACATTTGAGAAATAGATTTGAGGAGTTAATGGGTTGTTCCCAGATAGTTTGTGAGCAAAAGAATAGCCTAAATGTAATTCCCTGAACAATTCTCCCAATTATTCAGAGCAGAAGGTAGTTAAATATGTGCCATTATCCTTACTTTTCTAGATTCATGGATCTGAAGGCCAAGGGGGTAATTAAGATCATCTAGGTTGACCTCTAGGTTAATACAGGCTAAAAACTCTCTTCTGATTATTTCTGCATGGAGACCATTATTTCTAGTTGAGCAACAGCACATCTTTTAAAAAGACAGCTAATTATGATTTGAAAGCATCGTGTGTTACAGAATCTGGTACATCCCAAAGCTGTTTGCATAATTATCCTTGTTGCCTACATTTGTCTTGTTTCTAATCTGAATTTGTCCTGCTTCTGCTTTCAGCCACGGGATCTTATTATGCCTTTATACCACCAGATTAAAGATTCATCTGTCATCAGGAATCCCTTTCATAATGGTGTTTGTAACTCAGGATCATGTCACCTTTTGTCTTCTCTTGAATAAGTGAGAAACAAACTGCAGGAATGGAAGCCACTGCAACCTGGTCACCATCAGTGGAGCTTGGTGGGATAAATCCCATGACTGGAGTGTGACTATTAATGGCTGCAGGCTGTTCAGAGGTAATGGGCAAGGAAAAAGGGGTGTGGACATTGCCCTCTAGATCAAGAAATGGATAGTGTGAAGAGCTGTCCCTGAACAATAGCCATGAGCAAGATGAAAACTTTTGGGTAACAATTAGAGACTGAGGCAACCAAGAAAACCTTATTGATGGTGTCTACTACAGGTTACTTAGTTAAGGATAGCCTTGACCTGATGAAGCATTTTTACTCCAGCTACAGTAGACTTCATGCTTACAGGCTCTCATTCTGTTGGGGAATTTCAACCACCCCAACATCTGCTGAAAAAGTAGCATGGAGAGCTGTAGGCCATTCAGGAGATGCCTGGACTGCATTGGCGACAACTGCTTAGGCTAGGTAATATACATCTTCATCAGAGGGGATGTGATACTGGACCTGATGATCATCACTGATCACACACTGGTGGAGTTCACAGTCCTAAGGGATATGAATCAGGCAAAACCATGAATTTTAGGAAAGCAAACTTGAGCTCTACAAGGAGTTAGCCAGTAGGACCCTCTGGGAAATGGTGCTCAGTCACAAGAGACTGCAGCATTGCTGACAGATCTTTAAGGATGCTTTCTATAGAGTGCAAGAGATCCTGAGGCGGAGGTGTAAGAAATCCAGCAAGGAAGGTAAAAGGCTGGCATGGCTGAGTCAAGACCTGCTAGACAAATGTTTTGCTTTGATCTTTACTGATGAACTCTCTTCCCACACCTTTGAGTTGATGGTGATTTGAGTATCTCTATTATACTCAAAGTAGGTAAAGTTCAAGTCACTAATACAGTCAGTATTAGTCATTTTGGAAAGGAGTTGATTGGGGAGGGAAGGTGACAAAATACAACATAAATTGATGCATAAAAGGTGAATGGCAGTAGTGACTGAGTGCAGCAATGAAGAGGTGTTGAGTGAAGGGACAGAGTGAACGGAGCCATTGTCCCCTAAACAAATTCAGATATTTCCTGTCGTGTGGGCTGTGTGGCTGCTGAAAGTCCATATGGGTTCCAAAAATAACTGGGCAACAGAAAGGAAGAAAGATCCACCAAGCCCCAAGGATGCAGAGACTTCCCACTGACTGCACAGAGTGCTCTGGGGGAGACACAAGGGCTGGGGGGATGGAGGGGATGTACAGGAAGACTGTGTTTGTTCTACTCAGATTTTTTTCCACTCCAGGCAAGCTAGCCTCTGCTGGAGGGTCAGTGGATGGGCCTTTGATCACATCACATCCAGCTGTTCTCATGGTCTTACAGTGGGAAGTATAATTGGGAATTTTACACTCTGGGTTACTGCACGCTCCAGAGCCACACAGCTGCCCAAGTATGAGAAAGAAAGTTGTGCTGGTAAAAAGAACAAGGCTGGCTTGAAATGGGCAAATGTAGCTGAATACAAATGTGCACACACACACACAGAGGGAAAAGAGATAGTAATGAATATAAATTAGAAGGGTGGAAAACCAGAAAACGTCTTAGCGAAGTGATAGGACACAAGGAAAAACCTAAGGCAAGAGAGCGAACGGCAGTAAAGCAGACTGTAGTATGTCTCTTAATACAAAACGATCCTAACAATTATGCTAGCCTGTAAAACCATGTTTTTAATGTACAAGTGGCAAATGGTTTCAATCCATCTTCTTGTTTCAAGCATTTGGGGTTTTTTTTAAAGTCTGCTTGAAGAACTCACTGAGGGCGAAGATGAAATTTGTTCCCTTCCAAGAGTAACTTGGCAATATGAGAAGCAAGAGCTAATAAGCTGGCTGCTTTTAACCAGTAGGTCTGGCTGCAGCAAGAGCTTTAAAGAGCCGGATGAGGAGATATGTGGGCTATTAAAGTTGGTAAATCATGGGAACACTAAAAAGACTTGCTTGCCTGGAGAAACAGCAGATACAGATATTGGTAATTATAGTCATATCAGCTTGACATAGACAGTAAGCCCCAGCAAAATAATGTGATTTCATTAACATAGAGAAAAAAAAAAAGAACTACACTTAACAGTAATCTGTTTAGGCCTAAGGGGAAAAATTGTTCAATACAGCATGGTACCATGTGTGTTTGTTTGGTGGCAGAGGTGTTGGGGGAATATGCATTCATATTTCTCGAAGGTATTTGTTATCTTAATGATATTTTTTAATTGAGAATTATTCAAAATAACGTCGTATTAAATGGGATGAAAATATGCTAGCAGATGGCTTCCAACATGTGCTGTTAAGTATAAGATCATCTTCAGTAGGCAGCTGCTGGCTCTCTTGACCTGTGCTGTTTAACCCTTAGCTGTATGCATGACCTAAAAGCAAATATTGCTGAAGGCTGAGAGTGAGGATAGTGAAGAAGAAACAGCCCTGAATGGGATTACTTGTTAAAATGGCAGTCTTCAGTACAGGCAAAAGTGGAGTGACTTGCAGGAAGAAGAAGAGTAGGCTGAACTTAAAGACAAGGAAGTGCTGTCAGGAAGGTCTTGACTGAAGCTTGCATAGCTAAACCAACAACAGAGAACTGATCTTCTCACCCTATGGGCTTAACAAAACCCAACAGTTTGGAGCTGAAATTACGAAGCTGCATTTTAAGAGAGGATTCATTTTAACTAACACAAGCAGTTCCTAGCCATATAATTGCTTCCCAAGGTTTCTATCAGACTCTTCGCTTTTATATAGGAAGTTAAATCAGAACAACAGTTTAAACTGTGTGTCTACTGCTCGTTTCAAGCTCTTTTGTAGACTTTCTGGAAGAGGCGACCAAACTGGATCCCTTCAGCATACCTAACCAACATATTTAGAAGTAAGTCCCTGATTAAACAGGCTCAGTAATGCTGTACTGTTCTATGGGATGCTCAGCTCTGTTCCCAGGCTAATTGTCCTCATCCTTTTCAGTATCCTAGGGTTCGGCTTTTAATGGTCAGCACGATCTTTGCTCCTACAGATGTGATCTGGCTCCACATAACAGTCTGCCCCGACTGGTATAAATGAGTTGTCTCCTCCACTAATTCATGCTCCCTTATTTTTATTCTCAGATAAAAGAACACTGTTAGAGATTATTTCTGTAATTAAATTATCAGATTAAATCATTAAATGTGGCTGATAGTAATCAGAGGTCTTTATTGTCCAGCCTAATTCCCAACCACTTAGTAAGAATTTTTGACTTTGGGAGGGTCTGGATTGAGATTTGTCCAATCTTTGTTTGTGTTAGGACTAGGATTACAATTCTGTAATTCATTTACTCTTCCTGCTCCAACTGCAGGGCAACACTTCTATCTCAGTTATTTCTAAAACAGCAGTTAGGGGCAAAGCCAGGATTCAATTAAGTCAAGGAATGAAAGGCAGAAGAGATCATCTTCAGTGGTGCAGGATTGTTTCTTCCCGCAGAAGCACACAAAGTGCCTGTTTGTTGTGTCTGCCTTTGCCAAGTTGAGAAGTTATAGACAATATTGATTTGGGCTCCCAGCTCTTTGGAAGCAGGCACTGGGTGGAGGCCAAAAAGGCTGAAGTCTAAATGCAAAGTCGATGGGCCTCAATAGACCATTCTGTGAGAGAGGAGACCCTTCTTTTCAGTGTTTGCACCTGTGCGTGCTGTGTGCATGTGGGTATGGAAGGAGCTAACAGGAGACACCATTGTCCTGCCACCACAGCATGGAAACCCTGGGCAGACACTCCATGCTAGTCCATGGTTTAGGATGGCATGCAGTCCGTGTGAACCCTTCCCTTGACCAGATTTAAGCAGTGTGACACATGAACATGTTGAAGGTGACTGGAAGGCTCTAGATGAAAGCAGAAAAGTAAACAAGTTTTGTGATGAAATTCATAAATCCTTTTGCAGGATTTTGATGGCTATTAGCTGTTCCTATTAATCATGTCCGTGTAAATTTGACCTAAGGCTTTCTTCCTCTGACCACAAGATAGATTAATTCAAATTGATTTGATTTTGATTTTTTCAAGTGAACCCTACTAGATTCCACAATAACTGCTGTTGGCTTCACACAGGTAAGAACAAATACACCTTTGCCAGCCCTTCTGAGCACAGTGAGTGGACTAGATGTAGAAGCTGCAGTCTTTACAATTACAGTTTTCCCCTTTGTTTTCTTACTGCTGGGGCAAGTTTGATGACAGATCTGGCATTTCCCTATCACAAAACTGGAAGCAAAATGTGAATTTGAATTGTCTTTTCCTCTTTCATAAAGAGTACCATCTATATAAAAACATTTAGAAGGCTTATGACTCTATCTGGGTTTTATAGCCTGTAAATGTGGAAAACGTGAGCCAAACAAGGCAAAAGCACTCCCAGAAATCAATATAATACAAATGACCCCGCACAGCCAGCCTGCAAGAAAAATGTGATGTATGACAAATTCTTTGCTCCCCGCAGTACTTTGGATTCTTGGCTAACCTAAAATGTGCATCAGTTAAAGCCTGACGTCGGTGGCAGGATTTTGCTCGCATCGGCATTGTCTGACCTCTCCATTTTTGCTGAATATCTGTGTCTCCTCCTGATCGCTCTCTCTTTTCAAATAATCCTCCTTAAATTATTTACATACATATTCTGCCTTCCCCTCGGCTGGTGTTCTAATTCTAGTGAGTGAAATGACCTCAATTAGAAATTCTTGCTTAAACATACAGCATCACTGAGAGGGTTGCAGCTTGGCTTGCCCCTCCTTGCTTTTCTTCAAGCCCTATTTTGTATGTTTTCGCTTGTCTGCAACTCATTAGCTCCTGTCATTATCTTCCCTTAAAACAAAAGTTACTAGTAGGTAATTACTCAGTTTGCGAAAAGGAATTTAAAAACGCCATAATTAAGGTTACGGTTTTTCTTTTTAGATCCTTGGGGGGACACCGTGTTCTCTAATTACACCATCATACAAACCCAGGCCACACAGACGCTTGTACATGCTTTGTATCAACAAAATTTTGGGCTTTTATTTGAAATGCTTCCAATTCATGGCAGCAAAAGTGAGATCAGTGGTCTGGCTATTCTTCTGAAACTCAGCGCCTTTTACTGTTGCTCAGGATAATACACTAATTCAGAGGTATGGCACTGTATGTCCCTTAACTGCTCTGCTTTAGTATCATTTCCAAATACATTTTGTACAGTATTCTTACGTCAAAATCAGAAGTAATGTGGCTAAAAAAGTAGTTTTCTGACAGAGAAGACTCCAGCTTTACCAAATCTTGCAAAGAAAACTGAATGTCACCACAGCATTGACTTACCTTAGGAACAATCTGCCTTGTCCCCTGAAATGTTTTGTTGTGGCCCACCACAGATGTTATGATGCTTTCATTTTTTAAAGTTATCCATACTATAATTCCCGTGCTTCCTCATTCGTTCTGTATTATCCCAGAGAAAATCAGAACCGACAGTACTGAACTCTGACCTTCACATAAGCCTACACTGTCAGGACAGGCTTCTCAGGGTCACCCCTGACTGTGACATTCCACCTGTTTTTGCAGAGACCAGTTCAATTTTTACCTCATCTTCCTGCAAGCACGTCATTTTGTGGAGAAACCCCACGTCTGTCTGACACGATTTGCCTTTCAAAAACTCTCCTGACTCATGATTAATAAATAAATCTCTCAGGATGTACAGTTTATGGTCCAACTGTTTGATCCCTAATCTCCAATATTAACTGTGGATTAACTCAATCTTGCCTGGTGTTTTGCATTTGTATCCTACACCAGAGGCTCTTTTGCATTCTTCCATTAATCTCAGTAACCTCTGGTTTGCACTCAGAAGCAAGGAAAACATTTTGTTTCTCTGTCATCTTTTTTTGTCCAAGTGCTCTATTTATTGACCCATTATTTTTTGTAGTTTTCATTCCTGCACTATATTGATAACATTTCCTTTCTTTAAATATTCATATGCTTTCTTCTTGGTTGCTTCTTTCCCCATTTTTCTCTTCATGATCTAATGTTACTTGCGTTCTTCAAGTCCTAATGTCGCTTGTGTTTCTTCCCATAAACTCCTAAGATTACTTTACTGTGGTTTTTTTCCTACCCGCAGTTAGACCTTCCTTTCTTTACTGGAATAATGTAAGTGTGGCCAAATTCCACCCTGGTAGTATTTGTTGGATTTGGCAGGGGAAAACCAAACAAGCCACATCCGGCATTGGTTTCATATGTGAATAGATTGCAAAATTAATCATATTTACTTCAAATATTTACTGACTTCAAAAGACACCTCTCTTCTTCATATCTTTCCTCGCTCCTTTTGCCCATGCTTTTTTCCTAACATTCATCGCTGCATGCAGTCTCTTGGACAGTGTCATGAGGCAGAACCACTGACATGATTCCAGACACTCTTGCTCCTAACACTGAACATACCACTGGCCCTGGTGCTGTGAGTTGCTAGATGAGTGTGGAGGGCTGCTGCCTTACCCTCAGGCCACCAAACAGGAGAAGGAACTAGAGAGAGGACTGGACACAGGGCTGTTTGTGGAAGATGTTTATACCACAGCTTTTTTTTTTCTCTGTATCTTCTGGATCTCAATGAAAGTCTTACAAGTGTTTAACTTAATGAAAAAGGGGCTTGGTAAAACCCATTGAAATGAAAATAGGTATTTGAGGGAAAAGGAAAAGCGCTCCATTTCAAACTCAGTCCAGTGAACATGACCGTGTTCTCATTTTAAAACAATGCCACTGCTTTTCCACCCTTTCTGGCAAAAATGCAGGAAGAGTGCGGATGGGAGATACACCAGAGAAAAACAGTCCGTGGCCAAAGTGAGGGCAGGCTTTCTCACTGACAAGAACCTTATGAAAACAGCAGAGATTGTTCAAACTGAGCTGCCTGCAGCCTGTTGAACACGGGAGAGATACCCAGTGGGTTTTTTCATTTGTATTTATTACGCATGTAGGTGTAGAGATTCCAGGCAGCAGCTGAGTACACTAGTATCCAGCATCTTGCTGCCACAATGCTTGTTGCTGCAGCTTATGGGTCTGAAATCTCCTCACTGGCAATAGCATCATGAGGTCAGGTTTGAGCACCTGTGTGAGAGCAGGAGAGATGGACTAGATCAGACTATTTGCATCTACTGCCAGTTTTGGTGCATTTATCATTTTATTACTTTGATTACTGACAGCGCTCTGAGACTCTGGCTGCAGACTTGGAGTCCCACAGTGCTACATGCTGTGAAAGGACAAAATGAAAAGATCATGCCTGCCCTGAATACTTCACTGTTTGGGGATTAAAACCATCCAGAGAGCAGAATTAGATAAAGTAACAGTCATAGTCAGAGTAATAGTAAAGCTCCAGAGTTACAGAGTAGGCATGTGGGTCTATGCAGCAGTGGCCTTACGAAAGGATGATGGCAAGTTTGCTTTAGTCAAGTCAAAGTGAGAAATGGACATTGTACCAACAGAGATGTGAGATGATGAGGAATGGGGCAAGATCCTCACCAGATGACTGCATCATCTTTTGTAAAATAAATGATGTGAAAGAAAAGAGGGTGGAACCAAGGGCACAGCTCTTGAAAACTCAAAAACTGAAAGAATGACACAGAACACTCCTAACTGAAGGAATAGGAAAGAAACAGGAGGGGAGACAAAAAGAGTGTGGTTGCCTGCCCTGAGAGTGATGGAAGGCCAATAAAAAGGAGGAGGGTGCAGTCTGATTCAGAACGTATCATTAAGTGCTTGCCTGTAAATCCTTTGTCAGCTCCTGTCTTTAGTGATAGCCAAACACCAGAAAAATGTAATATCCATGTTCTCACTTCCCATGTGGGGAGCAGGAAAAGGCTATTCACAGCCCTCTAGACTGAGCAGACATCTTCTGCTCAGGGAAAGCAGCATGCCCAACTGAGAGCTGTGACTGCAGAAAAAGGAGGGATGAGAAGCACGTTATTCCTAGCTGCCCTGTTCAGAAAGAAGGGAGCTGTGGGGACCTCCCCCAGAAGCCAAGAGCAGCGTCAGTAAGTGAAACAGGAACTGATGGGAGTCTGGGAGTGATGGTGGGGCCACCAAAAGCAGAGGAAAGAAGAAACATGAGGAAACCAGTTGACATGTCAATAATATCATTGGCAAGAGAGCTGATGAAGTCCACCAAGAGATCAAGAACATCAGAACAAGGAGGAACAGGAAATGGCAAAACAGAAGATAAAGAGCAGACTCACACGAACACATCCCTGCATGTGTGTGGACAGCTGACCCTGGTTCCTGTGCTGTGTCCAACAATAGCACTTTGCTCTCTTCTCCAAGGAGGCTGAGCAGAGCAGACTGAACAAAGACCTTGGCCAGGGCCAGAAGCTGTGGGGCTGGTGTGAGCCCAAGGCTTGGTTCTGCTATGATCCAGTCACTCTCCTTTGCCCCAAAGCTCACATGTGAAACAGGCCATTTTACTGCCTCCAGTTCTGGAGCCCTTATGACAAGAAGGATTTTGGCGTGCTGGAGCGTGTCCAGAGGAGGGCCACGAGGCTGGAGCACCTCTCCTATGAGGCCAGACCGAGAGAGTTGGGGCTGTTTAGTCTGGAGAAGAGGAGGCTCTGAGGTGACCTTATTGTGGCCTCCAGTATCTGAAGAGGGCTACAAAAAAGCTGGGGAGGGGCTTTTTAGGATCTTAGGTAGCAACAGGACTGAGGGGAATGGAGCAAAGCTGGAGATGGGGAGATTTAGACTTGATGTGAGGAGGAAGTTCTTCACC
>VZRI01000950.1:203944-234812 GCA_013397515.1 Upupa epops | reverse complement strand
CATAATGCTCTGTTCTGTGACTTGGTCTAGGTGTCGTGCTGTGGCAGGGGGATTGGACTGGATGATCTTTCGAGGTCCGTTTCAATTCCTGATGACTCTATGATTCTATGATTCTAGCTGTTGTGCTTTTTTAACCTCATCCTACATTTCCCACTGATGGCTGGTGACACTGGAGGCATTTATATCTATGTTTTTTCTTTCCCCTGTTTCTTCCCATTTGGATTTACACCACTGCTTTGCGGTGTGTGAGATGGGGAGAGCCTTTATGCAATATATGGCAGGCAATGTTTATTAAAAAAAGAGGGAGAAAAGGGAGAAGTGAATGATTTGGTACAGCAACTCGATAAGCCAAAACATATTTTACAAAAAAACCCCACCAGCAGTCGTGTAGTATAATATCGCACAGCGGGCATAAGTTAGTGCAGTACCTTGACAGATAAAAAGATTAATGAAATCTTCCCTCTCTGCTCACAGGAAAAAACAGTTCTTGCAGACTCCCTTAAATCTCTTGTCATTGCCAAACTCCCATTTTCCTTCTCTGTGAACTCAAAAGCCAGGGATGAAAAGGCATAGAGAAATTTTGCCAGCCTCCGGCTTCGTATTTTTTGGCATCAACATTTAATTATCTCTGCAGGCATGTGGCAGGCAAGTCTGTTGCTGCATATTTCTTATATACGGAGGATGAAATTTCATGTAGTGATTAGAAGGTGGTACCTGAGATGGGTTAAGAAGGTTCATTGGCTTTTAAAATTATTGTCTAGGCATCAGCAAAAATGTGTAGGGCACTTTATGTATGAAGTAAGGAAATTTAGCTCATGGTAGGAGTTCAGTACTGCAAGCCCCAGCACTGCATTGATTTACATATGCACTCAACTGTGCTGCTGGACTGAACTGGAAAGCCACTGGACTTGATCATAGAGACACTTGAGATGCCTTTGGATAATGTGCCAGGACTGCAGCTGGTGGCCTGGAGGGGCCTGGGCTCCTCAGGCTCTGCTCCATCTGCCTGCAGCTTGCTCATGTCTTGGGAACTGGAGGGCAACTCAAGCAGCATCTAAAAGGACCTGGTCCCCAGGTGTTTTCTGAGTGATACTGAGCTCCTTGTGAGGTTAGAGGTCTTGGATGCCCAAGTGTGATCGAGGTGTCTAGGGCAGGTGATGGTTTGGGCAGTCAGAGGAGGAATAAGCTGTCCAAGAGGGTCAAGCTTTCCTCGGGCTCTGGCTTTCCTTTCCAGGCCACATTTTAACACAAGGAACAGTGATGGAGAGGGCTGCAAAGTGACCTTGACACCAGTTGCTTTTCCTGAGACAGGACCCAGCTGCAGCCAGGACAAGTGTTTTGTCTGCGGTCTTGCTGGTTATACTTTCCTGAGCTGCTCATAATTCTAGGTATCCTGAATTGTTTAAACCCTGTCCTCCTTCACAGACATCCTTTTAGCAGCTCTACAGAATGACAGTTGGTTTGCCTTTACTCTTTTTTCTAGAGGAAGAAGAGAAACTGTGGTATCCAGCAGTTCATTTTCATATTTACAAGACAGACTCACGCTGACAGAATGAGTAGCTCTGCACGTTATGCAGTTCTTGAGCACTTCCTGCCCTTCTGCCCGGGGCCACCCCCTGGTCTTTGCTCTCTCCCATTTTTTTTCTACAGGTGAAAACCTGCCTTTTGTGAGGTTTGCCACATCCACCCAGAAGATCTGGCTGACGAATGACGCTGTGGCTAGCATGAAATAGCATCTGTAGTCATTTTGAATGTCAAAGAGAGACAAGGGTGGTTTGGCAGGAAAAAAAAGGCTACTGCTTCATGATAGCCACAGGCTCATCCATCAGTTGGATCTTCTGGGTAGAGGCACCAAACCTCACAAAAGGCAGGTTTTCACCTGCACTGATCCAAAACCCCACAAGGTATTTTAAATATTTTTATTTGTGATTCTTGGTGTAAAAAAAAAGCCGTTTGCTTTATTTGATTGCCCTTCTACCATTCGGCTTTTATTTTTTTTTTAATCTTTGGAGGAAAAAAAGGGAAAGAAAATGCATAAAAATGTAAAATGATGCTATTTTCCCTCATGGAGCAAACCAGAGTTGGACACTCTTAACCAATCCCTCCAAGTCATGTGGCTCTTTACAACAAGGAAAAAGTGTGAAAACACTTAAGAGCCTCTTGCCTGGACAAACACAAAGCAGGGAGGCAGGGAGCCCAAACTTTCCTGCTCGATGGGACCTGGTGTTGTTCTGGTGTCCGGGTGGGCTGCATGCCAGAATAATTTCTCTTCTATCTGGCTGGATCTGCTGCCTGTGTACCATACACCCTATCACTGTGAATCCTTACAACTCAGCAACGTACTGCATGAGCACAGGCCATTTGCAGCATGCTCTGCATGGTCCCCAAACAGGGGCGCAAATGTGTTTGGTTGGAAGAGACCTGGATCATCAAGTCCCACAACTGACCCAGTGCTGCCAAGTCATCCCTACAAACCCAGCACTCTGTAAGAGTACATTAGGTGAACCTTTCTCAGGAGACCTCTAGGTTTAGCAAAGGATGAGGTTTGATGGTCTTGACAGCTCACAGGATCCCTTCAAATGTTTGGTTGTGTGTGCTCTCCATGATGTTCTTGCCGTTCTTGGGAAGCCTCCAGGAGGTGGCCATCACCAAGACAATTCATGCTGCTTGATCCACTCTCTTTCTGAGAAGGGCTTTCAGTGCGGGCAGGCAGCAGTGCACAACCTGCTGTAACTGACAGCTACCGGGACAAGTCCTGCTTGAGCATGTCCAAGAGAAAAGGTACCAGGAGCAAGCTGTCCGGATAAATAGTCTTAGTGGCCTGTGTTTGGTCTCTAAATGACCTGTACGTTTAGCACTCCACATGTGGATGCCTCAGGACCTCTCTAGGCAGCGCAGGAAAGTGCAAGTGAAAGCAATGTAAGTAAGATGTAATGATAGTAAGATGGAGAAGACCCCCAGCAGTGAGATGTTTGGAGGAAGGCAGACTTTGCTGGTGGACATTGGGGTTCTCTCGTCACTACCTAAGGAGTTAGCTGAATGAGAATGTACTGAGGAAACTGCTCCTGAGGCAGGGGGAGACTGGACAGATGGTACCAAGCTGGAGTGGGCAGCAACATCCATCCCAATGTCCTTCTGGGAAGGTAGCAAGGGAAAGCACTGTGGAGGAATAGGGCAGAGGTGTAGGGAAAGGCAGAACCAATGGCAACAACAAAGAGCTTTGTGGTGTGATACAGGAAAGAAGGAAAGTCTGTGCTTAAGGTCCAGGCCTGGAGAGAACAAGGCAAGGTTAAAGCAGCAGGAAGGGAGGTTATCCATTATACTGGTTTAAATGTGTGATGGCTAAAAAAAGCCATCATCTCTAGGGATGAGGGTGTGGTGACAGTAATAGCCCAGCAAGTGTGTGTCCCAGTATGAAACTGCAAGCTGTGCCCCTGGCTTTTAATCACTCTGAGAAACATCTGGCTGAGATTAGCATGCCCATGGCCAGAGCAGCATTAGCTACCTTTTCAGGGTGGTTGAGGCAGTGGACTAGCAGTGGCTGCACACATGGAAAGGCAGGGTTAGTGAGTGAAAGTGAAGTAGGGTCCTCCCTCAAGACCTCCATGCAGCACTTCAGAGGATGACCCTGCTCTGCATGAACCACAGGGACAGACCAGGAAGACTTGCCTTTTGCCTTCAGCATCTCCACCAGCAACACAGTTCCAGGCAGTGGGAGGGGGCAGACTAGGTGTCCCACACCACCCTACTGCATCCCACATACCTCAGTCGTTAGTGTCCTTGCCCCATCAGCACAAGAAATAGCAACAGCAGGTCTGCTGACTCCAGCTTGGTTGGAGCAGCACTCCAATTTGCAGCACGCAGTGAGGGGGCTGGTAGCAGGTTTCCATATGTTATTCATGTTCATATTGTTCTTCTGACATATGATACTTTTTTCCATTGACATGGAATCCCCATGCTGGCAGGCTGTGGGTCAGCAAGAGGGAGACATTGTTCATTCCAGCTAATTTTGTAATTGTCATCTAACTGCTGACAGAAAGCATTTGGGAAGATTCCTAAGCAGTCTAATGGTTCTACACTGAACACCTAGAGGAACACTCGGCTTTCCCAGCTGAGTGCTCCTCTGTTTGCATGTCAGGTAGTGAAACTGTTGAGGTGCATTTAGAGCAAAGATGTAGGCGCAGGTGGCAGGGAACTGGTTAGAGTCACCACTTGTATTACCAGGGTCACAGAAACAGGGGGAGTGGAGCATGAAATTAGCACATTGCTGATAATTTATTTAAAAAAACAGAGACACTGATATTAACCCATCTATCAGAGAGACAGAGTATGATTCCCCTCCAAAAGCCAGCTACTGCAGTGCCACACATATTCCTCTAAAGCTCTTTCTGCCCTAAGATCTCAAGGCATATTCTGGTTCGAGCTTTCCAGTTTGCAGGTGGGAGACAGGAGGTCAAGGGTATCATGATCCAATTTCCACCACCTCTATCTCCAACCTGAGGGTAAAGCCAAGTCTTCAGCAGAATCTTTGAACACTACTTCAGGGCTGTAACCCAGAGATCACGCTGCCTCACTTGCCAAATGGGTGTTGCCAAGTGGTAAATTTAATGAACCCCCCATTCAGCGATGTCCTTTCATTTTGGACAAGGGTTAGCATTTCTGAGCAGCATTCCTCAAAAACGCCTGTAGCTCAATAAATGGCAGTGGAATTAGATGGCAGATTCTATTCCGTGGAAGAACTCCCCCCACGTCTCATTATTAATAGTTTTCAAATGTTGAAGTTAAGTCAACAAAATTTCAATTGTTTTCCCTCTAATCTCCCAGCCAAGGGAGGGAGTATTTACGCAAATATCACTCAGAGTACTTGAGAAAATGTTTGTTTGTGGCTTTAAGTAAAGAACTGCAACTTTCCAGCATTGCTCCCTAAGGGTTATCGAACAGTCCTTTGCTCAGGGAACTCAGTCACAGTGGAGAACAGGCCTTGCAAGTGCTGGGTAGCTTGTGCTCCTGTCAGTATCTCCCAGTAGATTCAAGGGACTACTTTTATAAGCACAACTAAAAATTCACATGAGTTTTAGAATTTGAAAAGTCTAGTAGGAAAACTCATTAGAGTGGAAAGCACTGAGTGCTTTCTCAGTGCTCCATACAGAATAGATGGCCTTTCTTTTGTTCTTTCATTCCTCCATATCCTTCCTTCCCTCCTGCCCTCCCATCCTCCCTGGCTTGCTTGCTCTTCCTTCTTTCTCCTTGTTCTTCAACACAGATAATTGAAAATCTGTCATTCTGGAATTCCGTTTTCCATGTAGAAGGCACTGAATAGTAATTCCAAAATATCCCAGCCTTTTCTTTTAATCCATAATTCATCATCCTAAATTGTTGTTCATTCACTGCAACCCTGAACAAAATGTCACGGGTGCAGCATAAAGGAAGGAAATCAAGCAAATGGAAAAGGGACCAAAGGAGAAGCAGCAAACCCCAAGGGTATCTGCAAAGAGAAATAATTTAATCTGAAAGGCTCCTCAGCTTTCATATAAGAAACCTGACTTGTACCATCTGTGTCACCGTGTATTAGGGAAGCACAGAACCAGTCTTATCCTGAGACAGGCTGTGGAGTGACATAGTGGGTGGAAAAGACACTAGAAAATAACTTTCTCCACCACCTGCACCTTCATAAGCAGAAATGCAGTGAGCAGCCAGGCCTGGATCTGTCAAGACCTTCTCCACCCCACAGCAGACTCTTAGCAGACTGAGACTTGCTCCAGCTGACACCACAAAGCTGGTACTGGCTGAGCCAAATGATTTTGCCCTGAGCCCCATGTAATACTGTGACAACCATGGAAATGCTGAGAGAGTGCAACAGCAAAGTGAGGTGGGATCCAGGGGTGGTGGTGTTAGTAATGTCTTCAGGCCTCTGAGACCTATTCTCAGAGCAAAATTGAAGCCTCCTACTCACACGAGGTGTCTCACAGTGCTACACATGAATGTCACACTACTATGGGACTCTTTGAAAATGCTTCTGTCTGAGAGGAAACGGGGGAGTTTGCAACCTGTACTGTATCTTCAGTTGTAAGCACATCAAGTTTTAAAAGTGTTCACCTGGAATTGGCTCTTCTCTGTACCCTCTAAAGTGTCATCAGCTTTAGGACAAGGAGCAGGCAGTTTGGACTTGCAAGAGAAGATGGCTAGAAAGGTAGCCAGGCAAGAAACGATCCTGAGAGCTGGAATAATTGCATTAGTTATGTACAAGTCTTCTGGCTCCTGGCCCTATTGATGTCAATAGGAAATTTTACTATGACCTTTAAGGAAAAAAGGATCAGACTAATTTTTGGAAAGAGCAGATCAAAACTGTAGACAGAATACTTGTACATGTGATTGCACTGTGATTTGAATCTTGTTTGTTTCCTGAGATGTCCATGCAAGGATGTTAGAGAACTCAGATTAAAAGAGAAGATTTTAAGGTTCCATTGACAAGAGAAATGGAACGGAGAAAGCCACAGGCTTAGTAAATGTGGTTATTATCCATTCATCCTGCTTATCCCCTTAGGCTTATGGCATTGACATTAGAGTTGTCCTCTATGAACACTGAATTAAGTTAATCTTGATGCTCCAAATAATGCCAGAGAAAAACCCAGATGATAAATCCAAAGCCTTTAAAAATCTTGCTCAGCTGTCAGAAAGAAGGGTTAAGTCCTTGAGCCAGCAAGGTGTTCAAACATATGCCCGTATTTTAGAGGCATCTGAGTGGTCCCATTGATTTATACTTAAGAATTCTGCTGGAGAGGGATCTTGGCCTGTGGCTTGGCAACACAGTTACACATGTGTTTTGCTTTTGGCAAGTGGTAGTCCTGTGACTTTGCTGAGGAAACACACTTGCTGGGCTGGAGCAGAGCTGAGGGAGTCTCCAGGAGATGGATGGCCTTACGGTACGGCCAGGGTTAGAGGAAAAACTGTCCTCGATCCAGGTCTCTGGCTCTGTCACCACCCCTCTCTCAGTCATTTAACTCTAACTGCTTGTAGCTTATAAGCTGCAGCAGTGAGAAAGCTTCTGGGGAAAAAAGCAAACAACTTTCACTCAATGTTTTGGCACTTAGAGTTTTGGACTTCACCGGATGTGGAAAAGAAAAGATGTAGCCAAGAAGTTTAAAGTCTTGAAGGAAAAAATACTATAAATGTTTGGTTTTAATCTGGAAGAGGAGTTTTGAGAAGCAGAGAGGAAACAACAATTTGGGTCTAATTCTGCTCCTCCTGGCAAAATAGTGTCCTCCACCCACCCCACCCCAGTATGAGATCTGCATCAGATTATTAGTGGTGGCTTCTCTCCAAACTGATAACAGAAGTGCCTGGCTTGTACACTTTGCTGACATGCTCAAATAAATCTGTTGCCAGTTCTGGGGCTAAGAGGAATTTCTCCCTCAGGTCAGGCGTAACACTTCGTTTCACCCTTGGTTGCTCTCCAGAACCATTTGGGTTGATCTGACGGTCCTCATGCCTTTTACTACAAGTCTTGAGCTTATAATGGGACATTGGGAAGTATCACTGGGAGGGGTGGACCATCCTTCTTCGCTAGGTCCCACCTCCTATTACCTGTGATGCTGAGGGCTGGGCTCAGCAGCCCCAAGGAGGTCAATACTCATCCCACGTCTCTAACATCCAGCTAGAGTGTGCACTGTGGGGTGGGACATCCACTATGGGCAGTAGCTGCTGGTGTGCTGGCAGTAAATGCTATCCCAGTAAGGGTATAAGGTGGATACACACACAGTATGTGGTTTGTCAATTCATTTTAACAGCTGGAATGTCTTCTGACTCACCATCAATGCACAATCCCAGCTCTCCTTTCAAAGGAGAATGAAGCCTCTGTGCAGAGCACGTCACTAAAGCTTTGCTGGGAGCTGCACAGCACAGGCAGCTTGAGCAAACCACAGAGAGAAATATCTGAGCACACAGGGACACAGGAATACTGGGAAAGGATGATGGAGTTGTCTGGGATTCCAGCTCCTTGGGCCTGGCCAAAGACTTTACTCTTTGTTTATACAATAGTAATCCTGAGCACTTCACGTGATGGATCCCCAGTGATGCCTTTCAGGGGAGTTAAACTGATTTACACTGCTTCAGGCCTTGGCCTACATTTTCCGAAGGATCTTCCAAAATTTGCTAATGAAAAATACCGGAGTGCTCTAATCAGCAGAGAGTTATGTTACTGATGGGTGCGGGGAGCCTCTCTCCCCAGCCTCCCCTGGGGGGCCCCTGAGCACAATCTCTTGTAGCATTGCAGGATGGGGTCTGTGGGGTCTGGGACACGAGGGGGCTTTCACCCCCTCTGGAATACCATCTGTAATGCACACAGTTCCCTATTTCACAAGCTGTGAGGAACTGAGCCCCTCACTGAGCATAAAACACTTGACACTGATTAACTCCTTCAGCCCCAAAGAGCACTTCCCTTTGCCTAAATTCAGGGGTGTCAAAAATGAGCTGACAGGGCATTACAGCCTGAAAACCCCATTCCCCAAATAATTTCAATGAAATAAGAGTTGACTTATTCTACACATTTCTGCTGCTGTACTGCTCAGAAACGAAGCACTGCCCTTCCCACTGATGTTGGTGGAAGACATTGGGCAGGAGATGCCCTCTGCGTAGCTGGAGCTTCAAATCCATCTCTCTCTCTCTGTAGCAGCCAGGGTAGGTCAGGTTCAGGCTCCATCTTGCCTAGGCTCCTGTTCCCAGCAGTGACCCTAGGTGGGCATCATGTGTGTTACCTTTATCACCTTCCATCTCCTGGTCCAGAGCTTCCCCGTGGGGTGCTGTGTTTCTCTGAGGTAAGGACCATTAGAAATGTAGGTAGCAACTGAGGATTGCTATCCAGGTAGGAGGAATGTTCTCTTGCTGCCTTTATGGATCAATGGAGAAAGAGTGTAGGAGGAGAGAAGGGCTGATGAGAACACAGTATGCAATCTAAACCACATTGTCAAGATTTCAAAGTATGTGTAAACCATGTTATTAAAGCCTAAAGAGGGTTTGCTTTTTTCTTTTCTTTTCTCCTTTCCCTCCTGTCTTCCTGTTACAGGGTTGCAAAACTCATTTCCAACCAGGCTTATTTCTTTCCTGTTACTAATAGCAGCAGAAGGGATGTATATGCACACTGGGGGAAGAAGAATATCTGAAAAGAAAAACCAGCCATCCTTTCTTTGCCCTGTATCCAAACTTACTGTCTTTTCTTCATCCTCCCCTCAGGTCTCAGACATATGATGGAGTTACTGTGGTTTCTGGAGCTGCCATGGTAACTTGATAGTGTGTCCAGGCCCACAAATTGCCCAGATTTCCATTGTTCAAAGCAAAAGGTCCTCCTTTTTGCTTCAGGACCTGAGAAAGGCTGAGACACTGAATGAAGAATATCATCTGCCTAAAGGCACTGAGGTTTGATCTTAAATTCACTGGTAAGAATTTGTGTTGCAGGTTTTCACCTAGAATTCAATTTAATGATGCAAGTTCACTGCTAGCAGCTCATCCATACTGTGGGTCAGGCTTAAGTGAAAAGAGGTGTCAGATGCCACACAAGTGGCCAGGGAAGGGCTTTGTCAGGCACAGTACAAGAAGTTAACAGCAAATACTGCACCTGATTTTGGTGGGAGGGTTTTTCCTACAAGATTGGCAAGGTTATGTTAATGAGTATCATTAGAATTAGGTAACAAAGCAGTTCCATGTAGGGTTGCCTAACTCTCTTGCTGTGCTTTCAAGCTGAACATATGTTTTCAATTATTAACATGATTAATGGGAATGAGGTGACCTGAATCCCAATGAGCTCTATCTTGCTATCACATGAAAAATCCACAATATGGGAATGTTTATGCAGTGTGGAAGTGCATGATGTGCTTCAGCAGGAGCAGTCTTTGGAGGTCCACGTTTAGCAAGTGTAGAGATCCACAATTAAAGCCACTTTCTGTATTAAGTCCCTGGGCTCCTGTCTCTGCATCTCCTGGAGCACAGAGTCTGGAAACTGCTGTGCAGGAACCAGTTTATACTGTGCTGTCCCAGCTTGGCACAGCTTTTGGTCAGGAATCTGAGAACAGTGGGGAAACATGAAACCTTCTTCTTTCTGTCATCGTCTGGAACAACCTCCAGGATGCACAGCTCTCTACCTGAGACTCTCCTGCTATTTTGTACGTATCATTTGCACCCTGCCCTGTGTCTTTGGGAAGAAAATAAGGTGGAGCATTGTTGAATAGGCTGGCCTATTTTACCAAATCAAATAAGTCGGTTGCACATTAGGACTCTTGAATTCACCCACTGAAACGAGGGAGGGATCAGTGTATAATAGGCGATGTTCAAATCAAAGGTTGCACTTACTTAGGTGAGAGACAACTACATAACACAAAAGCAGTAAGGCCACCCCAAATAAGTACCTATTGCCACCATGATTGTCACAACCCAGGTGCTAGCAGATGGTCCCAAGTCACCTGTTCACTCTCCATCTCGCTGCAAGTAGTTCTACTGTTAACAAACACAAAAATTCATGTTACAGGAATAATCTGTCAGTGGTTATGGCTGGTGTTTCAACGTGTGACTGCAGCTGGGATGAGTGCAGATAAAAACCTGCCTAGTAATAAACTGCAGGTTCCCAGACTGTGCAACACTTATAACTGGATCTACACTCAACTGTGGTTTCGCTTGGGTGAGCTGCAGTGAAGGAAAGTGGAGCATTAACAGTTAACTAATGGCACTTTAGTAGAAGTCATGGAATAGGCTCAACACTTTCGCAGCCACGGGTGCACAATCTCACAGGCGTTGCTTTCAAACAGTAACAATTTTTGGTAATTGCCAAGCACGGCGAGAGGCAGCAATCCTCTGTGTTCCATTACCCATTCTCCCAGACATCCACTTTTCCTGAGGAAGTTATTTGAGAAACAGAACCTATATTTAAGGTCAATTGAAGTCTGAAGAGTTTCCAATTTTTTTAAGTTGTCATTATTCAGTGTAATGCACTGCTGCTAGCATTTGGGAAAGGCAAGGCAGGGGCATGAGATGCTCTTGTGTTGAGAGCATGGGCAGGCGTCTGCTTTTTGCTGGGGCAAGGCAGGTCCAAACTGGAGACCTTGACTGAAAGCAAACTGTGGTTGGTGAGAGAACTGTGCCAGACTGCCAGCTGCTTTCCACATGATGCTTCACTGGCATTAGCTGGGCTAAAGAGGTAATTTAAGCATGTCACAGGATTTCAAATGGAAATCATAGAATCATTAGGGATTGGAAGGGACTTCGAAAGATCATCTAGTCTAATACCCTGCCACAGCAGGATCACCTAGACCAAGTTGCACAAGGACACATCTAGATAGGTCTTGAACTTCTCCAGAGAAGGAGACTCCACAACCCTCCTGGGTAGCCTGTTCCAAGGCTCAGTTATCCTCACTGGGAAGAAGTTCCTTCTGATATTTATATGGAACCTCCTCTGTTCCAGCTTGCACCCACTAGCCCTTGACCTGTCACCAGATGACCTTGAGAAGGGCCTGGCTTTGTCCTCCTGACACCCACCCCTCATATTTATAGACATTAATGAGGTCACCACTCAGTCTCCTCCAAGCTAAAGAGACCCAGCTCCCTCAGCCTTTCCTCATAAGGGAGCTGTTCTACTTCCTTCGTCGTTGTTGCTCAACATTGGACGCACTCTAGCAGCTCTGTGTCCTTCTTGAACTGAGGGGCTCAGAACTGGGCACAATACTCCAGACTCTGAAGACTCATTGGGTGGGCCAAGGCATGGTATGCAGTGGTGGAAGGATCACTAAGACCCCAAAACACCCTATTTAGGGCCCAAGACCTTGAGATGTGGGTTGTGAGCTACGGTGGTGAGGAAGGAGTGGAGGCCTGCTTTCTTCCACCCCTTCTCCTCCAATTCTTTGTTCAGGCTGGCAGCCCCTGTTGAGCAGCCAGGGGAAAGCAGGGGGAGCTCAGTGGCTGCTGTGCCTTTTTCATGCTTTGGTCACAGCCCTAATTTACTTCCTGAGTGAATTAAGATAAACTGAATTAGGGGCTCTCTGTTTCTGGATGAGAGTGTTTAATCCATCGCTGATTATGTGGCAGCACCTAATCCACTTGCAAAGTGAAATCAATTTAATTCTTCTGAATGACCCAATATCAAGTAGCTCTGAACATGACTGATGTGAAACCAATCTTCCATAGCTAGGTGGCCGGAAAGACACCAAGTTGAAGGACATTTGGGGCACTTGATGACCAAGGCAGATGTAAGGCATGGCAGTAACCTATTATCCTAAAATCCCATGAAGATTCCTTTGTGAAAATCCCTTTGTCCGTGTTAGTGGAGGCGTTTGGTGGCTTCAGCAGGGGGATGAGAGCCAGAAACTCGCGGATGCTGGTGCTGGCTCATGTTCAGCTCCATTACTTTGCACGCCCAGAGCACATTCCTCCAGCTGAAGGCAACACCATGAACAAAACCACAATCTTCTGCCCACATTGTTTCCAGCTGCAGCAAATTTTAAACAAAATCAGATATTGTTTAACAAGGAAATTTGACTTTTTTTTTTCTTCCTCTTGCAGGTTTGAGTTTGCAAACAGTAAATGTCTGCATGAGAATTTTTTACAGTGGCAATGCACCAGACCAGCACAGCAAGTAGCTCTTTGGTAAATCCCAGAGACACGGTGACCTGGAAGCATATAAATGACCTTACATTCAGTTCTGAAAGGACTGTGCAGGTTTGAAATATAGGTGTGTATAGCTACTAATGTAAAACTAACAACCTTGCTTCTAACTTTGAGGTAGAATGACACTGAGAATAGCATTTATTACTGAAATGTTACTGCTTACAAGAATCAAGCTGATTCAGACAGAAGAAAGCACTGCAGAATGCCAGAAGGGCAAAAGACCACAAGTTTGCTCTTGGAAACTGTAAGTCTAGATCATCACACCATTGAAACTGTGTAAAATTTTAAATACTTTTGAATTAAGACTAGTTTGAGAGCACTGGTTGAATGCCACCTCTGAAAAAATCAGAAACTGCTCACCACAGGTCAGAACAGGGTCTGGCAACCATCTTCACAGCCCCTGGCCAGTATTTGATGCAAATCTCTATGCTGTGTACAGAGGGTAAGCGTAGATGCAAATAGGAAGAGGTTAGGGTCTTTAAGAAACAGAAGATCATGGAATTAGCAGAAGATAATTAAGACATTCAGAAATTTCAGGCAATTTTGTAAAATCAAAGATTTTATACTTTGTGTTCATGGTTTTGAAGTTGAATGTTTTGTTTGGGGAAATCTTGGGAAGTATTTTTTTAATTATTATGATGATGTTATTATGATGATGCTCTGAATTTGTTTCACAAAGTCTCTAATCTGTTTAAGTTCACTTTTCATAGAATCATAGAATTGTTTAGGTTGGAAAAGGCCTTCAAGACCACTGAGTCCAACCATTAACCCAAGCCCACTGCTAAACCCTGTCCCTAAGCTCCAGACCTACACAACTTTAAACACATCCAGGGATGGCAATTCACCCCCCTCCCTGGGCAGCCTATTCCAAAGCCTGATGACCCTTTCCATGAAGAATTTTTTCCTGATAGCCAACCTAAATTTACCTGAACCTGCAGGTGTTTTTCATTCCCCTCCCATCTCTGATTGCACATGACACTGAAAATCCAGGTGTTACGAGCCATAGATCCCACTTTCTTTCAGCTCTGTTTTTCTTCCACTCAGCCTCCTGGTCTTAAAGTGTATGTCCATGACAGAAGCTGGGTATGCCCTTCTTTCCAGTTATGGCAAAGCCTACCAACAGAAGGTGTCATCTCTAGTGGGTCTGGTAACTCACTTTTTCTACTGGTGTCTAGGGTTTTTTGAAAGAGATGGTGGGTTTCATACAGAAAACACCAGGGTCATTCCCTCTATCACCTGGGGATATGGGAGCCCACTTTTTGAGATTAGCATTGTCTGGTCCAGACCCATCAATATATTGCAGCCAGTGGCTTTTATGTGAGCAGGGTGAACAGGTCATAAATCACCTGAAGGAGATCTGCATTGTAAGCAGCAAAGAGTAAATATTTCCCTCTATGGAGTAATGGAAGACAAGGCTGGATAACTAGTGGGTTTCCATCTTCACAGATGACTTTTGCACTTACCTTTTGCTCTCCACTGTACCAGAATAAATTTCTCTTACTCATTCATAAAAATACCACTTTGCAAGTCTCACTTCTGTTGTGAAAGGCAGAGTCAACTGTTCTGAGTAAATATTTATCGAATGCTAATAACATGGTTCAGTATTTCCTAATTGTATCTTCTAAAGAATAAAACTCTGCTACTTGTGCCCAGAACAAGTTGTAAGATACAATTTCTAATATTTCATTTTTACGTTCTTTTTTTACAGGTTTTCTTCTGGTACTTGCTACCTTAAGTATGATTTAAATGTATTTTATTTAGAGACTTTCCCTGATGTGTTTGTATCACAGCATGATTCTTGTCTAGTTGTAGTATTAGTAATAATTGCACAATATTTTCGTATCACCACAGTAGGCATCACATGATCCTGTGGTTTTATCCTGCTTCCAACTAAATTCTGTGGGAGATCACCCTTATCCATGGTGGGAGCAGACTTCAGTCCATTACAATTGCAAGTCAATTGGGAGGAGCCTTCAGGGTGTATTACCAGAGGGCTCAGAGGTCCTGCTAGCTCAGGGCAGAATGAAATGTGGGGATGCCTTGTGATTTGTGCTGCTCTGGTCACAGATGCAGACCAGAAGCCAAGCTAGAAGGATGGCCAGTTACTTGCTCCAGTGCAGCAGTGCTTTGGTTGTGCTAGGTCAGGCAGTGGCTCTTAAATGCTTCCTTGAGGTACCCGAACGTGAATAGCTGCAATGTCTATTGACAGCAAGTAACTTCCAATCCAATCCATTGATTTGCAATACGAGACGCAGTTAATATCAGTGTGAACCAGCTGGTGTTCATCTGCTTGTCTGTAGCCCTGAATTATTTATCTCTTACCCATTGCACAGCATTTTGTTGCTGCAGTTTTCTTGTTTGCGCCTTGCAATCATTCTTAAAAGAATAGAACAGAACCACAGAAAAAGATCCCATGTTAGTATCCTGCAACTAGAAATCTCTTCTTTTACTGCAGTGGTTTTGAACAATATGGGAAGAAAGGGCAATTTCTAAGATGGATATTGTTCCATCAGCATAACACTTTTATGCCTTCTGCACTCATCTAGAGTTTTTATTTTCCCCCAGTTCTCTGTCACAAATAACGACTGATGCACCATAGACAGGTCTGGCAGGTCATCAAGATGCAAAGGTTGGATGGATGTTAAGAGAAGAATTCAGATATCTTTAACACTTCAGTCATTATTCCCAGAACACCATGCCTTTGGTTTCTGGATCTGGAATATAACCTGCCACATAATTTATATACTGTTTGACCTACCACAGTCTCAGAGATTATTGTTTTTGCCCCCTGGAGTAACTGGTTTTTCCTGGATTCAGCTGGGATAGAATTAATTTTATCCTTTGTAGCTGGTACAATGCTGAGTTTTGGATTTACTATGAGAATTAAGTTGATAACACAGGCATGTTTTCATTGTTGCTGAGCAATGATTACACAGAGTCAAGGACTTTTCATCTGCCTACACTGTCCTACCAGTGAGGAATATGAGGGTGCACAAGAACCTGTGAGGGGACATGGCAAGGGCAGCTGACCCAAACTGGTTAAAGAGATAGTCCATACCATATGATGTCATTCCCAGTATATATATTGGGGGATTTGGCCAGGAGGGTGGTGGCCCACTACTTGAGGGCTAGGTAGGCACTGGCAGTGAGCAATTAGAATCACAGATCATTTAAGTTGGAAAAGACCTTTAAGATCATCTAGCCCAACTATAAATCCAACTGTACCAAGTCTATCATGCATCACTTCTTTTGTGTATTCTTCTGTCGTTATTATTATTTCCCCTTATTTTTCTGCCCTGTTATACTGCATTGTTTTACTTTTTTTCCAGTTCTCTTCCCATCTCAGTAGTGGGGAATGAGCAAATGGTTGTGTTTAGTTGCCTGCCAGGTTAAACCACAACAGTGGTGAAAAGCAGCAGTTATTTTACCATAAGCTTCCAATGGAAGTGTATTTCCCTGTGCTGAAGGCAGCATGCCATATCTAAGGGAATTCCATACACAAGTAATTTCTGTGTAACCTTCTGGTTATGCTTCAAACTTTGTTATCGTTATTTATTTATCATGCATTGCCAGTGAGCTCAGTCCTGTGTGTGGTGTAGGGAAAGCACACAGACCCTGACTCCCAGCCAAGTCAAACTGGCATGCCATGCTCTGGGGAGGCCGGCTTTCACTCCCTTATCTTCAGGGCTTGCCAACCAAACAAAGGTTTCACATAGGTGCATTAGGTACCAGGCTCTTCTCTTTCATCTACTAGAGGTACATTCAAACACCTTTTTGGATTTGCTTTGCTGAGAAGCTGAGACTCAAATCAGCTGTAGTGGGAATTCCAATACCTCATTCTTCAATTTCACCAATCTGCTTTTACTCTTATTCTCACTTATTTCTTTTATCCCCATTCTTGCATGCTGGAAAAGTGCTGCACCTCATTGGAAGCAAATGCCATAAGGCCTCTTACTCCTTTGAACACAAAAGCATGGCCATGAAGAGAACACATTCCAGAGACTTGGTGATGTGAGGTGTTGCACAACCAAAAAGTTAACCTGCATTGCCTTCTTTCCTGCTTGAGCCCCTAAGTGCACCTCACCAAGGGGCTACAAAACATCCTACGTGTCTGGAAGATTATGTGTTTTCCTTGTGAGCTCTGCAGGGAGCAACCACATGTCTATATTGGCATTTAGCAAACTATGGGCAGTGATGAGTTGTAGGGAAGGATAGGCAGGTCTCTCCTGTGCTGTTATTAGACAGGATCAATTCTTCTGGGAAAGCCCTGTGAACATCCATCTCTGGACTCCAGCAGAATTTCTGTTTACTCAGAACATTCTGGAGCAACATGGGACATGTCAAAGGTTGCCTTGCCCTGATCATGGAGGTTGAGTGCTCCGTTTTATGTCTCCTACTGGCTTGAGGCACAGCTAAGCCCTATGTCATTAGTAACATCCTGGACAGACCCCGCATAGCTGCAGTCCTACTGTTTTTAATGCCGAGCTAATATAAAACAGCGTGTTCTATCAGCTGCATTTGGTACTCTGGCTTATAGGGTACCCATAGCTGGAGGGCTGGAGTATAGAAAGTTACCCCAGCTGCAGGGGACGTAAGCCAAAACAGGGAGCTGATGGGAAATGTGAAAAATGTTAGGGCTTCTGTGAGGACAATATCCCAAAGCAATAATGTGTAATTAAATATATCAGTAAATGGCTGAGGAAACATATCCCTGGGTGTCGTCAGGAGAGTGAGTGAAAAAACAGAGAATGACAGAAAAGGATTGAAAAAGAGATTGGGGAAAAAAGGATAATTTTACCTGGTGTTTATTTTTTGGGGGGAGACTTGGGCAAGGGAAATGGGGACTGGGAAGAAAAAATAGAAGGATTAAGAGCTGTGAAAGGAAGCAGAAAAAAGAAGATGCTGAAGGATATAAGAAGTGTTAAAAATAACATGTTTAAGTTATGAGATGGGAAACCGTAGGCTTTGAATGGAAGAAAAAGCAAGGTAGAACCAGACTTTACTGTTCATACACACAAAATCCTACTGTTCAGTGTGAGTAAGCCAGTGAATCCAGTGGGATGGCCTGCAGAGCAAAGGGTCTGTCTGTGTGAGAGAAGGGATCAGAGTCTGACAGGAGGGTGAGGTAGATGGAGAATTGAATGACTGAGAAAGTGCAAGAAGGTAAGTAAATCGATGTTGTTGTGGAAAGGCTGATGCCAGACTGTTGTGGAAACTAATTTTGACTTTTCACCTTCTGCATTACATGACTGCTGAGAGACAGAAGAAGATCTGGGCATGTCTGGTGGTGGCTGAATGGTATGCACATAAGCCCCTGTGTTTTGGGTTTCGGGGTGTCAGAAGCTTTTCTGTTGTGGCTAGGACTCACCTGAGTGCATCAATGCAGTAACTGTTCTTGATACATACTGATACATCAACAGCTTGTTGAGAACAGGTTCTGGTTCCACCAAGACTCTTCCTTTATGCTGACTTAAAGTAGTTTTTGCAAGGTAAAAGTCTACTGAAAATACCAGTGATTGTACTTGTAAATACTTTTTAAGAAAAGAATTACCCGCATGAAAGCATCTACATTTTGCTTTAGTACCTTTTCACAAGTGGGTTTGGTTGTCTGTGGAGCAGGGACATTCTCCAATAGTAACAAAAGCACTGCAGGTTGAAGCATGGCAGATCTCCAGTCTGTTTACCTTCATGGGTCTCAATCCTGAAGTTGCTGTTGAGCTTTACTCTCTGTGTTAATTGCATTGCTGGGGGTTTTGGGATGTGGACAGAATAATTTGTAAAAGCTACTGTGCAGTAGTGATGCAAATCAGTCTGCATGGTGCTCCATTCTCCTGCAGCTAAACTGTTTCTTATAGTTTGAAGTTATCTCACACATACTGATACCTCACCACAGTCTGCAGTACACAACAGAGCAGAGAACTGGGCAAATGTTGTCCATGCTACTCCCTGCAACTCATAGGAACAGTTGAGGTGATCATGGTATCTTCATTTTCTCACTGCATATACTGCTCTGTACTGCAGACCTCCATGGGGATAAGAGTCTGGTCCTTTCCTCCAGATCCCTGCATCATAAAGCATAAAGCTGTTGCAGGTCTGCAGTGCAGTGGGAAAAAGGGATCTGCAAGTGATGTCTGACTTTCAAGTTCTGGCAGAGACCTTTGTTTTATGGGACTTCTTGTGAAGCAGCATGCAGGGAGTAAACTGGAACCGTGCTGTGGATTCCTCATTTGCTGGGCCCTGCTGCAGGGCCATGACGCACAGCAGTTTGGGCTCACCCAGCACCTGCATAGCAGCTCACAGGTCAGGCTGAGGGGCTGCAGCTCAAACTTTACCTTCAGTGGGATTGGTTCTGGGTAGAGACAGGCAGCTGAACCCTGAATAAACCTTCTCTGCTTTCAAGCAGTGAGGAAAAACATATAGGGTAACCTAGAAAAGATGAGTAGAGTCCTGTATCAGAACAAAATCTAGAAGATATCAGAAAGAGGGTACATATGACACTCGAGTCTATCCATGCCATGTAGCTAGGACAGTGTACTGGGGAGAGAAGAGGGGTATGCAACCCCCTCAAGACTTGTTACTGGAAAACCCACATGTGCAAGCAGAGTGCAATTACACAATGAGAATGGTAAAGTGTCTGATCATGAGTTTATAACAGCCAGAGCTAAAGCGTCTGTAAAGCACCCGCAGCTCAGCCTCAACTGCTGTTGCAAACAAAAAGAACTGGATGGAGCTGTTGATAAAATAGGATTTAGAACATTGAGAGGCTGTATGAAACCACTGAGATAATTTCCTCGCTCCAGTTGGGATAAATATACCTGTAGTACTGCCAGATCTCTTCCTAAAATCCTCTGCTAGCACAGAGTCCTGAGTCTCCTTAAGGATGATTTTCTACCAATAGCTAACTGCTGTTCTGCAGGAGGCAGTGGATTCTTACCTGAAAACTGAGCAAAGAGAGTAAGTAATTGTTGTCCTTTCTTGGACAGTCTTTCACATACTGGAAAACTATTAGAAAATCTCCCTTTGGAGCTTCTTGAGTGACCAACCTAATTACCTGAGCTCTTTCTGATAGGCCACATTCTCTAAATGTCTTATATTCTTATTGCTCTTTTTAAAAGGCAGCTAGAACTAGATCCGTTATGCCAGCTGGATCTTCACCAGTGCCTGCAGAGCTGAATAATTCCCTGTTGAACATGACACTCCTGTAATAATACATCTCAGTATGAGATTTGCCTTTCAGGAGATTTACCTGCTTTGCTCCTATTTACTTTGAGTCATACTGTAGCTCTCTCACATCTTTTTTTTCAGTCCTTGCACCTCTTCTATGATTCCTCATTTTTCATGTAGCCCTTTGTATGCATTGTGGCTAAATTCTGTCTTGATAGTCTTAGACTGCTTCTCGGATATGTTGAGAGAATTTTAAATTCTGATGCCATCCTCTAAAGTGCTTCCATCCACTCCTACCTTGGTGTCATCTGCAAATTTTGTAAGTGCTCTCTTCAGTCCATCATGTCTGAAAATGGCAAGAAGATACTGAACTAGGTAGTAAAACATTCTTTTTAAACCATAAACATCCTAACAGTGAGTTAAGCTCTGATAAGGAACACTTAGGAATGCAAAAGGTGTGAAGATATCTTAGCCTTGGGGCTTGTAATCCCACTTTGTGTGAATAGTTCATGTACCTGAGTAAAGACTGGAAAAACACAACTCTAATTTTAGTGAGGGGCTTTCTTCCTCTGCAGATGATAAAGGACACTTGTAAACCAGAATATAAAAAGCGTCATATTGTAAAGCACAAGATAGTACCAGGAAGAGGTTTAGTATTCAGGGAATGCACAGCACTAAAATACTTGTCAATGTAGCAGTATTTTGACATGTAAGTGGGACACATCTGAAGCCTTATCTTTGCCCTCCATTGCCTAGTACTAAGAATTGGCACAGTGACAGAATTCATCTTGCTCAGGAGTCAAGATATTACAAGAGTCATCTCTACAAAAAGAAAAAAAAGAAATGGCAACACCAGCAGAGATTTTACAGCCCTGGGTTGGCAATTGCAGCATCTATAGTCTTGACAAGCTTGGGAGGTTTGGTGTGAACTCAGAAATGCACAGTGTGTGAACTTGCTCTCTAAGGAAATGTCAAGATGTGTTGGACAAAGTGGATACTTTCTTTAGCCTTTGGGATGTTGCTAGTTCTCCCAAACTGCTGTCAACCTTGTAGTCACCTGTATGATTTTCCCATCTGTGTGATCATTTGAGAAAATACTTTTTTTTTTTTTGCTCCTAAAAGATACTCATCCTGCCTTCACTTGAAGATGGTTTTTTTATGTAGATTTGTTTTCACTGCTAGAGTTCTAAATTCCATTTGTATCTGGTCTTTTTTTGTTGGTTGGTTGTAGTAAACTGTAGTAAATGCAGTGGTTCTATGGTGTTGGAACAACAGTCCCTGTACTGATCACACAATCACAGAGTCACAGAATTAGTGAGGCTGGAAAAGACCTGAGATCATCAGTCCCAGCCTATGACCTGACATCACCACAATCACCTATACCATGGTACTAAGTGCCATGTCCAGTTTTTTTTAAACACCTCCAGGGATGGAGACTCCACCACCTCCCTGGGCTGTCCCATCCAGCTTCCTTTCAGATAGTTATAGAGAATAATAAGGTTCCCTCTAAGTCTTCTCTTTTCTAGGCTAAGCAATCCCAGCTCTCTCAGCCTAAGACTTTCCTTCCAGTCCCTTTACCAGCCTCATTGCCCCTCCAGACCTGCTCCAGCACCTCAATCTCTTTCTTGAAGTGAGTGGCCCAGAACTGCATACAGTACTCAAGGTGAGGCCTCACCAGTGCCAAGTACAGGGGGAGAATTATGTTCTAGTCCTGCTGGCCACACTGTTCCTAATGCAAGCCAGGATGCCTTTGGCCTTTCATATTCAGCTGGTTGTCAGCCAGTACTCCCAGGTCCCTCTCTGCTGATGTTACTATTCTTTTTTCATAGAGCACATACGGGATCAGTGCTGGCTTTACTAAGGCTTCCATGTTGGGGTGTTTCTGTACTGCACTGTTTCTCAACCTGCTAGGGCTGACAGCAGTTGTGGTCACTACGACAACCCACCATGCAGGTAACAAGCATAAACCTGTGCTGTGGACTCTGATGGGCACTATGAGTGGCCTAAGACCAGGACTTTTCCCAGACAGCTGTGGAATGGCTTTGGGGAACTGAGCAGCCCAGTCAATTCTTTTTGGCAGAGACTGGGATGTCTCTGTGCTGCTCCCAGCTGCCTGAGGCTGGCAGCTCTCCAAGCAGAAACATGGAGAGCCTGCTTGTGGCAGGACCAGTCTGAATACTCCTAGGTTTTCCTCAAGGGAACATCTTGGCAGGGAGATTTACCTGGGAAGGGGATAACCAGTTCCAAGCTGAAAAGAGGTCTTGGCTCAGCTGATTTATTTATTCAAAATTTTGTCAGCTGTAGGTAATGTCACTCCCCATAGTGTATGCAGAACAAAAGCACAGTTCTGGTAGGATTTCTAACAGTGAATAGGTTAATCTCTGAAGACTTTATTCACCTTGAAAGAAGAATCTTCTTCACCTAGTAACTCACAAGCACAGACCTCTGCTGTGTCTGTAGATGCAAATCCTTTGGTTCTTGGGATGTCAGGAGCACAGCTGCTGCTTCAAGTTCCCACCAGGACTCTGCTTCTGTGGCTGGAGAAGTATGGTATGAGTATCTTGTCAGGACCTCTTCTGGTTCTTGGAGATTGTTTATGTCAATCTTTTTTCCTGTGTAGCAGCTGTTTATGTCAAGCTTTTTTTCCTGTGTAGCAGCACCATGTGATTTTTCAAGAACTAAAGGAATTACATGTGCAGGCTGACCCTGACAAGTGCTTGAGATATGAATCTGTTCCGGTCCTTCAAACACAAACTCCTCATCTTTCCAATCTCTCTTGCTTTTCATGAGCGATGATATCAGCTCATGACTGATCAAATTCAGCAGCTGAGGTACCAATGGGATCCTGGACTAATTCAGTGTCCCATCAGGTTCTTTGATATGGCTGTACAACAGCTTGTTTGACTGAGTATAGGGAAAAAGCCCCTGGTCTCCTGGGTGTATTTGGCCTGCTGATGTGTTTTGGCTTTTAAAACAGAAAATCTAACTAAAATAGTACTCTTATTAACTACCTCACTTTTCCTGTTTATAATTGTTACTCAAGCACATGGTATGCCTGAAGGTAACCTAGCCAAGAAAGCAGCACAGATAGCAAGCAAATGCAATGGAGAACCAGCACAGAGCATCATGATCTAACCCAGAGAAAGTCTAGCTGCAGGGTTAATTATTGGTATTTAGGCACATGCCAGAAAAGCTGTGATTAATTGCAGCAGGAAAATGCACTGCCCTTCATTGAATTTAAAAGAAGTCTGCCAGACAGGAAGAAAGACAAAAATCTATGAGTCTGATAAACTGAAATAGAAGCAGGAAAGAAAAAGGTAAGAGTGGTTCTAGCAGGTAAGGCTTCCGAGTGCATGCAGCATCTAGCTGAGTCTTGCCACTAAGCAGGGAAAACCATGACACCCAAGCATGGAGCGTTTTGCTGAAATTCTGAACCAGTGGCTTGAGAGAAATATGGAAGCAAAGGCAGATTTCTTAAGTACTGGGTTTCCTGCACCAGGTAGCTGTGTGTCTGGCTAAAGTGCAGTGATGTGGTGGGGTCCTTGCCTTCAGCTGCAACAGTATCACCATCTGCTTTGCACTCTGGTCAGAAAGAGCTCTGGGTCTCAGTTGCTCGAGGCCATGTAGCATGCAGTGTTCTGAAAGGAAAGATAACAAACAAATAATGGTCTAGGTGAGGCACTGTGAGGCTTGGCAGAGGCTGTTCTGATTAAAGGCAGGATTTCTGTTGGTGGACTCCTAGGATTTCTGCTGGTGCTCCATCAGGGGTATGACTGCCAAGGTCAATACTGTGCATGCACATTTGTCTCGGCACTGTCACACTGTACCTCTGTGGGTACACCTGTGTCCCTAGACAAGTTATTTAGTGACCTCTTCCACAACAAGGACATTGGAGAATAGCTGCTGTATGTGCAGTGCAGTCAAGGATGTTTGTTCCTGTAAGATTGTCCTGGGACACCCATCTAGAGATGACTCAGTGCAAAAGAAAAACAAGCATACAGCAGAGCTGCTTACAAAGATGTGGTACCTGAAACAGTGTTTTTCTTGTTCAGCATCACAGAGTTTTCTATTCCCAGCATCACAGTGGGAAGCATTTCCCAAGATGTTCTCTTCCCTCCTTAACAGGTGATGTGTTAGAGGCTACAGCGCAAAGACATGTCCCTCATGCTGGGCTTTCTAGCACAACCAGTACATGTCTGTACCAACAAGTGATTCTTCTTTCCTCCCTCTTCCTCTTCCCACGCCCTCCTTATCATTGCCTCCAGCTTACAGAAGCAGGACAGAAAGTTATTTGTCATTTGACTTGGAAGAAAACACTTTCTCCTCTACCTGAAACTTGAAAGAAAGAGACAATGGAAAATACATGGTTTCTGCAGGGCAATCCCAGTTTCTCTTCCAAATTGCTTGGTGTGATAGGTGCCAGGGCCAAGTTCATTGTGGTTCTGTCATGTTACACAGAGGGTGGATAGGGCCATTTCTGTTAGAAGAGGGAACGGTGTAAAACTAATTTCTCCAGGTTTGCTGATTTTTGGCCCTGTTTTCAGAAAGAATCTTTCATAATTTCAGCAGATGATGAAAAAGGCTTGAAGCCAAAAAGGTCATGAAGGCTACAAACAGGGTCAATCCCCTGTCACGAGGGAGCCTATTTACTGTCTAGTCCAAAGTACTGAAAGATTAAATTTAGGAGGAATCAATATGTGACTACTAGAGGGTATATGAAGTGAAATGGCTGCAAGCATCTCTTCTCCCCCTTATGTGAAATAAGCTCTTGAGTGCTATTCAGAAGACCTGAGTAATTTGTTACAATGATTATGGGATCCAAACACCAAATTTTGCAAATTGGCAAATACGCAAACGAACATGATGAAGTAGGTTATTTATTGGTGATTCGTGCTGTGTAAAATGGCTGCTTTTAATTGTGCAGCACAAAATATTCTTGAGCAATAACTGGGAGTACAATCTATAGTGTGGACAAAAAATATATCACTTGTTTAGCCGAAGCTGCAATGCAAAGAGCAGACACAGTGCTAGTGAGGAGTCTCTGGGGATGTGCAGCAGTACGATCAGACTGTATTGTGTCCAGGAGGAGCTGTGAAAAGAGGTTGCTATAATCAAGAAAGTACCTCACAAGGGCTCCACTGTGTCCACCTGAGTGGGAGACAACAGTATGAATATGGAGAATGTTTAAAAAAAACAAAATCAAAACATTAATAAAAGACATAGAAGATGTATTCAGCCTGTCCACTATGGCACCTCTGGAAGAAACTTGTCATAGTCAGTGATTAGGATGCTTCTCCAGAAAACTGTAGATTTGTTCTCCATGTCTCAGACTGGAAGAACTTTCTTTAACTCCTACTGCAAGGGAAGTGGTGAAAAAGTAAGGAGATGATTTCCACTATCCAGCTGAAACTAAAATGTTGTACAGCAAGGAAGTGTTGTCTCCTTCTGCCTATCCAAACGGCATGCAGTCACTGAAGAGAAGCATCTGCCATACCTAGACTGAGCACGCGCTAAGCATCAGTTTCTTCGTACCATGTGGGTTAGAAGCTGGGGTTTGACATTCCGGGCAGCTAGTGATGTGAATTACTTGTCAAGTTTTTTGATTCAGACACTGCAGTCAGAGAATCTGAATATGGTGCATGACTTATGAAGAAAAAGGTCTATGTTGCTTCATGGCAGTCTCCCCTCCCTTCCTACCATGCTTTCTTCAGTCCTCTTTATACTTTTTTCTTTCTTTTCCTTATTCTCTTACATTCCCCGTGGTGAGCTGGGGAAGGTGCAATTAGCTAGCAAAGATTTTATTTAGAGAGATAAGAAAAACCTGCTCCTGGTAGAAAGTTGTGACCTAGAGAAACCTTTCCCGTCATCTCTGGAAGTCTTATTGTAAGGTAATTCAGCTGCATTTTCTACACTTTGCCATAGCAAACTTGTTCATAGATAGATAGCCTCAAATCACTTGGTTGTAGCCTTACTGATCTCGATAACGAGCTTGGACAGACAAAGCACCAGCTGAGATTACAGCACCATTGTGTGACGTGTTCACATTTGCCTCTGTTGCTCAAAAATAGACTTTTGTATTATGCATTAGCATGTTGTGTTTACCCCTAGCCTTAAATGACTTCGAGTACAACAGCTGCACACCAACACTGCAATGTAGTCCTGCTCAAGAGGAAAGGATGGAATTTCCTGACCTGTTTCAGACTGTAATTCATCAGTCTACCACTTCTGGCAGCTATGAAGAGTCCAGCATGACCCTCAGAATACAGATACATGCAATGAAAGGGGATCAAATTACCTTAATCAAAGGTGAGATCATTGTTTCAGCAAGTCTCTCTCTCCACAGCCGGTTCTCTCTTTCATCTGTCATCATTCTCCTACGAGAGATGCTTCTGAGCCGTATCACATTTTGATATCCGATCGTCAGCCTACAGAATGCCACAAGAGGTTTCTTTTATGCTGCTGAAGTTCATTCCAACACACTAAGTGACTCAGCTCAGGAAGAATAGCTGGCAATGAGACTGCAGCTTGTACTGGCTTCTGCCATCTTTAGCAGAAGGCCTACCAAAGGCTGAGTTGTTCTTTCTTTGTCTTTACTACCCAGAGGAAAATAGTCTCTTTCCTCTCTGTATAGAACTGAATGATTCCAAAGAACATTGAACATTAAAGGGTTTTTTTAGAGAGGAAGGGCTTCCAGATTTGGATAATTTGCCTTTGAAGCATGATGGCTTAAGCTGATACTGCAAACCTGTGTGAGAAAATGCAGTGTTTACAAGATCTGCATTGCATGATGTAATGTGTTGATCAATCTCTAATGGGAAACAGCATGAAAAACCTGCTATCAGAGGAAATAGCCATTGCTGTATGCTTTAGCAGTGAATATACTGCCTTCTTGATATCAAAGTCTAGTATGGGAGAGCTTTATTTCTACAAGTTCTGAGTGCATTTGGACCTTACACAGCAAAGCCAGTGGTCTGGCAGAATGACATGCTGTTTGCAAAGTAAAATGTGCATGATATGATATTTGCTACTTGGGGTTTTAACAGCTCGAAAAGCATTCTTAGAGGGTAACAAGATTTTCTGGAAGTGAGCCACTTTCAAATGCTATTGCCAGCACGTCTGCCTACTCTGGGTAGCATCAGAAACTGTGTTGAAAAATTAAACAAACATAGTTCTTGGCATCTAAGCAGATGGAAAGGACACACTGACTCCCAAGTCTTCAGCTGAGGAGGTAGTCTGTTCCTCATTGTTACCACCATGCAGCAAGGAATTGCAAAACACCCACACAGATTTTCAGACCTGCTAGCTGCACTTAACCTTTAATCCTGCAAGTACTCAGCCATGAGCATATAATTTTAAACGTTTGAGTAGTCCAACCGACTCCAGTGGGAATACACACTGAATGAAGTTAAACATTTGCATACACGTTTGCAGGATCAGGATCTTTCACTACAAACACAATTCTTCCACTACAAACACGAACTTGGCTGGGGCTGAATACTCAGCCCAAGCTCTCAAGGCCTTAATAGACCTATATTCTCTACAGATGTATTTTAGATTTCACTTTAATGTGTGATTTCTGTGTTGTAAAACACCCTACATTAGGCTAATGAGCAACGTTTCTTATGAGAGACGAGCAAGTGTATGCTATCTGACATAACTGCATGGGTTTGGAAGAATGTAATCTGAACTGGATCACAATGTATTAGCTTTTGTGTATCAAAGAGGTTCAGGCATCTCAATCGGATTTTCAGCCTTTTTGGGTTTTAAAACCTATTTTCTGTGTTTAAGCCTGACCTGAAAATCCTCCTTCCTGTCTTTGCAAGGACAGGATTGTGTGCACAAGGCAGGGACTGAGTCACCTAGACCTAAAGGTGCTGACTACTTTCCATTGCCACTGATAGAGGATTTATTCACTCTGACCAGGTCACTTAAATCCAGAAAAGGATGAGCAGCTTCTGTGCAGCAGAGAGGTGAACACTAACGCTTTGAATCAGACTTCGGTCATGGTTTTATCTGGTTTCACACTCATTTTCAACTAAATTTGTTTTAAATCCCTCTGGTTTACCTTCTAGCTAACTACATCAGAATTTGGGCTGTCAAATCTAGGTGTCTGTATTACAGGCATCCAAGCTGAAGTTTTGATGATTCCTTCTGTGAATTTCACACTCCTATTTGTACTCTCATACGCTTGATCTCTTTTTTGTTTTAAAGGCTGTGGTTGATACAGAATCATTTATATTCTGTGATTCGTTCTATCAATGCTGCTCTTAAAATACGCTAATATTTACTTCTGAAATGCTCTGAAAAAATATTTTAAATACTACATTTTTCTTGAATTCCTGAGTTTAATGTAAGTGCCTTTTTTTTTTTTTGCAGTTTTGCTTTGCTGACTGAACACGTTAGGATGTTTGAGGCAAAGAGGTATGTGCATGTGAATGTGTTGTAACAGAACAGACACCTTTTCCTGGAGTTAAAACCATGTCATATTTTCCATTCTAAACCTCTGTGTTTTCTGTGGTCTCTGAAATATAAATAATTCAGGATGAAATCTGCCAGATTGGGACTTTGTCCAAATGTGAATATTTCAGAAAGATTCAAACAAAACTGGTTGAACCAGTTCAGAATATCAGGAGAGTGAACAACAACAACAAAAAAGCATTTCTGGAGCTAAATAAGGCCTTACAGTCTTTTTTTAGCATTTCTGTAACTTTATTAGCAGAAGGCTGAAAAATGAACTCTGACATGGAAATCGCCTTCCTTGAAGTAGACATGTATTTGCTTGTTGAGAAGAAATTAGTTATGATTTGACTGAATTATAAACCTTTGAAAACTGCGATTGAGCATGTGCAGTGGATGATTTCAGTAAGCTTGGGAAGCGTGCAGCTACAGAAGGATTTTCTGCCCATGCATGGCTGGCTAATTTGGCTGGAAGGGGAAAAATCTAAGTACATTGCTAAAATCTGTGAAAATACCTGGGGCTTCAGGGACACCCTTTGAAGACTGTCCCAAGATCTTTTAGACTATGAAAAGGGCAAGACAAAATTCTGTAGGCTTTGCAAGGTGTTTGAAGAGTAAGTGGCCTGCAGATTTTTGTAAAGTTAAATGGGATTATGGCTTCAGAATTGAGCACTTGACACACTTAGATATGCGGGGAAGCACGTTATGCATGCCATGCTCTCCCTCAGCAGATCTGCCCGTGAAGGAATCCCCAGCAGCAGGAAAGCTGCTTCTTCATTTTATGCCTAACAGACTCCATGGTTTGAGCGTCACAAATTTATCAGGGTGTTCACAATCTTAGGCTGCTGTGAGTGCTCTGAACTATATAGAAATTCTTGTTAATGGAAATTTAGCCTTTGGGATGGGGTCTCCATCTATGTTTTTTTAGACACAAACACAATCAATGCTTTGATTCAGCTGGCATTTTACACAAATTGGGTGTCTCTCCAGCTCCCTCTGAAACCAAGAATCATGATGCTGAGTTTACTGAGTCATTTGCTCTGAAGAAAGAGATCTTCCTGTTTTACATTTCCTGAACACAAACATGCTCTTTGTCTTTTCAATGCACCTTGTCATTTCTCCATGAGGTCTCTCTTTGGTGGGTGGGAAGGTGTGCAGTTGCTCTTTTCATGTCAGGCAAGCTCTGCCCAGGCAGTGCTAACATCTTCTTTACAGCCCAGAGGAGTGACTGTGCCAGTGAGCAGGTGAGATTTTGATGCTATTCCTTTTGGCTGCTGGATCATTTGCAACCCATGCAATAGACCTCCTGTGACATCCTGGCACAGTCTGATGACCAGTCTTCTACAGTGGCTCTGTGGCCACTGGTATGGCTGGGTTGGCAGAGGTCTGACACCACTGTGAGACAGAAGGAAGATAGCAATGTGTGGTACAATCAGAACGGGAGGCAGTAAAACAGCTTATTGAAAAAAAAACCAGGTGGCATGATGGGTAAAACTTTTAGAAACCAGAAATGTTCTGCTTTTTAATTGTTAGAGGATGTGTTTCTTCCCTTCATCGTTTTGCATTCTCATTTTTTGATGTCTCACAATTTGATGAGATAGCAGTGAACAACAGGAAATGAAGGTGGGTGGAGAAACAGCAGCATGAGCCTGTGCACACATGAGTTGGTGAACCATAGTAAGAACCAGTGGCAGCATAGCAACCTCAGAATTACAGAATGTTTTGAGTTGGAAAGGATCTTAAATATCATTAGTTCCAATGCCTATGCCATGGACAGGGATATCTCCCACTGGATCAAGTTGCTCCCCATTCATCCTGTCTTTGAACACATCCAGTGAAGGAGCATCCGCAATTTCCTTGGGCAACCTGTTCCAGTGAAGATTCGGGGCCAGACTGTTGTGAGGTTAACTGGTAAAGCAGAAAGGTAGGTAATTTTACCAAGCAGTGACCCATAACAGCGGATTAGCCTCTATGAGTGGAGCCCTACTTGAGTCAGCCTCCGGGGAAGATCCTCAGGGAGACCTCTGTAGCTCCCTTTACAGAACCACAAAATCACCTAAGTTAGAAGACTTCAAGATCATTGAGTCCAACCATTAACCCAACACTGACAAGTCCTTGACTAAACTATATCCCTAAGCACTTTATTAGTATGTGCCTTAATAAAACAACCCTCTTCAGGGTTGGTGGCTTCAGCACAGCTTTGGGCAACCCATTCCGGTGCCTGATAACCTTTTCAGTAAAGAAATTCTTCCAAATATCCAATCTAAACCTCCCTTGGTGCAACACGAAGCCATTTCCTCTTGTCCTACCACTTGTTACTTGTGAGAAGAGATCAATCCCTATCTCTTTTACTACTTCCTTTCAGGTGTAGTGTGCAATAAGCTGATTTGGTGGGCATGATGGTCTTGTGTTGACGGTGGACTTACAGGTCTTTTCCATCCGTATTCATTCNGCGAGACTCTCCCAGCCTTGGGCGACCACCCACTGGGGCGCAGGGACTGTCCCGAGCGAGGGCGCTGCCGACCCGCAGCAGGCGGGGCGGGGTCGGGCCGCGGGGCTCTCCCCAGCCGTGAGGGCGCCCGGCGTGCCGCAACCATGGCGA
>VZRI01000950.1:158827-200759 GCA_013397515.1 Upupa epops | reverse complement strand
AGCTGTCTTGCTGGTAAATAGTAATAACTGGAAAAAAAAAAAAAAAAGGAAGATGCAATGCTTCTCATTCTGGGCCTAGGTTTAAAAACTGTAGGAAGAAACAATGTCTTTCACATCTGGAAGTTGAAGTGTGACAAGATTGTGTTGTGTTTTTTTTTTTTTTGAAAAGAGTAAATGAGTAGAGTTCAAAGTGTCCTTGGAGGGGGGCAGAAATGTAATTCTCTCCCCCCTTCCCTTTGTTTTCTCCTGTAAATCCCTCCATTAAAATTATGCTAAGTGTGGGAGTGCCTTGGGTGTAGCTTATTCCTTTTCCAGTCAGGTCAATGGGTTGTAGGTTGTAAAGAGTGAGTCTGATTCACTTGTTTAAAGGTTATAGGAGCAGTTTGTGAAACGGAAGCTATGGCACGGAAGAAAGTGAGTTGTAAGCCCAACAGCTGTGAGACTGAGAAAAATGTGGGTTACTTTTGTGTTTACTTACTGTATTTCTTATATTAAAAAGTCTTGGGACACTGAAACTTCCCTTGTTTTTCTAGATGAATTTCCCGTGTCATACTCTGTCTCAGATTTGCACAAAGTGAAGCAGCTTCTGCAAGATTAGTAGAAAGCTACTCATACCCTTCCAAGCCAAAATCCTCCTGATGATGTGATTCCCCCCCCTTAAGACTGGTGTGGATTTGGATTCATGTGTTCTACAGGTTTTGAGTTCTGTGACCACTAAGTTCATGCAGGAGAGAGTGACTGACTTGATTGAAAAACTGACCAGCATAAGACCCCAGCTGCTTCCTAAAGAACTTAACTCTTCCAGGCATTAAGAAAGTAGCCTGTAGAACAGCCTTTCAGGGAGGATAGAGGAATGTCTGCATCTTGCTGCAGGTACCAAATGCTTCACTGCTGCCAAGAGTGAAATCCTCCTGGATGTATCCTGAAGGAGACCCGTGGGTAGACAGGAGATTTACTGTTGGCCTGCTAAGTTAAACCACAGCTCAGACAAGGTGTTGGAGCCTTCTGGATTCAGGTGCTGACAAGCTTTTGCTTCTGTTGCCGTATAAAGAATGTTAGTTGCTTTTAAGTAGGACCTCTGTCCCCTCCCACCCTATCTTTGCCATCTAGAGAAGAAGACAGCTAAAAGTAATCATTCAATAATGACAGATGGATAACTTTTTTTCCAGTGCTGAGACACTGGAACAGGTTGCCCAGGGAGGCTGTGGCTGTTCAGTCCCTGGGAGTGTTCAAGGCCAGGTTGGATGGGGCTCTGGGCAACCTGGTCTGGTGAAAGGTGTCCCTGCCCAGGGCAGGGGGTTTGAAACTAGATGATCTCTAAGGTCTCCAAGCTAAACCATTTTATGATTCTTAAAACTTGAAACATCTTTCTTTTTCATCAACTCTGCTTCCAAAAAAGAAAAACAAATCACAAAACACCGTAAAAGCAAAAAAAAACCAGAAACCAACCAACCCCCTAAATCACCTCGATCTAAAATTAGCTTGTTATTCTTGACTGATGAGATGTACTGGGTGTAAGGGAATAAATTGGAGAGATCTAATTTACAGTCTGTTGAGCCACAAGGAGGCAGGCTCCTCCTGTAGAACTGGCTATTGCCCTGTGTGCAGTGCTGATTTCCCTTTCCCTATTTTGGTTGGGCTTTTTATTTTTGTTTTGGAGCAGGCCTCTGAAAGGTGACTGCACCGTGGAGCTGGCTGGGATGAAACAAATCCAAGGCTAAAAGATGATGCTCTGCCTGAAGTATTTGAGTGATTAAAAGTGACTCAGTCACTTTGGGGAAAGCAGGGGAAAGAGAACCTTTTGTAAGTTCTTGTTTTACAAGCATAAAACTTCAGAATGACTCCTTTCAGCATGCACAGAGCTTTCTTTTCCTCTTCCTTTTTGCCTTGTTTTTTTCCTTTTTTTGAAGCCCTGAACTATTTCAGTTACTGTTAAATGAGGCTCTTATTGCCATTAGACATAATGACATGCATAGAAGTGAGCACAGGAGCGTTGCATGTGTTACAGATTTAGTGGATCTAAGTTCCGTTTTGAAGGTTTAAGTAGGAGGAGGAAGAAGGAAACATGTTTTAACTTTAGGTGCATTAACCTGGTTTTCTCAGAGAATGAAGCTGTGGAGTCCAATTTCCTTTGTCCGCTTCTCTCAAGGTGGGAAGTGTTTCTTTCTGGAAAGGGATTAAGTGATTTTTCCTAATTTTACTCTTTTTTTTCCATCTGAGGAAGATGTTGATTGTTTTAATTGCTAATAATGTTTAGTTTGCAGCTTAATTTTCAAGTGTAACTTCAGACCCTTATGTGATACGACGTTGGATGTGATTTCTGATATCTTGATCTTTGGGCAAGTGAAGATTTCAAAAGTTAGAAGTCAAATTTTTGTGTCTTGTTTGACCTTTGCTTCCTACAAGATGCAAGGAAGTAGAAAAGGTTGTACCTCTGTATAACAAGCAACAGTTTCTGCTAATAGATTCTTTTCTTCTGTACAATTCTATAATAAATGGGAAAGAAATCAAATGACAGGCACTGCAATAATAGAACTGTCCTCTTCTCACTAGGATGTAAAACTAAGTGTCTGAAGTTTGTCATACATGTATGTTTTCTTAATCTAACATATGTCACTTGACAAAGTGGCTGTCTTGGCAATTTAGTCACTTATTTTAGGGGATTACTTCATAAAATTTAACTTTGAGTGTGTTGGAAAGACAGTCAAGTGCAAATTTAGTGCAATTGATTTAGGTCCGTGGTCTTTTTCTTCCCTTCCATTTGAAATGCTTTGGTGGGCTTTTTTCCTGTTGACATGGAGGGGTAGTGTGAAATTAATTCCTAGCCAGAAGACTATTGTGTCTGCAACTGCCAGACTAGAAATAGATGACTGGCTTTGGTACAGATGCTGTTGCTCTTGGGTTACTGATAACTATTTTGTTTCATAAAAGGAGAAGTAGAGCAGGGCTGTGGTGATGGAAGAAGGGAATGAGCAAACAAGAATTACTTCTGTAGCTGGTGCTGGAGTGGGTCCAGAGAAGCACAGTGAGATGGGTGAAGAAGTGTTGGAGAACAAGCCTTATGAGGGAGCTACTGCTTATGATCCTGCTGTGGCAGGGGGATTGGACTAGATGATCTTTCGAGGTCCCTTCCAATCCCTTATGATTCTATGACAAGATGAAATGGCTTCAGGTAGCACGAAGGGAAGTTTAGGTTGAATGTTGGGAAAAACTTCGTGGAAAGCATGTTCAGGCCTTGGAACAGGCTGGGGGTTGTATCACCACTCCTGGATGTGTTTCAAAGTCATGTAGATGTGAAGCTTAGGTTGTTTAGTGCTGGGCTTGGGACAGCTGGGTTAATGGATGATCTTGAGTCTTTTCCAATTTTAAAATTTTTCCATTTTTAAAACGTAACAACTAGGACTCAGTTGATGACTCTGTGAAACTCAGGTGAATTCACTCACTACTCAGATGAAGTCAATGCAAACAATAAACTTGTGCATTTATTTAAGTTGATTCAGTCCACTTAAATCTTTTCTGAAGTAACTTACTCCTGACAGTTAGAGCAGCGCAAATCAATGCGTAGCTAGGTGCTGCACAAGTTTTTTTTCAACTCCTTGGCCTCTCCTAACTTGTTACTAAATGTGGGGTTTTTTTATTAGGACTTGGTGGAAAAGCCGTGTTGCTGATTCGTTGGCAGTATGCTTAAAGTCTAATAGTGTATCTCCAGGAAGCAGAGACATTTAATTTTTGGGTTTGGTTTTTTTTTTTTTGTGGGAATATAGGGATGAATGTCACTGTCTGAACATACCAGGTTAGTCTGGACAAAGAATATCAGCATGTGTGTTAGAGAAGAAAACTAAGCAGATTGTTTTGTTGCCATCATATAATGAAGTGTGGTGGTTTCTTGAGCTATGTGAATTATAAAACCTGGGTGCAATCTTTCATGCTGCTTTTTTGTTTTTAATTAGTAGGTGTTCATCTTTTCTTCTGCTCTTCCCTTTCATGAAGCTTGCAAATAATAAGGGAGGGATTGAGGAGGGATGATTGGAGGAAAAAACTCAGTGTTAAATCAGAATGCTAATTTTCTGTGTTTATGAATTTAAAGACATAAGATCATAGAATCATTCATATTGGAAAGGACCTTGAAGATCATAGAGTCCAACCATTAACTCAACTGTCCCAAGCCCACTGCTAAATCCTGTCCTTAAGCTCCAGATCTACATGACTTTTAAATACATCCAGAAATACAACACTAGAAATGGAACCATTTCATATTGGCTCTGGGTTTGTAAGGTTCTTTAACAGGAAACTTCATTTGGTAGAACTCCCTTGCTAAGTGGAAGTGAAGCTATTTTAATATGTGGTGGTTTGGAGATGTCTTTTTTTCTCCATTATGTTGAGACTGAATTATTTTATGAAACCTCTACACTGCTGATGCATACCAAGTAGATGCTTATCTGTCATTCTTTAACTGTTCATTTGCCAAGTAATGTTACCATGAGTGAAGGAGCCCTGCACTATTTATTGTGTCCTCTGGCAGTCATTAATGATGAAGAAACTGGAAAGAATCAGCATTGTTTTCTTTCTATAAACTGGCTGATAAGATCCCCTGTTGCTATATAGCGTATTTTAAATGTCCGTGTGGCTTTAAGATAGACTTATTTGGTTAATTTTTTTCTTTCCCTTAGTGTGTATCAACGTGCATGTTAAAAGAGTTTTTACTTCTGAGAAACCAATTTAACTTGTTCATGTTATAGTCTTCCAGTGTAGCCTGTGTGAATTACCATCAGCACTGTTTTCCCTCTAATTGCCTTTTCATCTGTCATCTAAACTGTTATTTTCCCCACTCTCTCGGTTTTTTATATACTGGTTTTGTTAATTGCCCAGGGTACCTTTCTTGTCATTTGAACAAGTTAAAATATGCTAGTTCAGACAGCTCCACCATCTGACAGAGCTCATCTGCGTAAAGGGACCGCCCAGACGGATGTTAGTTTTGATCTCTCCTTGTGAAATTCAAATGGGAAAAGAATGAGAGGAAAAGAACAGAAAGCCCAAAATTTAGAGAATTCCATGCATTTCCCAAAACTGCTACATAGTACACATCAAAGGTGGTAATTTGGTTTTCTTTTCTTCATAACTGCAAAAAAGAACCTATTGAAAAGGTTACAGGTTGTTCAATGATTCCCCTCAATTTGTAGGAGGAGCAAAGAATAACGAGTCTGCAGACTTCACACATCAGTAAAGTGCAGTAGACTGACTGTAGCTGTTCTGCTTGAAACAAAAAGACTTCAGCCAAGGAAAGTTTGTACAAAGAATTGGAACCAAACTAAATTCTATTGTGTGCAAATCCTCAAAGAGCTGTGATTTGATAAGAAGAAAATGTTTTCTCCTTGTATGAAGTTGCAACTGTTTAGCTACCCTGGAAATAATCAGCACAACTGAAATCAGTTTTGGTTCCTCAAATAAATTTGCTCTAGCCAGCCTGTATGTTCAAGGATGGTCAAATGTTGAGTCTATAGATGAGTGTATGATTTAGTGAGGTTAAATGAAATGTTAAGGTCTTTAGATAGCTTGGCTTTTCATTTTCTTGCTTCTCTTAAGTGAAACAGAAGTCTATTCACTTAAGTACACTTAGGTGCTCTTAAGACCTTGGTAAGTAAAAGAAGTTCTTTCTCATTACTTCATTTCGTAGAAAACTGCTACTGACTCATGGTGGACCAGCCTGTATACTTACAACTTGTTGTTCAACCACTGGGAAATATTACAAACCCACAACTGTGGTAGGCAGACCTACCAGAAATGTGGGGAGGTGACTGAATTACAGTAGATATCTGCTGGAGGGGTTTACAAAATTAGATTTGCATGTGTTGTCCAGACAGGGTAGTGAGCTCTTGTTGTGGGTGGTGGAATGTTTCCTGCCACAGTAGAATGCATCAGTCCTGGTTGCTATAGCAGACCATCTATCAACAGCAATCATGTTAATTTTTTCCTGCTTTATCTATTTGGGACAATTAGACGTTCTTTAGTCTTCCAGTTTGTTCTCTCAAAACACAAGGCCAACAGCTGTTGATATAAAGATGTGCCATGTCGTTTAGCCTCAACAAATCATGAACCAACTGTTCTACCATGTGAAATACTTACCTGTATACACTATATTAATTAATACTTCAGTTTTGATTAAGGTAATGTTCCTTTGTTCATCAACACCACATCTAGACTACTTATGCTGTTCTGTGCTGGTGGTGAAACTGTAAAGCCAAAATGATCCCTGAAGAGAGCTGGAGCTTGACTCTGTTACTCGGTGCACTATTAGGAACCATTCTTGGTACATATCAGACCAAGAGGTGATTATGCCACCCCATTTGATGCTATTTTTTGGGTCTTGATAGTTGCATAATGAGGTGTTTGGAATCTGAAAGAACTAATTCGTATAAAAGCAGAGGGCAGTGGCCTGGTAAAAAGCAGCTCTTCTGCTCTTCTTTGCCTCTTTAGGCGTCATACTTCATGTGCAAGAAGTGCAGCAGAAGAGCCTTGGCTTCTTTGTACAGCATAAAGTGTGCCAGAATGCTGAGGAAGCTAATTTATTTTTTTTCTTTACAGAAACATAAGTGCAAGTGGTGTTTAGCCTGCTAGATGCTTAGTGGGAAGATTGAACTGTGTGGAATATTGTTGATACCACTCGGGTATCCCGAGAGTTGGAAATACCTTAGGACAAAACTTATACTGATAAAACGAGGAAAAAAAAATTGAAGGACTTGTTCACAGTGACTGTTAGTTTTGGGAGACACTTGGTAAGGATGCAGCGTGCCTCTTAAGGTACAATTGCTCAGTTATTCGCAATACTTTATGAATATTCTTTTGCAAAAATCAGCAAGAGATTGATTCTGATGTTCACTTTAGCATAGACCTCAAGTACCTGACTATTTAAGCAAATAGCTTTGGTGTATAAATTCATTTCAGTTTCCTACTGAGATAACTAATGCAATTCATATGGGCGTTCTAGGAAAAATATTTATTGTATCCTGGGAATAATAGCTAGAAAATCAAGGTGATAAAATCATACTGCAATCATTACATGATTGCATCTCATGTGCACTGGTAATCCTGAGACCCAAAATCTTAGTCAAAAACTTGTTTCATGCACATGAATAGTCTCGGAGTGTCAGTTTTCTATTACTTTCTTTTAATTTGCCATTATTCCTTAATGGTTGCAAATGTTTCCCATTTGGCCATGGTTAAGTATTTGTTCAGTAATTTGCCAAAGTAGTTGTGTGTTTTGGTTTAAGTTATGCATGTAGAAAATAATATTTGATTTCAAGCAGTGTTTGCGGGGCCATCCATGCTTGTATAAATAATCCTTTTCTGGTTAAACCCGGCTGTGCTAAATGCTGTCTGACAGTACTGGAAGTTTGCTGGGCTTTGTTGGGACACTTTTAACTGGTGTTCACATTACAGCACTGGATAGTCCTGAATCTATTTTGCAAAGGATTGAACGGTCTGAACAAGTTGTTTCTACACCATGAACTTAGAAAAGGCCTTTTTACTAGTAGGATATAGATTTCTGTGTGTTAGTGTTATCTGTGGTCTTAAGGTAGAAATTATTATGTGGTGGTCTCTTGGTGTGGCCTTTAACTCAACAACAAACCTTTCTGAGGATCTCAGCAGAATTCTAGAATGCTATGGGTTGGAAGGGACCTTTTGAAACTCTTCTAGTCCAATCACCCCTTGAAATGATCAGGGAAATCTTCAACAACAAACTGTTAGATGATTGACTTTTATGGATTAAAACTCCAAGTAATTGAATGCACTTCAAGAAATCTGTAATGTTTCAAGGTATACATTGTACGGGAAAAATAGCTCAAGCTTTGAAGTGTGATGGCACGTACCACTGCTAGGCTTACTTGAATGTGGGTCTGATACAGCAGCCAAGCTATACAGTGAACCATATCTAATGTCTCATCTTGGTGGTGGCTGATGTTGCCCAGTTTTGAAGCCTTCAGTTCATATATGTTGAGCTTTGTTTAGAATTGTGATGATCCAGTGTTTATTTCCAAAAGCAGCTACAGCTCAGATGCAGGCAACACTCTGGAAGAAATACAGCATTTATTCAGATTAACTGTGATTGTGACTGTCATTTCACGATGTTATTACCGCTGTTGCTGAGAGAAGTTCCCAGTGACACATTTAGATAAATATGTAAGAAAATTGATGTAAAAACTCTTTCTTTTTCTCACTAAGTATTATGTGTCCTGGAATCTGTAATACATTGGATCAGAAATGACCTTTAAAAGCCATGGATTCCAAACTTCCTGCAGTGAGCAAGGAATCTGCATCTAGAGCAGGTTGCCCAAAGCCTCATCCAACCTCACTTTGAATGTCTTCAGGAATGGGGCATCCACTACCTCTATGGGAAATCTGTTCCAGCGTTTCACCACCCTCATTGGAAAAAATCTAATCCTTATCTACAGTCTCCTCTTTTTGTTTTGTTTTTAAGTCTCTGAAGTGTCCTGAGTGTTCCAAAAAGTGTACTGAAAAAAAAGTGCAGTTTAGGGATGTTGTTTGAGTCTTGGGGTATTGGGGCACCTTTGAATACTTTGCGATGCCTGAAGTGATTGTTTTGCTTTGCTTTTGCTAATTATAAATAAGCTAATTATAAATAACCTTGAACTGTGGGGTTTTTTTATAAGGGAACTGCTGCACAAGTGATCTCATGAAGTCTTGTGAAGACTTCTAAAACTATGTTAAGAAACACTGGGTTTAGTGCACCCAGTTTGTGGTGAAAGCCAGTTCATAATGATGAATAAGCATTGGATGAATAAGTGTTGGATGTTAGTGGGTGTAAGTACTTGGTAGGTTTCCAAGATGTTATCTGCTTTATAAAAAAGATGTCACTAGTAGAACTTAAGAAGAAACCCTGTACTTAAGATGGCAATTTCTATTAAAATAATTCATAGAAGCCCTGTAATTATGGCAAAGCAGCTAATGTCTGCTGTTGGTTCACATTATTAATACATTTCTGTTTGAGTGCTATATACCGTCTTATTTTGAGTTTATCCCTAATTTCCTTTAGATGTGTGATGGTGTCACTTGTTCTTGTACTGTCATGCATTGTCAGAAAGTCATGGCTTGTGGTTTTTTTTGCTAAATTTAATTCCTGGGTAAAGCAAGTTTTTAGGTAGAGATTCTGTTTTGTTATGCAAGTGAGGATAGATGTAAAACTGGTTTTGGCAAAGTGTGTGTGTGCTTTTTCTTTATTTAAACTAAGGCCAGTGGCCTTTTTGTAGATGCCAATATGTTGTTTGCTGCTGTTTCTCATACAATATTTGAACAGGCTTTTTTTTTTTTCTTTTTGCCCAGAAGTGTGAACTTTGCAGTGACACAGTGACTACCTGCAGTTTCAAGAGTGTTTCAGACGTTTCACAGAATCACAGAATATCTTTGGTTGGAAGAGACCTTTTGTGTACTTTTGCCTTCTGTAGGTTGAAGTAATGTGCTCCTTTTTCTTGAAGGACGCTACAGAGAGGGAGTCGTAAATGGTCAGTCCAGAAAACCCATTTTCACATAATAACCTTATCAGAATAATTAATTTTTTTTCCTAGCCTTTTTGTGATTTCCTGGTGCTTGCAGATACCAGTCTTCTAGCTCTGAATTTGTTTAGCTGGCTCCTTTGTCAGCTGAAGGAAGAAGAGTTGCTAATAGGGAGTGTTTTTTGCAAGTATGTCAGTATAACTGTTCTTCTGGCAAGTGCACTGTGTTTTCATTTAGACTGTTCTCATGCTCTTACTGGCAGTAGGCTATAGCAGCTGGGATGCCAGTGTGTTTGCTTTCTTGTGACATGGTTTAGTCTTCTTTTCAGTCTTATCAGTTTAAGACAACAATTTGATAGTAACATTTTTCCCCCTGTATTTGAATGGCATTTTGCCATTGAACAAATAGTGGGGGGGGAAAAAAAATCAGTGAAGTGATAGGAAGTGCTGATACTGGTTTTTGGACCCTACAGTGATTGTTGGATGCCTGAATGCTGTTTTCTCCCATAGTTCAATGATCAAGTGGTCTGTTATCTTCCTCTCTTTCTGAATTCTGGAGTTTGCCAGGAAAGCAAAGCTTTTCCAAGTTTTGCTAGTAAACAGCAGTGCTTGTCAGCTAATGCAGTGGTGTCAGCATGGCTCAAACTATTGTTGTGATGGGAGCTGTCCCAAGTGTGCTGTTTGGATAGGTGGCTAATGTGGTATTTCTGCTGTTCCTTGGAGTGCTAGCATGCCCAGATATGTGGTCTTAGTTTGTCCATGCTAACTTTAATCTCCTAAATATTTTAGCTGGGAGTATTCATGTTTGTCATTGGAGAAAACCATAGTTACTGACTCATTTCTAGTAAAAATGCAGATGTCTTTTAGCATTTTATAGTGGGAGTAATTAGTCCCTACAATGATATTAGTAATTAGTTTTTGCATTTACTTATCCTAGTACTGTCTATCTCACATATGGCACCATGTGGTTTTTAAACTGTTAACAAGATTCTACCTGTTTTTTTATTGGAAGTGCACTTCCAGCTCTTACATGCATTCCAGTAATGGAGGTGACTTGTAACAGCATGCTCTGCCCTCTCACTCCTTTTTTTTTTTTGTCCAGCCTTTGTGCTGTACTCTTGGGTTAACATTTGAATCTCTAGTGATTATACTCTTTGTATTTGAGTTGGAAAAAAACCCAGTGTAGGTAAATTGCATTTTCTCATTCAGATGACCACTTGGTTGTTTTTGGTTAACTAGAATTTCTGTGATCCTAGATTTAACTGGTAAAATATGAGTGGAAAAAAAGAAAGCTCAGTGTTTCAGTTTCAGTAAGTAACTTAAACTAGGAGCTGTGTGCTTCTGTTTCTGAGGCCAAACCCAGTGTTTATGTGGCTGAAGAATAGCTCAAGGATCTAATAATTTTAATGGTATCTGGCATACGTCAACACACTCTTAAGTTGTGGTTTTGCAGCAGAAAAGAGAAAGCTAGTGACATAGGCTGCTGCTTTGTCTTTGAAGGTCCCTTCCTACCTAAACTATTCTGTGATTCTGGTGATTTCCATCAGTTGCCAAAAAAGCATCCTGTATAAGAAAAGGTAGTTGAAGTGAAGGAAATCTGAGGAGAATACCAGGCTGCAGATGTTTTTTTTAGATGTTCATTTGTGCAATGGCCACAGTGTATAATTTTAGTTATCCTATTAAATTCACTTAGCTTTGTGGCTTACAAACTAATAAGTAGTCTCTGTGCAAAGAATAACAATGAAGTTTCAGACTGAGCTGTTCATTTGTAGACACAACCAGTTATTTCCCATTAAGAGCAAATACCAGTGGAAAGTTGGTCTCTTTATGTTTTGTGTTTTTGAGTTGTTGTATTTCTCTTGAACATTTAGTTGCTCATGACAACTTATTTCTTTTTCAGTCATGTTTGGTTTCTAGTGATGGTGACAAATGGTGTTTTTTTCCACGGATAGTGTCAGCTGCCTTCAGATTTGCATTAGCAAAGAAGGTGCTTCTAGAAATAGAAAAGACATCTGTTGTGATCTGCATTCGTGGAATTTGTGTCCTCAACAGACAGGGTCAATGGGCTGAGGCCATTTTCATGAAGTTTGACAAAGCCAAGTCCCAGGTCTCAGTGACTTGAGTCATAATCACCCAATGCAAAGCTTAGAGAAGAGTGGCTGGGAACAGTGTGGTAGAAAAGGACTTGGCGATGTTGGTCAACAGCTGTCTGAATATGAGCCAGCAATGTGCCTAGGCAGCCAAGACGACCAGTGTCATCCTGCCATTTATCAGAAATAGTGTGTACAGCAAGAATAGGAAAGGGAACTCACCCCCTGTACTCTACACTGATGAGACAGCACACTGAATACTGTATTTGGGTTCTGGGACCCTTACTACAGGAAGGATATAAAAGGGGCTGGAGTGTGTCCGAAGAAGTATAATACAGCTGGTGGAGGGTCTGGAGAACAAGCCCTGTAAAGAATGGCTGAGGGAACTGGGTTATTTAGTCCAGAGAAAAGGAGGCTGAGGGGAGACCTTGCTGCCTACAACTACCTGAAAGGAGGAGATGGCCAAAAGTTGTGCTAGCATCACGGGTGATTTAGATTGTCCCAACTTTTGGTGGGTACACTTGAAAAACCTTTTAAGTCTAAGCAACCTATAAATATCTGATTTTTCACGTGGCTGCAAACTATACTTCCATAACTTCTGGAAAGATTCAACAGGATGGGAGAAGACCCCACAAGCAAATTTACAGCTTAAACTGTGGCAAGACTAGAGTACTGAAAAACATTTAAAGAGAAGGATCTCTTTGCTCCGTAGCCATCACTGTGACTCCAACCATTAAAATACTGGGATTAAGTTATATTTAAAGCTAAAATGCTTTGTAAAGCCTTGGAACAGGCTGCCCGGGGGGGGGTTGAATTGCCATTCCTGGATGTGTTTAAAAGTTGTGCAGATCTGGAGCTTAGGGACAGGGTTTAGCAGTGGGCTTGGGATCAGCTGGGTTAATGGTTAGACTTGATGACCTTAAATGTCTGTTCCAACATAAATGATTTTTTGACTGAAAGCTAAAATGAATCCTCTTCTTCGCATTGATGACTATTTGAGAATCCACAGTTAATTTTGGTAGGTAGTAGATTAGGTTCTGGTGAACATGGGATGCTCTTGTCTCCCACTGCATTCAGTGCCTCTGTGTGTTACAAAACAGTTGGCAATGGACAGCGTTTTTCTTCCTGGGACATTGTTCTTGCAGTAAGTGACTCTGTCAATTCCTAACTTAATGTGTCTGGCTTCAGCTTATTTCAAAATTGAGCAGGTGTTTTGAGAGGAGATCTGAGAAGGAAGCAAAATTGCTACCTCAATTTTTGTCCTGTGGTTGGGTATCTACAGTGTTTACTGGATTATTGTTTTTGTGTTGTGGCTTTCAAACTCTGCTTCATCCGTAAATGTGGGCTGTTCACTGGGAGAAACCGTGTAGCTCATACTGTTACTTTGCTAAGGCTGCTTTGCAGCTAATTGTGCATGCGTGCATGCTTAGCATCCTTTCCATCCACTTTTGTTACTTAAAAAAATCCCCCCCCATTGTCACATTGCTGTAAAACAAAATGGAATGGAGCTTTCTACTGTTGAAAGAAGTAGCAAGCAGCATTTTCCCCAAAATACTTTCACCATTTGATATAAGCATGCTATTTCACTTCATAAACTGTCTGTATCGAGTGTGAGTAGAAAACATTATATCTTATCAATTAAAGCTAAGTTGATCTGGTTTTGGTATTTCCCCCTTTGTACTGTTTACAGACTTCAAGACTTCTTAAATATGTTGGAGTTTATTTCCATTTGAGGATGGCAAAATGTGTCTGATTTGCTGTTTCACATCACCATTTACTTGAAGCAATGACGGTGTCAGTGTCTTCAGTTTTCTCCATAAGCTGCAGACCAACATGTTTTTTAAATCTCAGTTTACTGGGCAGTTGTACTCGAATGTGTTCTCCTAACTGGAGAACTACTGACCTGAAATATCAGAGATAAGGGCATTCTAATAATTTCCTATATAAAGAACTGGTAGAGCAGAGTAAGGTTGATGTGAACTTTGTCTATAGGAGGAAATGCCATTACTCAACTATCTCATGGCATGATACAGATGAGATCTTAATATACACACTTACCACTTCCTTCTCAAGGAAGAAAATAACTTCCAGGGAGTTACTTCTACGAGTTCCTAAAGGAGTCCCTAAAGGAGAAATCTTTGTTTTGCAGAGTGTGATCAGCATCCTTCCATGTACGGTCATCATAAAAAAAACTCCACTTGTTGCAGAGCCAGTGCTTTAAATTCCAGGAGGGTTTAGTAGGCTTTGTTTCAGTCATGATACAGAATTAATACAGAGGCAACCAGACTTATGGTGAAATTAATGTTAATTTTCAATATAGCACTGGAAGACATCAGTTCCACGTTCAAAGAGTTGGCTCATTGCCCTACCGGGGGGCATAATCAAATCAGCTACAGGAGGGAGCTTTGATGTGGTTTGTGGAGACCATGGAGTAGATTCTCCTGTGCCATGTTTCTTTGTGTCTGTGTGTTATCCCTCTATTTTTTTCTGTTTTCTCTCTTCCAGTTCATAAGTGGCTGTGTAGTTCCAGTCCTCACTATTTATTTTTTTTCTGAGGGTCTTTCTGTGAACCTATTTTGTTTCTAACTTGGCTGCCAGTAGGATTACCCTGTGTTACCTAGTTTGCAGTAGTGCTTTTTCTGATTCAAGTCATACATACAGGCACTGACAAGAAAGAGGATGCTTGCCTGTTGAGTTGCTTTGGTCACCAGTGCAGACCAGTATCCTTTGAGAAGGAAAAATATGTAAAACATTGTCAGAAAACAAGAAAGATTTTTCTCTTGTTGCTTAAAGAATTCTGCAATTAGTGTGTGAGGTGGAGGTTCAGAAACAAAATAACATGGTATAATGGTCTTATAAAAAACCCCACGCTTCTCTAAAGGGAGAATGTGTGGTGGGAGTGCAGATGCCTTCACTACATCAGGCAGTTTAATGTTTCAAACTGAGCTTAGGTTCTGAATGGAGGTTAGCTTAAAGGTGACTTCACAAAGACTTTTAGGAAACCAGATTCTACCAGAACTGAATTTGTTGTCATTGTGGGCTTTCTTTTTCCCAAGAAATCTGCATGAGTAGCAGTCTTGGAGTGTCTGTGTGACATGGCATATCTCCAAAGGCTTGAGAATTTTTTTTGAAGAGTGGTGATGTAGCTATTTCTTTACTTTAGTTGCATATACAATCAGCTGCATTTGTTCTGCTCATTCTAGTACATTCATTCTGTAAAATAGATACAACCCTCTGTATTATTCCTTGAAGCTTCCCTTTGCCTTTGTGACAGGTTCAGTTGCTTGACTTGAAGTGGTTTTCATAGCCAGGAGTTTGTCTTTATTGGGAGACATATAAACCCAACATTTCTGCTTTTCACATCTGAGAGTTGTCCCTAGCAGGTACTGATGGCGAAAGGACAGTGGGTGAACCGTAGACAAATGCCTGTTGGTGTAGATTATCAACAAAGGTGTATGGGTAGGAATCACCACAATGCAGAAACCCCCTCAAATGTAGCCTCCAATACTGAAGCTGTATGTCAACAGCCAGATGCATAAGTTGAAACATTATTTGGCCATTATAAGTAGTTGAGAGCAGCTTCTGGATTTGAAGAGCTGCCTGGGCACTTCTGTGTTAAATGGGTGAATAAGTGGTCTCAATTCTTGGAGCAAGCAAATAAACCAACAAAATTATTTTGACATGTTCCCAATTCACTGCAATTAGTGACTAACTAGTTCAGTAATTGGCCACTTCTGCAGGAGCTGCATCTGGTAGCCCTAGACCACTGGTGGAATGGTCTTTGTCTTTTTAGGAAGTGGGATACTAATTGCCATGCTGTCACTGACTCAGATGACAGTTGTTCTGGAAAAAATTTCTAAACCCAAAACTTTTGAATTCTATAAGAACTTGAATGAAGTTTTTATAAAGAAAATAAAGATTTATTAAAAAACCCTAATTTCTCAGGTAATAAATGAGGGGAATGGAAATACTATGTTGAAGACAGTATCGGTGCCTATGTGTTTAATAAACTAATGTTTTTGCTAATTGTAACTTGGTATGTTTTTGAAGAATGTGCTTGTAAGAGCTGACTAATTGTTTATAACAGTTACAAGATTGATTTATATTTTTACACTATATTTTAATTTCTCTTTACTTAATATTATCCTTCAAGGGAGTAAGAACATCTGTTTGGCAGTACAGAGTACGTTTGAATGAAGCTTTTCTTTTGAAAAGCCCCCAGTGGTGTTATACTCCCACACCTTTTTCTCTTATCTGAGTTAGATTGAAGTGATCTTTTTAAACAGATTTTTAATAACAAATCTTTGTGGCTATTTCTATGGAGGAGAAACAACATAAGAGGCTTAAGAGAGGGGTGTTACTGAATTCAAAGGCAAGGCTGATGTTGACTCTAAATAATTTTCTCTGTGTGTCATTCTGTCATGCAAAGTTGCTTGAGAAAATGTTTTTGCAAGCAGCTGTGAAGTCTTCCTCTTTGTAGGGTGGGGAGGGGCTGTATAAATGCAGAAAATCTTAAAATTATTACTACTTAATATAATAGTAACAAAAGTAATCCACATAGTAAACTCAAATTCAAGATCAAGCCTATAAGCAGATCCACAAACTGTGATATTTGCATTATGTTGGAAGCTCTTAAGCTTTGAATTTAAAAAGGCAAGTGGTGGAGAAGAAAGCCTCACAGACAGGCATATGAATAACCTTTCTACTTAAGTTTTTGCTGTGTTGTAGAGTAATAAGCACATCCTGTAAAAAAAGCATTTTGTTGTTTTCTCAGCTCTGACTTGCTGTGAAGATCCCTTTCTTTGTAAGGTGACAACTTTCCATTGTCGTGTATGTGCTGGGCTATGGTGAACTTCCTTTTCATAACTGAAAATGCCCTAGTGAGAAAAGCTATTGTAGATGGAAATAAGTAAAAAAAAAATTGTTGTAGTTTGTGAGTTTTCATAGAATCATTAGGGATTGGAAGGGACCTTGAAAGGTCATCTAGTCCAATACCCCTGCCACAGCAGGATCACCTAGACCAAGTCGCACAGGAACACATCCAGGTAGGTCTTGAATGTTTCCAGAGAAGGAGATTCCACAGCCACCTGGACAGCCTGTTCCAATGCTCCGTTACCCTCCCTGGCATTCTGTGGGATTTTATTGTCAAAAGGACTGTAAGGTGAATCCATAACTCAGTAGAGTGCAAGCCCCCAGAGCTGCTCTAGCAGGCATAGCCAGCACTTTGGAAACAAAACAGCATGTCTGTATTGCAGTAGAGAATAGACCTGCTCTTCCTGCTTATGAATGAATGACTACTGTCAGCTATGGCTTTCATGTGAGTGGGATATGTTTTGTTCTTCATCACATTAGGTTGGATTACAATAAGGAGATTACAATAAGGATTTGGGATGTCGTCTACACTCTCAAGAAGATTTAACTCTCTAGTCCATGTAGGAAGACTACATCCACATGGGAGTACTGTAGAAAAAGTACTTAGCCATATGGGGCAGAAAGGCATTCTGGAAGCAAGAAGGATGCTTGAGGACTGTTAGTTTTCAAGTCAAGTAAATGACTGTCAGGTCTTTGTTCAGCTGGACTTAATGTTGAGGGTTACTTTTAACTGGCCATGAGTTACATACCAGGTTGCTCTATCATTCCTTCACAGTTTTCTCCCTATCCTGTTGTTTGAGGTAAGGACTGGGACATCACTCTGCAATTGCTGTCATTGGTAAAGCAGACTCAGCTTAAGGAACCTAACAGAGTAAACCTACTTTTCACCACTCCACCCTTCTTGGGCTCCTAAATCTATCACCTCCTTTCCTTCTGTCATATAAGGCTACCATGAAACTTAGTTGTTTCTTAGTTTTCTGCTTGTCCAAGTCTTAAGTATGTAGAAACTTGTTACATAATGTGGAAAGGAAGTAAGAGAGTAATGAGCTATGCCGGTACAGTCCATGTACATTTACAGTGTAGTAAAATGTGCAAGCTTGTCTTCAACACAGGAACTCTGTGTCATTAATAGCATGACCATTGGCTCTGATCTGACAGCTTTGTATTTTTTATTGCAGATTATCTTACACAGGTGTTCAAAGATGTAGATGTCTGAACGAAGCAGCAGTGGTAATCACTGCAGTTAAATATGTGTGTGTATGTAAAAACAGGTATGCTTACTCTTGCATTTTGAGGAAATAAGTGCAGAGGATAGCACTTCTGATAGAAAATCGTTATTAGTCTGCCAGAGGTCTGGTGTATGAGACCTGTCATATAATAATTGGGTTGTTAGACGACTGCAAGAAAGTGTGGTGACTTGTCATATGTCTGCTTTACCATGCTGTTACAGCTTGGTTGCCTTTCAGTGTGTTGCTAACAGTTACGTGGTTTTTTAAGAGTTTTTGAGCCAATGCCCTTTATTTTTGTCTATAAATCTGGTAAGACAACATTGTTTGGAAACAAAGCCATAGTGATGAAGAAACGACTTTACTTCTCTTGTCAGCCTAACTAAAAGCAGCCTGGTTTGGATGTGAGCTGACTGTTCTGGGCTTTTGCAGGAAACCTCTTGTAATCTGCTTATTACTTATGTGATCTAAATGATTGTGTATCAGTACTTACTTATCCAGCAATAGATTCCTTCTCCATTTTAACATACTGCATTTATTTCACTGCCTGCTGGAGTGAGGGCAGGCATAGGATGGGAGATGTGTGCATATGGATGGACAGTGGTTAAATTTAATGGTAGCCCTGTTTGTGACTTGGCAGAACAGGCCTGATGGCCATGAAAAGGTTATTCCCTACACGAGAGAAGAAATGCAACTTGCTAGAAGCTATGGAGTTTCAGAGGTAATGCTGGTAGCAGTTCCTGTATTCCAAAACGGTCTTCAGTACTGTCTCTTTTGGGAAATTAATAGTACATTTATAAAAATATTATCACCTGTCACCCCTATGGCTGTGATACTGTCTGTATAGGTATTGAAAACATCCTGAGAGCTGTGGAGCCTGGTATAGCCTGCAAGGTTACAAATTTAGTGAGCAGTACCAATAGAGACTTCATGAGGCCCAGCTCTTCTGTGATCTGTGAAACCAAAGGGGAAGGAAAGCAGAGCTGGAGAAGAGAGCAGGAAAGAAGCTCAAAAACCCAGTGAGGATGGAAGAAGGGCAGAAGAAAATACGGAAGGATGCATGCAAAGAGGGGGCGGGTATCAACACAGCACAGTAGGAGTAGTTGCTCTGCTTTCTGCTTTAGGGGAAGAGAGCTGGCAAAGCACAGGGCGTGGGCACTGTAGAGCTGAAGGAGCAGATGGGTCTTAGCGAGAAGAGGGTATATCATAAAATGAGTATGTTGGTTTTGATCTTGTGCCTTTGAAGTGGCACTGGGCAAACCAAACACCTGTTCTTTATCATCACTTTTTAGGAAATGTAAATAAACCTAAACATTACTTCACTTTTAATTCACTTCAGCTTACTTTTGAATTACTTGCTATTATGCTTGATTCATTCATAGATGGGGTATTTTGAGGAAAAGTCGGTTTTTTGCACAAAACTTGCCCAACTCTGACAACCTATGGTATAGGACAAGCATAAGGCTTAGTTAACCTAGGTAACAAAGTCAAAAATAATTTTGGTGTTGACAGGTATGTAGCATTGATAGAAGAAGTTGATTGGTTGTATCTTTGTTGATCTGTGTGGTAAAAGGCTGCTTGCCGTGTTTGATTGTGGTTCTAGGACTTCATGCCTACTTCGTATTAGCTGTTAGTCCTTGGGGGTGTCCTTGTTAAAAGTAGGGAGCTACAGGTAGATTCTCGGGGTAGGATTTCAGCTTTGGTTTTACCAGGAGGGGGAATGCTCTGAGCATACTTGTGCTGTGCCTTATAAATGCTACAAAAGACCAGATTCAGACACCATGCAAACCTGCACCAAGGAGTAACCCCTTGGAATGCTAAACCACTAGTGTGAGCCACCATCTGTTACTTTACTGTTAGTGTGTTCAAGCAGCTGCAGTCTGCTTACTGAATGCCTATAGAACCATAGAATTATTTAGGTTGGAAAAGACCTTTAAAATCTTGAAGTCCATCAATTAACCTTGCATTGCCAAGTCACCACTAAATTGTGTCACACAGCACCACTTCTATACATGCTTCCAGGTATGTTGTCTACACCACTTCTATAGGCAGCCTGTTCCAATAATTAACAGCGTTTTCAGTGAAGGAATTTTTCCTAATCTAAACCTCTTGGTGCAACTCAAGTCCATTTTCCCTCATCCTATCACTTTAAGTACATGAGTTGCAAAAGGAAGACCAGACAGGATGTGGCCCACTGATGAATACAGTGGGTGCCCTGTTAGTGGAGAACATAGAGAGAGATGCCTTCTTTACTAAGTCCACCATCACACTCTGGGCACAGTTATCCAACCAGTTTTTTTATGAAGTGAAGCATGTACATACAAGCAATGACAGCAAGTTCCTCCAGAGAATGCAGTGGAAGGCTTTACTCAAGTCTAGATAAGCAACATCCAAAGACATACCAAATNTTGCCAAGTCACCACTAAATTGTGTCACACAGCACCACTTCTATACATGCTTCCAGGTATGTTGTCTACACCACTTCTATAGGCAGCCTGTTCCAATAATTAACAGCGTTTTCAGTGAAGGAATTTTTCCTAATCTAAACCTCTTGGTGCAACTCAAGTCCATTTTCTCTCATCCTATCACTTTAAGTAATGAGTTGCAAAAGGAAGACCAGACAGAGGAGGTTCCATATAAATATCAGAAGGAACTTCTTCCCAGTGAGGGTGGTGGAGCACCGAAACAGACCGCCCTGCGAGGTTGTGGAGTCTCCTTCTCTGGAGACATGCAAGACCCGCCTGGAGCTGTTCCTCTGCAACTTGATCTAGGTGATCCTGCTGTGGTAGGGGGATTGGACTAGATAATCTTGCGAGGTCTCTTCCAATCCCTAATGATTCTATGATTCTGTAAGTAAAGCCGGAGTACAGGGAATGCGCAAGAAATTTAGAAAGTGTTGTGATGCCAATTCACAATTGACCTTTCAAAATTCAGATGGATCCAGGATCCAGGTAATCAGGACCTGCCAATGTTCTTTGTCAGCAAACAGTTGGTGTCATTTACTAGAGGTGCTGGCTAGGCTCAGTAGTTTGTTCTGTGCTGTGACTATAGGCATTCAGCTCCAGTACTTAACATTGACCATGCTGGAAACAATCTGTATTCATGATGTTACTGTATCTCCTGCAATCACATTACTTATGCAATTGCCTTTCTAAGGCAATACTGGCAATTTCTAAGGCATTTTTTTTAAGTCACTGGAACTGTGTTTTATTTGGTTCCTGACCAGGATTAATGGCTGACAACATGGGTCTGGCCTGAACCTGTGTAAGTTCAGTAACTCAAAGCTGCTCTGTCTGTTGTAAAGACCAATGCTTCTGGAGTTAAATCAGAAAGAAATTAAAGTACAACCTCAGTGACTAACAAATTCCCTGAATGTTGGCCTTTGCATATTGTCTGTGGTGGTTTTCCTGCATATGTGTGCTTTTCATCAGCCATCAGGGTAAATGTGAGTATAAATCTTGCAGATTTACATGAAGAAACTGCTGTTGCCTTTTTTTATTTGAAGTTTGTTTGCATCTTCATAAACTCATAGCTAAGTTCATTTCAGTGAAATTAGAACTTTGAGATTTTAGAAGGTGCTGCTAGCATCAAGCTACACAACTTGAAGGTGCAATTTTTCTAATCCTTCTTGATTACATCTTCATTTCTTGTGTGTCAGGAGTAATTACCTGTTAACTAACTACAGTGCTTTAGGTTTTTGCTGACAAAAACCTGCTTTAGAAAGTGCAAACTCCTAGTTATAGCTGTTTTCTTCCAGCCTTTATTTTAGTATATTAAGATAGTATTTGGAGGCTGTATAATCAGAAAGGAAAGCAGTCTGAATTGCAGTGTAATTGGATGCCCTCAAATGCATTAAGTTTTGGAATTGGTTGCCTTGGCATGGTGGTACATCTTGGACATATCTTTCTGTACAGCAGTACTTTCTATACCTACCAGTCATTTTACACTTCTTAGGATAGGAGAGCAAAGGTTTGGACCAGAGCCATTGTACTCAGCACTGGTGAGGCCACACCTCAAGTATTTGGTTCAGTTTTGGGCACCTCAATACAACAAGGACATTGAGGTGTTTGAGTGGGTCTGTAGAAGGGCAACAAGGCTGGTGAATGGTCTGGAGAAGAAGCCTTGTGAGGAGTTGCTGAGGGAGCTGGGGCTGGTTAGTCTAAAGAAAAGGAGGCTGAGGGGAGACCTTATTGCTGCCTGAAAGGAGGTTATAGAGAGGAGGTGGGTGTTGGTCTCTTCTCACAAGTAACACATGATAGGACAGGGGGAAATGGTCTTAGATTGCACCAGGGGAAGTTTAAGTTGGACATAAGGAGAAACTTCTTCGTTGAAAGGATCATCAGACTTGGGAATAGGCTGCCCAAGAAGGGGATTGACTCACCATTCCTGAATGTGTGTAAAAGTCTTGTATATCTGGGGCTTAGGGACAGGTTTAGCAGTGGACTTGTGACGCCTGGGTTAATGGTTGGACTTGATGATCTTAAAGTCCAACCTGAATGATCCTGTGATTCTATGATTTTAGTTTTCATTGGCGAGGTCTACAGCATAGTTGTAGTAGTGAATTTAGTAGGCAATTTGGTGATTCTTTTCTGAAACTCAATGTTGTTCTCTGTTCCTTGACATCCCAAAATACTGGACAGGTCTTTCCTGCCATTCTTGCTACCACTCTGTGTTTTTCTGCTACAGGTTTTTTTTCTGCTACAGATCAGCGTTTTCTGCCATGTAGTTACTGACTAACTGAATTTGAGAGTTGGAAAGTTCAGTTCTGAACACACGAATTTGTGCTGCACAAATGGGTTGTAAATGAAGCACTGTAAAGGAAAGGTGTAGGTGTGAGTTAGCAAGGAAGCATTGTGCTTTATTGTGGAAAGCAGCTACCTATGGAAACTGCAGGTCCTTGGGGATGTCTTTTGAAAATCTAGAAGGCAATAAACTTATGGTGATGCTTTTCAGTATTTTAGAGTGTAAGACTTGTGTTTTGATTTGCCAGCTGGCATAACTGACTTGTACACCTGAAGTGAGTTTCCAGAAGATAGAAGTTGGTGCCACTTTTGTCAATACACTTCTCTGATGAGCTATTTGTTAACTTGGCAAATTTTCAGGAGTTACGATATAAACTGCTTATGGCGATGTTTTAGTTCTCCTAAATTAAAGTAGGTTCTATGGAAATACAATAATCAGTATCTCATGTGCAATATAGTGAGTTACCATACGAAAACGTCTTCTTGTCAGAAGTATGAACTCTATATCCTGTAGTATTTCTGAACAATTTCTAAAGAAGTATCACATATAGGTTAAAATGCTTCTTCACTTTTCTGTGAATATATAAGGCTACAATTGCAGATAAGGCAAAATATTCTTGGCACTTCTTGTGATAATACTTCTTTAGTTGACTCAGAAAATAGAGAGATTGCAATGATTTCATGGCAGGGTGACCACAGTAAAATTATTCTTTGTACTCAAGCAGATCTCAGTTTTGCCTTTCTTTGTTGTTTTGCTGTAAGGCACACTCAGAAACAATTGTGCAAATAAAGCTTTACTTATCTCGCCTGCCCTGTGCGTTAGAGGTGTATTGATTGCTCTTGAAATGGATTTAGAGATGCAGCTTGCTGAATGCCTCTGTGATGACTATATAAAATCTATGGGTCTATTCTAAATGGATTTTTGTTTTGCTTTGTTTGTATAACCAGCTTCCTGCCTGTGCCATTGGCACTGCTCTAGCTATGTTTCCCAGGAAATGGGCAGTGCTAAGATGCCCACTGATTCATAGAATTGCTAAGGTTGGAAAACATCTTTTAATATCATCGAGTCCAACCATTAACCCAACTCTCCCTAGCCCACCACTAAACCATGGCCCTAAGCTCCAGGTCTACATAACTTTTAAAGATGTTTTACTACAAGCTGCACCCCCCACACCCCTTTTGAAAGTTACCACTCAAAGCAATTTTTAATGGTCCTTTATCTGACATAGACAGAATCTTGCCCTGAGTAATTGGTTCCATATTCCTTAGTGGCTTGCTTCTAAAATTCTATCAGCACCGTTTTCTTTTGCCTTTCACTAGGTAGTCTTGTACCTTGTTTCTGCAGTTTCAGAATTCCACGGCTTTGGCTAACAGACACCAGAGCCAGTTGTGCACGTATCTGCCATTATCTTAAAATGTTTTGACAATTAAAATTTGATTTCTGTCACCAAAGGCAAATGCTGTGTTTTCTTCTCTGCACTGATATCTCCTAAGTGATGAGCTTAAAAGACTTGACCCTGGTTAAAACAGGAGTTAGGACTTGACAGTGTGTAGAAATGAGTCATTTCGGTTGGGACTGCTAAACTCTGATAATTTTTTAAACTGGAAGGTTATAGTTAGTGCAGTGTACTGCAATTTGTCTCTCCATTAGTATTCTGAACACTTGCATTCTGCTTTCCTGTCTTATATGGTGTCTGGCACTTTATCCTTTCTTCTCTCTCCATTTACTGTCAGAAAGGACCCTGGTAGATGCATAGACAGCTCTTCCCTTGACCAACAGGTAATGTTGCTGCTTATAATTATGACTAAAAGCATCTGTGTTCGGCCAGATTCCTGGTACTGTACCCACCATCTCCAATGAATCTTTCGCTGATCTTAGTGTTTCTGAAGTCTTCGTTAGTCATTGTATTACTAAACCAAGGGTAAGTCATTCTGTTCTGGAAAGAAATGGGCTTTACTGTCACCTCTTGCCTGTGAGGCTCCAGGGGGCTGCCCAGATACCCCAGTTCCTCTAGGCTGTGGTAGCAACTGTAGCATCTGTCTGTACAGTAGAAAGAATGTTTTCTTCAGGGGTAATGGAGAAAGGTTTCTGATCTGAAACTTTTTGTTTTATCTGGAGCTATAACTAGTGGTCACGTTTTTGGAGGCTGCAGTTTCCTAGATGACTAAGAACATCTGTTGGATAAGTAATTTTTCTCTAGCCTTGGAAAATTTTTGAGCAAGAGTATTGGGATTTTACTTTACTGTAAATTTGCTTGCGCTGAACTCCTGGAAGGCTTGCTTTAGGGAAAGAGAAATCTAATGTCTGATGTTCATAAAGGTGCCCTGAGACTCTTTGCCTTCATTTAAGGTGCTGCTACTCTTCCTAATGGTCTGCTGCTATTTTAGACAGAAGCTGATAGTAAATACTGTAAGATTTAGGCAGTAGCCCAAGCTGAAAATTACTAATGCAGATATTAACTTGTTTAATTGCTTGTTGCTAAAGCTTTTTTTTTTTTTTACATCCTAAATATTTGTGAAAAGGGAGAGAGGCGAATAAAGAGGATCTGGTATTTGTCTGGTGGCCAGCCCAGCCTCAAGCTATGACAGTCTGTAAGAAATGAATGTTTAGAGCTGTTTGAAGTTCTTGATAATAATAGCAAGAGAAAAATGGTTAACAGTGCAAATGAATATGAAAAATCAGCAGAATTGGAAATACCTCCTTTCATTATGTGCAATTCTTTCTTTGGCTGAAGTCCAGGTATTACATCAGCCTTTGCCCTTAATTTGTCTGAATGCTTGAAAACTGCCGTAGAAATTCTATACCTGCCAAAGATTATTAGAAGTATGAAAGAGTAATGACATCAAGAACTAACACAAGAAATATTAAGCATTATGGGCTGTTGCATTTTAATTTTTATTATCTGCAGGTCTTCCTGTTCTCAACTGTGTGTGAGTGTAATTGTGCTCAAACTAATGTAGATGCCACTTCCCTGAAGAAGTGATACTCTTTAAGGTTGTGAGCTATAGAATGCTGGTTTTGAATGTGAATTTAGGCCAGCAACATAATGAAATATGTCACTTCAAACAACTGTCAGTTCTTTTTGTATGCAAAGAAACTTTCATAAATGAAACATGTAAGATTATTCTTACTGTATCTGCGTAAATGGTGTTCCAGGGTAGGCAGACCCTCCACCTAACACAAAGCTTGATAGCTTGAATTATCAGATCATTGGTAGAAAAGATCGACAGTCAGTTCAGTGAGGGGAGGAATGACAACTTCTCTCACAGGTCAGAGAAGAAATGTCTTCTCCTCCTTTCTTTCAAAATGCAGTATTTAAAGAATTATGTTCTTTAATTCACCTCTGGCTTCTAGAATCATAGACTAGCTTTCGTTGGAAGTGACTTCAGAGACTATCGGCTTGCATCCCCAATGCCATGGTCAGGCACACCTCTCCCTAGATCAGGTTACCCACAGCCCCCCTTCAATTAAGGTGTGACAATTTGTACTCTAAGTCCTTTGACATATCTGATGGCCAGAACTTGATGTTTTATCCCTTTTCTCTCAATTTAAAAACTTTAGGAAAACCTGAGAGCCATTTTGCAAACAGAGCTTTTTGTGTGAATTTTTAAGATGTTACAGTGAGCAAGACTTCACTTGGAAAAGCTATTGTATCTCATTTCTTGCTGTTCTTTTATTCAAAGTTGTTTGGAATAGTGTTAAAAAGAAACACTTCAAGTATATATTTAAAGGTGTGAAATCTGCAGTGGTTTGGATTCCTGGTTACCAAAACATTGTTCAGAGGATGACTGATAATGAAGACAAAGCTTCCTTCCCTAGCTTAAACAGGAAAGGAGTGTGGTTACTTGTGAAGACTCAGGGGAGCTATATTAGCTGGTATGAAACATCTCTCTGGGAATTATTGTTAACTTCTAGTGAAGATGTTTCTTCAATGGCGTGTAGAGAAGGAAATTCCCTTTCACTTGCAACTTCTACTACTTGTGTTTGTAGGAGAAAAAAAGCTGCATCTCAGTTTACTTTTGATCTGGACTGAAATGCGTGCCCGTGGTTGCAGTATTCCAGTGGCTTTGAGCTCCTTTGTAGAAGTATGAGAATTATTGATGTAAGATATTCTGTACTGTTCTAGTGCTGGATGCTTGCTGGTGTTAAAACAATTTATGAAAGTGCTGCTCAGCATTTCTGGACTGAAAACTTAGACCTAAGTTTTATAAGCATGCCTGTAAGTCTCCATGATAACTTTGCACAGTATTCATATCGAGACTATGGCTTACATGGTATTTTCTGGTTTTCTTTGTTCCTCATATCATGATGATATTGAGTTACTCTGAAGGCATCACAGAGAAATCAGATTTTCCCCAAAGCAACTGCAGAACAGAAAGTTACCAGAAATGTCATAGTATTAATCTTCATTATTGCTTCAACAATTAGGTGGGTTTTAAGTGCTTAGAATCCTTTTACCGTTTAATGAGGTAACGTGAATCCCTGAAAGGAGTTGTAAAAGCAGGTCCTTCATTTAGATGATAAATTATTTCCAGTCCTCTTGCAGAGTGGGCTTGGAGTGCCGCTTTTATAAAAGCTTTATCTTAAACTTACACCAAATAGGCCTAATATACAAGATGCTTGGGGTATGTGTGTGTATATATACATTTCTTTTCTTCCCCTAACAAGGTTTGGGTATCTTGTAATTTTATGGCACTGACAGAGATGATTCACTGATGTTTTTGTGTGTTTCTGTAACTACATACCAAGAATTGCTTGGATTTCTTTAACCTTCCCTGAACTGTTCTCAGTGTTTGTTCATAGTTTTAAAGTAGAGTAATTGTGACAGCTCTGCCTTTACTTCCACATCCTTTATGAGCTACTTCTCTTGAAGAGCCCAGCTGTAGAGTAAAGCTTTATTCCTTAGGCTTTTAAATTATTTTTTCTCTAGCAGGGCTTTAGAGAGGATTACCTGTTAAAGATGAGAAGGATCTGTCTATTTATTTAATTGACTTGTGATTAACTTTTTGTCACAATCTGTGCAATAATGAAAAGTACTTAACTGGTGTTTTAATTCTGTCCTCTGTTTTTATCTGGGAACCTGCTTGTTATCTTGACAGTTATCAGAGTTCTTCCTTTCCTACAAGTATTGCATATTTATTTGTAGCTTAGTGCTCTGTCATGTGATGTTGCATCATTTCTTGTAAACATGACATCTGAAAATGAGGATAACCATCCTGTCTCCCCAGATCATTAATTATTGCAGGGAACTAACAGTCACAAACCAGTGACTTCTGGCTTCTAAGTGCTGTGCTATTAAAGTACAAAACAAAGTAGTGTAATGTGACGTTTATCTTTGTAGTGCCTTTCTCTACACTCACAGACATTTAATTCTGCAGAAGTTTAATCATTCCGTCAAGTGTTTCTGTGGAAGTAGAGTTTTACCTTTATTAGGAAAACCTGGTTTCTGAAAATTAGTCTGTACAGTAACTGGGAATTTCCTTTTGTTGTCACCAAGAACTAATTAGTGTCACATTGTTTGCCTTTTAGCACTTTCTAAGTGAAATCAAATTAAATTGTTTTTAAGAAATTAAACATGTGTGTCTGTTTCCAAAATAATCATGTTGGGTGTTTGACAAATGGACTTGCCCTTGATACAACACTCATTCAAGAACAGTTTTCCAATTAAAATTTACAATAAGTCTGCCTGTGAATCAAAAAAACCCTAGCAAAGCAGCTTTACTATTCAATATTCATTAAAGTTTAGGGTCTAATGGTGTCCTTACATACCATTTAAACTCTGTAGCAATACAAATGGTCTCTTCGCACATGTAACAAACCATAGGACAGGAGGAAATGACTTCAAGTTGCCCCAGGGGAAATTTAGGTTCGGACATGAGGAAAAATTTCTTCATTGGAGGGCCATCAGACCTTGGAAGTAGCTGCCCAGGGAAGGGGTTGAATTGCCATACCTGTACATGTTTCAGTCGTGTAGATCTGGAGCTTAGGGACAGGGTTTAGCAATGGCCTTGGTACAGTTGGATTAATGGAACTGGATGATTTTAAAGGTCTTTTCCAACCTAAGCAATTCTATTATTTTAAGCTAAATAAATACAAATATAGTATTTCATCTTTTGACGTGATTCTTCACTGCTTATTTGAAGTAATATCACAACCCTGTGTGAGAAGGTGCCCTGTACTGTGCAAGTTGGATTGCAGAAATGGCTGTTAGTCTGTCTTCTGCTTTTTTCACTATTTTGATGGATTTTTTTTTTTTTTAGATTTTGTATATCAACAGATGAGTCTGTAGACCATTACTAGGGAATCAAATGGTCACCTGCTTCTGATGCACATGTATTCAGTTGCATTGATTGTATCTAAGGAGTATATTTTCTAACATAATTTTTCTGTGATTTCATGATCTATTGCAGATGTGGCTGATCAAAAACCAAAAGCTAAAGCTCATGTGTCATGCACAATTGCAAAAAGGGGGGGGACTAGGTATTCCCCCCAGCAAATGAGAATATCTTGGCACTTTTGTATTGAAATAGTTCAGTGTTATCAAAACTGCACATGATTGATTTGAACAGGCTAAGTGAAGCAGTGGAACAAAAGCTGCTACTCCTACTGATTGCAGGAAATTAATGGCAGAAAATATGGCTTGAGAAGGTTAATAGTCAACAGTGCTTGTTGCATGTAAATGTATTTTAAAGGAATAATTGGTTACTAGTTGCTCTTCCCCATAGGCTTGTGTGAATCCACAGAGTCAAGGCTTCCTGGCAGCGCGTGCAGTCAAGCTGGCAGCCCTGAGCAGATCTGTATTGCCAGCTTCTGCGTGGTGCAGTTGGACTGTGGCCAAGCAGTGAGCTGTGAACTCTGGGGACTGCTCTTCTGTGGGTCATTGTGGAGGCGCCAAAGTGAATTCTGCTGCAAACACAGCCTTGTGAATTAAGAGGAAAACGACCATTTACTCAAGTTCTTATTTGTGCTGGCAGATTGGCCAAACAACTTAATTCAGTTCTCGTTCTTGAGTTAATGCCGAGGAAAGACATGAATCCATGAATCATGTTGCAGTGTGTGGCTGCTATGCCTTCATTCTGAAGTCTTAAAATTCTTTGGCAAAAAATTAACGTCAAGAGTATCTGTTCTTTGCTTCAAAAATAACTAGGGAAAACTCAAAATGTAATTTTAAAGTGTGTTTGTCTGTAAAGACATTGAATGTTTGGAACATTTTATAAATACATGGCTAAGTTCTTGATGTAGTGGATGGGCTGGAATGTATTAACTGCATGGAAAAGCTAGTAGTAATCGTACATTGGACAGTTCTGTAATTTTCTATTAGCGTTATGTTTTGGATAGTTGGGGTAATGTCTACAGTGTGCATCCCTTCATGGGTTTAAAAACAAACTCAAAAATAATTTTCTTTAGCCACCTTCTCAAGATGGCAACAGGTGTTGTAGGCAGTATTTTTATGTACCTAATTAGACAACTCCGGTGGTTCTGCCAAGTTTTTCTTGAATCGTCCGTAAAACAGTTATCTTGGCAAGCAGTGCCCTAATTGATACACCAAGAAGTGTGTCTAGTGTAGTTTGAATAAATCTTAGTTTAAACAGGAATGTTGTCAAACCACAGATAAGCATCCACAAAGAAACATTAGAGTTAGTGTGTTTCTTGTGTTTTTCATTAACTTATTTTGATAAAGCAAAATAAGCTTGCATCTCTATAAATCTTATCAGTAGTAATTCCATTAAAATCATCAATCCATTTAGAAGTTGAAGATTTGTTTGTTTGGATGTGAGTCATTGGAAAACTAATATGAGAACTTGATAAGATCATGAGTAGGAGTTAAAAGGAAGCCAAACTGGGTTTTCTTGCACTGCAGTGAAACTTGGCAGCCCGAGGATTCTAGACTTTTCATTTCTTTTATTAATACATTTCTCATGGTGGGTGACATGCAGCATGTTTTTGTAGGATAAGAGAAGTATTGACTGCCAGAACTGCTATTCCATTTTTCTGTTCTCACCCTTGTAACCTTTTCCTGTGAAAGGAATATCTTTCCTTGCGGTTGGCTAGCTGTGCAACAAAAAATCCTGTTAATCTAATAATATTTTTGCCCTGGGATTTTTTATACATCTGCTGTGGTATTTGGCATTATCAAAGTACCATGAAGCACCAAATGAAAAGAAGAAATACCTGTTGTTTGCCATATTAGTAAGTGTTGCTGTGTAAGCTGCTGTAGAACAGTTCAGAATCCTAGAGTGGTTTAAGTTTGAAGGGACCTTGACGATCATCTAGTTGCAACAGCTTCTGTTAGCTTCTGGAAAGGCAGGATTCTGAGATGGAACCTGGTTTTACTTCTGAGCAGAAATCTGATGATGGAAATCCGGTCTGATTACAATAGTTTCTTGGTTTGTTCCAGAAGTTCAGTACAAGGTACCTGGTAACTGAAGAGGACAGATGAAGTAAATACTTTGAAGCTTTTGTAAATGCTGAATCTGTACTGTGGTTTGGTTTTGCCCATGTTCAGTTTCCATTGTTGTGAGCAAAAAAGTGGTTTTGCTTTTTTAATATTAAGGCAATTTTTATGCAGATGGTAAAGTTTTGTTCACATCCCTTCCTTCTGTTCAGGAATCTCTAAAATGCACGTGAATTTACAACCAGAAAATGGAAGTTGCTTATGAACTTTTAAAAATGTCTTGCCCATTAATCTCCTGTGTCAGCCAAATAGATAAGATTTAGCAGCTCTTCCAATGGCTGGAGAGAGAGGGAGAGAAAGAAAAAAACCTACATTGCAAGGCACAAACTTCTTTTAAGAGCAGTCAAGAAGGCTGGTTTCCCTTTTGATGATACAAGTCTCCCTGTACAGCGATAACATTTTTTCTGTGGTGCACACTTGGTTGTGCTAGCTTTGTCATGTGAAGAGGGCTGGTGTATTTGGTCTGGCAGAACAGACTTCTGCTGAGTGTCTGGGTTCACCTGGCAGTACTTCAGCTTCAGAACCTTTTTACCTGGGGTCATTGCTAACATAGCTGTGCAGGTTGGACTGCACACTGTAATGTAATCGTTGCTTAAAGATGCCTTTAGTGGAAAAATCATAGAATCTTAGAAAGGCTTAAGTTGGAAGGGAGATCATATATTTTCAGCCCCCCTGCCATGGACCAGGATGCCTCTTGCGGGACCAGGTTGCTCAGATCCTTATCCAGCCTGACCTTGAACACTTCCAGGGATGGAACAACCATGACTTCCCTGGACAACCTGTTCCAGTGCCTCGTTGTCCTCATAGTGATGAATTTCTTGCCAAGGATCTGACCTATGTCTCCCCTCTTTTAGCTTAAAACCATTCCCCCTTGTTCTGTCCCTTGAGTCCCTTGTAAGAAGTTCCTCCTTGGTTTTTCTGTAGTCCCCTTCAGGTACTGGAAGGCTGTTATAAGGTCCCCAGTCTTCTCCAGGATTAAAAGCCCAGATTCCCCCAGGCTTTCTTCATAGGAGTGGTGGTCCAGCCCTCTGATCATCCTTGTGGCCTCCTCTGGACTCTTAAGCAGAGAGCTGAAAAGTAGTGCTCTGTTAGGACCCTGGAAGGGATTAACAGATATCTAGGTAGAAGGCATGAGAACTTCTGTTTTAAAATATTTAATAGTTTTGAATCACTACTAAGGTGTTAAAACAGAGCTCTCCTTCATTTTCTGCTCTGCAGAGCCATGATGAAGGATTTCTGGACATCCACACTCCTGTGTGTGCTAGCTCTGCTTCTTTGCCTTTATCTCATGCTAATTGAAAGGGTTAATGTTTAGATGGCATCATCTGTGTGTCAAAACCAGGTTTATTTTTCTACTTATTCATAAGTAGATCTCTGAAGTTCAGTAGCAGTCAGCTTGAAGGGTTTTTTGAACTGTTTTGCAGCTGTAACTAATACTGGCCATGTGCACATGTAACACACCCTTTGGTGTGCTAAACCAGTGTAGAAAGTAGATTAAGAATGCAAACTGCAAAAAATCTGCTGTAGGGGCAGGGAACATGTACTTTTAATCTAGTCCTTCACTGAAAGTGAGACATGTCCAGTTTATCAGTAGTGTGGATGAGGAACATGAAGAAGATTGTTTAAGGATGACTTGACAGTGCTGGATCAGTCGTTGGACTTGATGATCTCAATGGTGTCTTCCAGCCAAAAATACTCTGTGCTTCGGTAACTGTAGGAGGCTGAATTGTTCTTCCATTAGCTCTCTCATTTGGGTTCTCTGACATTTGCTGTATTTCCTGCTTCTTACACTGTATTTTTACCTTAGCTACAGAAATTCATGCTTGTAGTGTATGACTGACAGTAAAGACACTATTTTTTCAAAAAGCTTACAAGATGTCAGTTCAACAAGAAAGTTGAGAGTGCAGATTGCACTGATCTTATCCAAGAAAATCCATCATCGTCAGGGATGCAGTTCACCTTTAAAGGGGATGAAAATGTGATAACTCTAAGTGAAAAATAGCCAGTATTTTAATCTCCAAAGGAATTATTTAATTACGAGTACAAATATTTGCTTTCTCTCGTCTGGAATATGTATTATTCATACAATTATGTAGTGTGGGGATAATCATGATTAAAATGCATTTTAGATTTCAGAGCAGGTTTGTTTTTCTTGATCCTACTGGTACAGAGCTCTAGGTTTCCTTTTGTTTTGGAGAACAATTGTTCATGATCTCTGCTGCCTTCTGGGAGTTTATGGTAGGAATATTACTAAAGTGCATGTTTTTTCCCCATAGTTGAACCTGTGTGCCTTTTTTTTATCTCCCTAATGCTTATGTTTGGGTTTTATGAGTGAACAGTATGTTGTCCTTTTTCCCTACTGTAGAGAGTACTTGATAAGACCTTTCTTCTGAAAAGTCCTGATTTTGCTTCTCTCACTTTCGCAGGTTCTGTATTTTTCCTCGAATTCCTTTATTCCTGCTCTCATTACACAGTTTCCTGGATTAAACTTGGACATATCCAAGTATATACAAATGACTAACCCGGTTAAAAAGTGAGAAGTGTTATCTTTTGTTCAGAAAGGAGCCCTCTAGATAATCATCTCTGAGGGCTCATAGGTTGTGCTCTCCAGATCTTACCTACTGTAACAATTCCCTTGCCCCCTCCTTCATGTGGTCAAGATCATCAATATGAGGTGACTGTTTTCAGGGGTGGTGGTGGGTGTTTCCCAAAATTATCACTGACAATTACCATCGGGTATGTAAACAATTTGAGAGGTACTGTGCCTTACAGTGTATTTTTATTTGTGGAGAAAAACAAGAACAGTTGATATAGAAAAGTGGATGAGAAAAAAAATACAGTCAGAAAACCTTTTTAATGTAGAAACCCAGTGGAGTGTAAGATGGCAGTACAAGTCTATTAACATGTAGGAAAGCAGGGCTAAGAAATGTAAATTAAACAGGAGTGGGAAAATGTACTACTTGAAATTATTTCATGTGGGAAGATGTAGGCATAGATTCATCTCTGTATGAGAAGACACTATGAAACTCAAGGTGCTGCCTGCCTAAATTGTGCTTGCTATTGAACTGTTTCTGAATACTAAATTCACTAGACAAGTCTTGAACAATTTTAGTGAGACTCTGTAGCCAAGCTTTTAAAAAAGAAATCTATTCAGCTTTTTCCTTGCAGTGGTGTCAAGAGCATCTCGTTATTCCATAAATACAATTCTACTTCATTTAAAACACTTCTGAAAATCAGGGAGAAAGGCTATTTTAAAACAGCCTAAAAATTGATTTAGTGGTGACTAGATAGTGCTGGGTCAGTGGTTGAACTTGATGATCTTAAAGGAATTCTGTGCATTACCTTGTTTCTTTTTGATGATGCCAGCAGCAGTGGTTTGTAATCGGCGGAATAAAATAATGTTAAAGACAGAATCAATTCCTTCCATTAAAGTGAAGTGTAAAGTGCAGTGTACAAATTTCTGTTTAAGACTGTATTTGCTGTCAAATGCATTGATCTCTTAAATCCAAGATCTTCCTGTATCCCAAACAGCTCAATTAATCTGGCTTATGGTAACTAATTAGTGGACCAAAACCAACAACAGTTGCTGTCTGTAGTGATGTGTTTAATAACACACTCTTATTTTTGCATCTGAAAAGCATTTAAAACAGTAACCTGGTTAAATTGCAAATTACTTGTAAAGGTGTTCCTGAACAGAGAACCCACTACTCTCATTATAGGTCATGTATGTTAATAAATATTCCATGTTCTATTAGTTTTTACCGAATTAAGTACAATTTTAAAATCATTAGTTCCCTCTTACACCTGACGATTCACCTATCTCACCTTTAGCAGTGGGGTGAGTTGTTTTCAGTAAATGCATCCAGACAAGAAAATTCCTTTATTAGTAATGTAAGAGGAATAAACCAAACAATAATATTGTGCTTATGAAGAGAAACTCTGCTTATGAAGGGAAACTCTTGTCCAGTTGTCCGATCTCTAATCTGTTTAAGTTCACTTTTCACAGAATCAGAGTCATTTAGGTTGGAAAAGACCTTTTAAGGTCATTGAATCCAGCCTGGGGGTCCTAGTCGACAGCAGGATAACTATGAGCCAGCAATGTGCTCCTGTGGGCAAGAGGTTCAACAGCAACCTGGGATGCATCAGAAAGGGGATGGTTAGCAGAGAGGTTCTTTTCCCCCCTGCGCTGTACTGAGGCAGCATCTGGAGTATTGTGTCCAGTTCTGGGCCCCTCAGTTCAAGAAGGACACAGAGCTGCTGGAGAGTGCCCAGTGTAGAGCAACAAAGGTGATGAAGGAAATAGAACACCTCCCTTATGAGGAAAGGCTGAGAGAGCTGGGTGTCTTTAGCTTGGAGAAGAGGAGGCTGAGGGGTGACCTCATTGATGTCTATAAATATGTGAGGGGTGGGTGTCAGGAGGATGGAGCCAGGCTCTTCTCAAGGTCATCTGGTGATAGGACAAGGAGCAATGGGTGCAAGCTGGAATAGAGGAGGTTCCATATAAATATCAGAAGGAACTTCTTCACAGTGAGGGTGGTGGAGCCCTGGAACAGGCTGCCCAGGAGGGTTGTGGAGTCTCCTTCTCTGGAGATGTTCAAGACCCACTGGATTTGTTCCTGTATGACTGGGTCTAGGTGATCCTGCTGTGGCAGGGGGATTGGACTTGATGCTGTTTCAAGGTTTCTTACGATCCCTAACAATTCTATGATTAACCAAACTGTAGTAAGCCCACTGTTAAACCGTGTCCCTGAGCTCTAGATCTATATGATTTCTCCCTGTGTAAAGAAGTTCAGAGACTACTTTTGACTAATCTCAGCATTATTTCTGAATGTGTGCTGTTGCTACAAATGATAGAATACGGAGCAGGCAGTGGGCTTTTGATTGTTTTGCCTTAAGTGCTGATGGTGAAGGAGTCACAAGTGTTTTAGAAACGAGAGTGTCTCAAATGATAATACATAGGCTTTTTATATGCAGATAATGCTGACAGTAAGCAAGTCTGTTTTATAATGTTGAGAGTGACAAACATTTTGTAGAAGAGGAAGGGAATAGCTTAGTGGAGTACAGGATCAAAATAGATATGTTAGGCTGAGAAAGTCAAGCTGGCAACTTTATAAAGCAATGTAAGATCTCACTACTATGACTGGCTCCTCTTTGCATTGCAGCTTGATTCAGTGACACCCAATCAGTTTGAGCATCAAATAGCTCAAATCCAGTCCTAATGACTGATTCATCGTTTTAGAGAAAAGAAGTGAAAGTGCATGAGTGAAAAAGAAAAAGGGGGAAAAGGTTGGAGCTACCAAGCAATATTGCTCAGGACTGGCAAAAATAGTAGGTAGTTGGCTTTTAGAAAGTAGCATTTGGTAGTTCAGTAACTAGAGAAGGTAACACATCTCCCATTCATTTCCCCTTTTAATTTACTTGTGAATCATAGAATCACTTAGGTTGAAAAAGACATCCAAGATCATGGAGTCCAACTGATTTTGTTTTTACAGCTCATGTAAATGTAGGAAGTTTTAGCTTGAAGAATTTTCTTTAGCGCTTTATTTTTTTTCAGCTTTCATGTCAACATGTGACTAGTATCCATCAACAGAACAGAACACACGTCAAGAGCAGGTGACCTAATCTATGTCTCTGCCTTGATCCGTGTTTTCTTGCAAGTGCAAAACAAATGAGTTTTGAAATGGCCTATGTTTTTAATAATCTTTTTAAAGTTGCTGTTATCTGAAATGTATGTATCTAGTACTAAGAATTAAATGTCAAACAAATACTTGCTTTGCATTGTTACTTGGGGGTGCTTAAATTTTTCTTCGATCTCACTAGGGGTTTTTGAATCTCTGTGTGCCACTAGTTTTTGATTTTTATTTTTTTTGTCTTCCACCCCAGAAAACTCATTTGATGGACTGTCCCATTTCTTTTTTTCATTATTCATCTTCTTCCTCCAGCTTTTGAATGTGGTGTTCAGTAAAAAAGAACCATAAACATTTCATCTGTGTCGAGTTCTTTGAAACCAAACAATGTAATAGGTAAGGACAGATAAGACTATGATGTCCCTGAAGGAATAGCTGTATTATAACTGTATTGTGAATTGAAATATTTGGAACTCCTTTGGGTTAAGATTTCAAAGCCTAATTTCTCATGACCTTAGCTTATAAGCGCTGCTTGTATACTTGTGTAATCTATTCTAGTCTTACTGTAATCTGAAAAATTATTATAAAGCTGCATTTAGGCTGCAACACAAATCTTCATCTGACTGTGTGAGTCAGAATTTAAAGAATTTGACAGATCATGTTTACTCATGACTCTAGAAATAGCCTTTGATGTATTACTCTGTGTGAGAAGAACGGCAGTGCTAAGTACTCCCTCTCTGCAGCTCAGTTTTTCACTTGTATGCTGGGGCTCAGTATTTTGGTACTCTTTCCAAAACACAAACAAAATGGGTAAAGAAGGTAGAACGGTGTATGGTTCTTTAAAAATCTGCTGTCTATAACTTTTGGATAATGTGACTGGTCTAAAAATTTTGGTAAATTGATTATACCTGGTTTACTTATCCACACTGTTCAAAACAAGCAATTAGGAAGGTAAGGCAGCATCTCAGAATTTCTGACTCATGTAGTTCAAATCCCTTCAAGTACAATGGGCAATTTGTTTCTTAGTCTCTCCTCTGCATTTTTTAGTGAAACAAATATGCAAGTACTTCAGAAATACCAGAAGAGTTGTTTTTTGTTTGGGTGTGGGGCTCTTTATTTTGCCCTAGAGGATCTGGATTTCAGGCTTGAGATAGTGGATGTCTGCACCTATAACAAGTTGCTCTCAAAAATAATAGAATTCAGCCTTGAGGTGAAAGGACTTGCTGATGGAACTGAGCACTTCTAACACCTCAGTGAGATGATGAATTATGGTTTGAAATATCAGTGATGAAGGAAATAGTTTAAAAAGCCAGTGGCACAACTGTCTTGATATCTACATGTAGTATCTCATGTTGCTGCTTGTTCCCTTAATTCCCTATTATCTGAACTGTTTAGGCTGGTTTATGTGGCTGTAAAGAAGAATCTACTTAAAGTTCTATATAAAATGTATTTTAAAAGATTAAAGAGTCTCCACATTCAGTAATAGTGAAAAATAGGGCCATAGCAAGCTGATTGCACAGCCCAGGGTTGAAAATTATTTTTGTGACGTCTCTGATAATAGAGTTAGTCCACATAGTGGCACCTCATAATAGCATGTGAGACTGATATAAAAACAGCAGTCGCCTTTCTAGCCAGCAGAAAAGTTGCTATCCTGTAGAGATGACATTCCAGTTGGATAAAAAGTAGAAAAGAGTAGATGAGTCACATTTCAGCTGTAAAGTGGTGGTACTGCTGTGCAAAACTGAGGGCCATAGCTGTTGTGCGTGCAGGAGCATAAATAAATCCCGTGTTTTCAGGCTGATGCATGAAATAAAATTTTGCTGTTGCTAATATTTTTGAGTATTCCGTAGAATAGCCAGTATTAAGGTAATCCTCACACCTGTCTTACCACACTAGCTATTTCAGTCACTTCTGCTGTCATTTTGACTGTACAGAAAATGAAATGACAGAAATAAGAAGGGATATCCTATTAATGAAACATAAACTGTTTATGATCATGAGATTTGTGGTGTTTTTTAAAAAATTGAGGTGTTAGGACCTACACAGGTAATGTAGAGTAAGTACCTACTTCATTAACCACCACTGTATGAATGAATATGTTCACACAGACTAAATATTTGCGGCAGTGCACTGATCTTTCTTAATATATAGCCTGCTGGCCAGTACAATCATCAAACTGATCACCCTACACCTGCTGATACTAATTCATGATTTGGACCTGCCTTCTAAAGTATGCGCATACATTGTCTTTCCTGAGTATGGTGCAGTCCCTACTGTCTCATCTTTTATGAACTTTTCCAATACCATGTAACAACACATTTTCCAGGCAGCTGAACATAACCCTTTATTTTACCAGCAAAATTTGAGAATGCTGCTATGGATTGAGTTCAAGACACCTTTTGTTACAAATGCCAGTTAAAAAAAATAGTAGAGCCTTGTTGCTTCTCTTTAGGGGTACAGTGTCTCTTAATTTTGCTGTTGTGCTGTGATCAGGATTTCAACTCTCAATTCTTTTCATTCTCAATTCATTAATTCCTCCTTTTTTTCCCCCTTCTTTCTAGTGGTAGATCAAATAGCTTATTAGGGTTTTCATTGCACATTTGAAAGTGCACTTTTTGTCCCAGCCTGTGCCTACCCCCCATTTTTGTATCATGGTCTGTGATATGCATTCACTTCTGGCTCCTGGTGTAAATAGGTGTTTCTCTTTGTGTGCGTTTGTGAGTGTGTGTATATATGTGTATATATGCCTGTGTGCAGATGAATTTAAAGAGCCTTTCTCTCAAATATTTTCTCAGTCATTTTGAAACGCTGTCTGAGTTTAGATATTCCCACGTACTGACATTTGAGAGAGGCGCCTAAAAGTAGGGGGATTGTAGGTATTCCGGCAACAGTAGATGACAGGAGTGACATTTTAGTTCTTATTTTTTATACACCGTTCATGACTTCTAAAACAGGTGATGACTTTTACTTCATCTTTTGGCATCTTCCAACATTAAGGCTAATATTCCAAGTAAAAATCATTGTTTGAACTAATGGATTCTAGAAAATGGCAGCTCATAAAATCCCACAGAGGGGCTTACATTTTGATTTCAGAATTTTCTAACTGTTTGAGTTAGGCAGCCTTGAATTGGAATCTGAGTTGGAGTAATCTTTGTTTAGAGTGTGAGTTGTTATAGTCCAAGGCTTTTCCTTACTGGTAGGTTTGAGAGCAGCACAAAGCTCTGCGTGCTGCACGTGGTTTAGCTGTCATGCTTGGACCAGCGTTTTGTTCTGGCTTTCCCCCATTTAGATTAGGTTCTGTTATAAAAGGGGTCTTTGTGAAGGTTTTTTTTGTGAGATCCCTGCAAAGGGTGCATAGTTGGTTGTTCTATTCTTTGAGATTGCAGATGAACATGCCATAACTAAAGCAGAATTTAGCCCCCATTCTCTTCTTGCTAGGCCTTAACAACCAAGACAAGGCTTTCCCCCCCCTTGTTTCAGAGTGAGATTAACTCTGGCATGCCTGGACAGTGTGAAGTTGCCTTCCAGCTGGCTGTGTGCAAGTGTGCAGAATTCCTGGGATGCTTCAGTGAATTGATGTATCCTCTTCTCAGTACTGAAAAAAGCTTTCCTATGAACAAGTTTGTGCGAGAACATGTCCCACTAGACCAGGTTGCCCAGAGTCCCCTTCAACCTGGCCTTGTTCAGTTCCAGTGGTGAAGCAGCCACACCGTTCCTGGACAGCCTGTCCCAGTGCCTCAGTACCCTCACGGTGAGGAATTTCCTCCTAAAAGTCTAATCTAAATCTCCCCTCTTTTTAGCTTAAAATCACCCTCCTTGCCTCTCGATAACTGGAGTGTGTGTAAGCTTTACACTTGCTATGGACACTTTTTCATTTTCATTTAAAAAACATCAGGAATCTGCAGTTAAACACTGATGCTGAATAGTGGCACTGTGTTACAGTGTCATGTGTCTACAGCCATAGACTTGTTCATACATCCAACTGTAGGGCTGGAAGAGAAAGTAGGCAGTTATTAAAGGCAGAAGTCATCTGCAAATACAAGCAGGTAATTAAGGTAATTTAATTAGAGAAGTTACTCAGTACTTTTTCAGACTGGGATTTATTCTATCCATTTGTTCAAAGATGGCCTCCTTGAAAAGAGACAGAAGGAAATAGGTCTCTCATATTTTTCAGTGGTTCAGTATCTGCATCTGAAGGTTAACCTTTTCCCTTTTTAAAGAGGTAAAGAGTTTAATGAATTCAGTCTTGCTTTTCCTTTTCTGTTGTTTTCTTAGAGAAGAAAGCACCAGCTGATACGTACTACAGGAAACCTCTAGGACACAGCAACTTTAATTGCCTTGTCTCAGCCTGTCTTCAGATGCCTTATATGCCTGTGATAACCTTCTATTTAGCTGAAAAAATGTGCTGTGAAGTTGTGTTGCTTCATTGCACCGTAATTCTGCAGGTCTGATCCAGCAAAACACTCAACCTGTTAACTGCATCTTGGTTTCCTTTTATCTTGCCCAAGGCAACTCTTTTGGATCCCACTTCTCCTGCATCTGTTTTGTTATAGAAGTCACCTTGTTTCCTTTACTAAGAAACTGTGGATGTGACTGCCACAGCAGTTTTGCCTTCACATTTGCACTTCTAGTAAATGTATATCAATAGAATCATAGGATGGTTTAGGTTGGAAGGGACCTCAGATCATCTAGTTCCAACCCCTGTGGCATGGACATGGACACCTTTCACCAGACCAGGTTGCCTGGAGCCCCATCCAGCCTGGCCTTGAACACTTCCAGTGATGAAGCATCCACAACCTCCCTGGACAACCTGTTGCAGTGCCTCACCACCCTCATAGGGAAGAATTTCTTCCTAAGGTCTGACCTATATCTGTCCTCTTTCAGCTTGAAGCCATTCCTCTTGTGCTATCACTAGAGTCACTTGTAAAAAGTCACTGTCCGCCTTCCCTGTAGCCCCATTCAGGTACTGGATCTCAGTCACATTTCCAGTTTTCAGTATTTATAAAACAAAATTAAGCTGGGAAAAGTTTAGTTCTAACTGCTTTTGCTTTCTGCTCTGTGCTTCAAGATGTGTGCAAAGGCACAGGAAGTTTTTTTCTTCTTCCCTTGCTGTATTGTGGCTGAAGGGTTGAGTGCCTTTCAGATGTATATAGATGAAGAACTGGAAGTGCCTGGGTTAGTAGAATTGGAAGTACCTGGATTAGTAGAATACTAGAATATATGTAAGTTCTTGCTTACATGCATTTCCACTTGAGTTCTGCTTATTTATTCAACCCTTTTGGTGTCATTTCAATTATTTAACTCCTGGAATTCCAGAAGAGATGACTTTCTCATGTGTGTAAGTAATTAAAACCTTACTTTCTGTTTTTATTTTATTTCCATTTTGTTTCTAAAAGCTTTGCCCCCCCCC
>VZRI01000950.1:70336-158817 GCA_013397515.1 Upupa epops | reverse complement strand
TTAAAAACTTTTCCCCCCCCCCCCCCCATTCTTTGGAGAGTCAGTCTTGGAGCTAAGAGCAGTGATGAATTGAATTTAAAGAGGATTAGGGACAGGTCTTTGAAATGTAGGCTAATTCATCAGACTTTTCGGATACTGTAGCATTAACAAGAGATGGCATTAAATCATGCCTGAGAATTTGTTAGAGTAATTGCCTTCTTTCAAGCAGAAAAATACATAGTGGTTATGAGCGATGGGTGGTTTAATGTTGTAACTAAACTTGTAATCCTTTACTTCTAATGGGAGCACTCTGCTCCCTTGCTACTCTGGCTGCTAATTCCTCTGCATCAAATACCTCAGGTAATTTAGTGATTGGACTTTTTTAAAACAGCAAGATCAACTAGTGAAATAATGCATTCAGGTGACTGTCAAGTCACTGCCATATCAGTGTCCGTAAGGGAGTAAGTGAGGGGATAGTCCAGTGGTGAAGGCTTCCAGTAGCTGCTTTCAGCAGCAGCTAGTCTTTAAAGCAGCTGACTGGGAAGAGTATCTGTGAGCTACATGCTCACTTTGCAGACCATTGCAGCAGTTTAAGATAATGTGATCCTTCTAGCTTCTTCCCCTTGCTGCACTAGTTGTTCACTGGAATTGTTTGTTGTCTTTAAGTAAAATCAGCTGGGACTGTTAAAGAGGAGTTTAGTCTAATCTCATTTTTTATGAATGACTGGCATACCCACTGTGTCTTTGGGATCTGAATTGGAGTCTGTGCCCTTGTGTTAAGCTGCTTCAATACTCAGATTTCACATCTTGAAAAGTGCTCAAGTCAAAAACAGAACCTGCACACAGTCTCAGACAAGAGCTGGGGACAGGAGTCCAGCGGGCAGCTCCTGTTTGCGCATCAAGCTGTGTCCTACTTTTTTGGGACCCATCATTTTTTATACCTCTTTCCAATATAGGAACAGATCAATTTAAAGAATCAAACAAAAAAGAAAATACTATTTGCAAACATTATAAAAATGGGGGGAAAGCAGTAGGTATGAGAAAGACATGCTAAATCAAATGCTGCTGCCTGAGGATGCACCTCCAAACGCTTTGTAACGCATGTGAGACCCGATGACAAATGTCCCTGGAGGTGGATGTAACAGTAAGATTTTTTCTTTTCTTTGAACTTGTTAAAATAAAACCCCGTGAAGTTTTGTAATGTCATTGACTGTTCTTTTTTGCTGTTGAAGTTTTATGTCTTGGCATCTGTATAAGAGATCAGATCACTCATCCTCTTTTGATTGATGATAATTTATGATTAATTTGTTCTTGGATTTTTTCCTGATCTAATGAAATTAAAAGAGCAACGTAAACACCACTGCTGCTGAGTGCACTTACGGGGTAATTCATGGAACTGTGTGTCTACACTGACAATACGTTTGGTATAGGAGACTGTTCCAAACAATATTTTTAAAAAATCCCATACATTAACTATTGAAATAAAATTTTTATCACTGTCAGTCTTTCCTTTAGGGAACTAGAACTGAGTGGTGGTAGACATATATGTTATCTTGAATTTAAATAATCATTGCAAATGTGATATTTCCATAGCCTATGTGCAGACAAAGTAGATTATATTTTTAAGGTGTGATGAATGTAACGGGAAATACTGAGACTGTTTTTGACTCTGCTACCTTCCTTAGAGATGGTTATTCCTCCTCCTTTTACCAGTCTTGCTACCACCATTCACTCTCGCACATTTACACAGCTTCAAGAATCATGAGGATGGAATAGCCTTACAAAAAAAAGAGCAAAGCCATTTAGTGGCTTCTCTGGGGTATTTCTGTTGCATATTGTTAGAAGTAGCCCCTGGCAAGAAAATGCCTTCTTAACCACCTACATTTTATCTGGGCACAGGTATGTGGTATTGCTCCATCTTAACTGCCCTCAGTCTGATGACCTCTTCAGCTCAACAGCATTTTTTCAGTTTACAACTGAAGAAAATCTAGGGTGTGTTTGTTGTTGTTGTGGGTTTGTGGGTTTGGTGGCTTTTTTTTGTTTGTTCTCTGCAATCACGTAGAATCATTTCTGCTGGAAAAGACCTTCAAGCTCATCAAGTCCATCCATTAACCTAACTGTCCTAAGCCTACTGTTAACCAGGTCTCTAAGCTCCGCATCTGCACAACGTTTAAAAACATCCAGGGATAGTGATTCAACTGCCTCCCTCAACAGCCTGTTCCAAGGCCTGATGACCCTTCAGTAAAGGAATTTTTTCTAATGTCCAGCCTAAACTTCCCCTGGTGCAACTTGAGGCCATTTCCTCTCATCCTGTTACTTGTGAGAAGAGGTGAACCCCTACTTCTCTACAACCTCCTTTCAGGTAGTTGTCAGGTGGTGACACTGTCTCCCTTCAGCCTCCTTTTCTTCAGATTCCATCAGCCACTCCTCAGAGGGCTTGTTCTCCAGACCTTTCACAAACCTTGTAGCCCTTTGGACCCACTCCAGCACCTCAATGTCTTGCTTGTGTTGGGATGTCTAAAACTGAAATTGGTGCTTGAGCTGGGACCTCACCAGTGTACCCAAGTGGGTGGAACCTCTAGGTGAAACGGAACATGGTATATAGTTATATGGAGCTGCGTGTCTGAATGTTCACAGACCTGTGAGAAGGATGTGGCGTTGTTTGTTTGAGGGGTTTCTTTAAGATCACATTGTATGATGTTAGAATAATAACTCATTGTTTGTTGTAAAAACCTGAAATAATCTAAAACTCCGTAGCATTTGTTGTCTAATTAACCCAGTGTATATTAATCCATTGTGGGGATTTGAGGGGTGTCATGCAGTTACTTTTAGGTTATCTTTGAACTGTAATTAGTTCCCTAAAATACACTGAAATGTAAATCTTCATATTTAACAGCTTGCCTACACTTGCTTCCTGACTCAACAGCACTACCTGGGGTTTGCTGTTTTTCTTTAGTTCTTGTCAATTGAATATTTGTGCCCAGAACTATTAAGTGAAGTTGAACCAAAACTTCCAGCTGATCTCAGTTACTGTACAAATAGGTCTGCTGTTGCAGAGCTGGATGAGATCTCCCTCAAAAAATGTGCATGTGTGTACCAGAAGCTTCAGATAAAGCTATTTTTTTTTTTGTCTAATCTATTTTGGGTTTATAAAATGTCAGATTTTATAGTTGTTTCAGTAATTCAAATGGTTCCTGTAAGCCCTAAAATATGTACTTTTCCCTAAATATAGGTAAAAGATGCTGGCATGGTGAATTTTTAACTGCTACCTTTATGCATGAGGGGGTGGGTGTGTTTGTTTCTCCCCTGCTGGAATCTTTTATTTTTGTTTTGAATATTCAGACATATAAAAAGAAAGCACCTTTGGCAGCGATTTCCTTGGACTGAGTAAAAGAGTAAGAATGAACATGAAATCATCTTTGCAGTAATAATCTCAGACATTATGTCTAAGGGTGGCAGTCAGATGTTGCCAAGTATGTACATTGTCAGTGTGTTTGCTGTTTGTTTATTCTTTGCTTCTCAGTACACTTGGAAAAGTCTGTTTTCCTAATGCTAAGCAAGTTGGCAATCAAAGGAAGTCAGCATTTGTTTATGGGATATTTTTGGCTTGTCTTGCCTGTAGGAAACACTGTTCCAGGCATTTTCTGAGCAAGCTTTATCTTGGTTTCATACAATACATTTTTGCTGATGAGGGAAGACATGGGTGCCCCATAATGTAATTACGTTAGATGGCTAGAGTGCTTTCCTGGCGTGTAGGAAAGCTGAATGAATTTACTACAGCAAGGGAGACTTGCAGGTGTTTCTAAAGATCTCTCAGAATGCAGGGAGTAGGGGTTTGGTTGGAAAGTGAATCAACACACTGGGCTTTGTCCTCTACTGGAGGTTCTCCTGGGTTAGGAAGAACTGGTGTTTCAGAGCCTCCTTAGCTCTAACTAAGCTGAGGAGCTTAATGCTTCTAATGCTTATAGAACCTCCTGTTCTATAAGCATCTAATCTTTAGCAATAGAGGAAATGATTGCAAGCTGCACCAGGGAACGTTTAGCCTGGATGTAGGAAGAATTTCTTCACTGAAAAGGTTATCAAACATTGAAACAGGCTGCCCATGGCAGTGGTGGAGTCCCTATACCTGGACATATTTGAATGATGTATATATAGTCTTGGTGCTTAGGGGTATGGCAGCAGTGACCTGGCAGTGCTATGTCACAGGTTGGACTTTGATGATCTTAAGGTCCCCTTCAACCAAAGAGATTCTGTGATTCTGTATTGTGATGTCTAATTAAAGGCTTGTAAGCTGAATAGAGGGAAGAGAATAGGCAAATAGTAAGTGCCAGCAGCAGCACAGATTGGGTTTTGGCTATGGCTTAGGCAGCTGTCTGACTGTTTGCCTTGAGTCCTATTCTTCAGTAACTAAGCTGTGAGGAGCCTTCATGCTTGGTTTAGTGATCTGAATTGTAGCAGGCATTAACCTGTTGCAATGCCAAATGCTGCTCTGTATAACATCAAAGTGTTTCTGTGTTTTTGGCCCCAAGTACACGATCAGAACAGAATTATCTGAAGTGCTGAGAAGAGTCTGCAGCGTTAGCACCCCTTCCATAATCATCAACTGATTCAACTGATTTGTGCTGCATGATGCAGTGAAGCCTTGTGTCAGGCCAGCTGGATCAAATGGTGCTCTTTGAAGATGCTGCCAGTGTTTGGTTTCCTCTTAAGATTTTCTTCTACTGCTGATTTTGTGTCTGCAGTTGGCCCTTGGCCAACATCTTGAAAGCTAGTGCCGAAACAGATATTAAACCTCAGTGTGTATTTTGTCCGGTGAAGCCACATTTCTCTATTATTTTAAGTATATGCTACCAAGACAAGAACTTTGTTTTATTATGTGTAGTTTCCCTTTTTATATTCCGAGTGAATTTTTCATGTACCAGTTGTGCTGAGCAGAGTAGTGGGTTTGATGTGTGTCTAGGATTAATGAATGGCTTTAGCCCTTGGGTAGTGTTACCCTGTGAGATGTTTTCATTGGCTTGCTGCCATTTCCATACAAGAGACAGCAAACAGCTGTCCAGATAGCATGTGGGTCTCCCAACCATCTCCTGTGCCCAAATGTTGCCTGTTGTTCAGCATCTGGGCTGGCTGTGAGGAATGGCTGCTGTGGAGGCATGCTCAGCTCCTGCTTAAGATGTTTTCAACCACAAGAGCTTTGCTGATGTCTGTGTTGAGTCTCCATTTGTAAGGATTTTGATATCTTAATATATCCAGTCATGCTACATGTTGATACATTGTTCTCTTGTTGATAGGAAGCCAGTGTAGGATGGAAATCTCTGCTATAATGAGATAAAATGTGTAGCAGCTAAATGTCAAATCCTTGATACTTTAAACTTTAATTAAAACCAAAACCAACATTTTAAGACAAACAGAAAAAGTGGTAGTGGCTTTAATAGGGTTTTTTTATAGAAGCAATACCTAGGGACTTGGATCAATTTAATATCTACTTTTTCTCGGTGCCAAGTGAAATAACAGTTACTTGTTGAACATGACCATGTCTTGTAGATGTGTAATAATGCTGTAAAAATGTGTTTGAGTCTTGATTTGTCTTTGTACTGCCTCACCATCCCTTACCCTGCACCAGGGTGTAGTGGTGATGGAGAAGGTGAGTCACGCAGGCAGAGAGCAGTGCTAATAGCCAGGTTAGTAAAACCTGTGTGAGGTTTGTGAGGTATAGAAAATTAACTGTAAGAAAAGAAAGAAAAAGTTGTGGCACCTCAATGATTAATCAAGATTCAATCCCCCACCAATTTATCCATAAAGAATTGTGGTTACAGTTTGCAAGGAATGTTTGAACAGATGGATAAGTAAATGAATTTTAAATTGCATTTAATTTAGGTTTCATTGGTACAGCTATAATATTGCTGCAATATTGTTGTAACATTTTCTGTTGAATGGAGTTGGAGGGTTGTTTCTTTGTGTGTTGTTTGGTACCAAGTCAGGAATTAATGGGAAGTAGTAAAGTTATGAATGAATAATGCAGACTGCATGAATAATGACCACAACTATTACTCTAGTGGCTTTCCACATGCATGTGATGTTTGATTAGTGTGTCTCTGCTAGTTGTCCAGCTACCTTCTTATTTTTTAATAAGTTCACTGTAGTTCTCAGCTGGATTTACAGTATTTACATATTTAGGTTATAACCTGACATTGTCACTGTTTTTAGCATGTCATTAAAATGGTATTTTGAAGTATTAAGTATTTAATAGTATTAATAGTATTTTAATAAAGGAAAAGAGATTAGTCTTTTCAGATTTCATTCATTAAATCTCCTTCTTGTGCTCATGATTAAGGAGCTGTGCAGGCTCTTAAACAGTTTCAGTTGCTTTCAGTCTTGCCTCAGGCATAGCTTTATGCATAAATCACTTTTATCAGTGCAAACATCTACCAAGAAGATTGCAAGCAGCTTCTTAAGATCACAGGAGAAGTTGGTATTTTGTTTCGTTCTAAGTAAGCTGAAAAAGCAGTATCATCCCATGATGATGACAGCATAAGAATGTCTTTTGACCAGATGATTTATTTGTGTATCATACTAGATTAACATGCGGAAGCGATTTGCAGTCAGAGATATAAAGAAACTGGTTGTTTTTATGTCAGTGGTTTTGATGATTGCTTTCTTCTCCTGTTGTGCACTTTTGAGTTCTCTCTAAAGCATATAACATACTGCTTGACCCTAAAAGGCCTGGGTTTCCCACATGTGCTTTCTGAATGCTTTATTGGGTGGAAGTTGGTGCTTACAACAGAATGTCAGTTATAAAATAAATTAAGATAGAATTTTTTTGGAGAAGAAAAATACCACAAAGCCTTACTGTAGGGTACAAAGTCTTGAGGTTGATATCCCATACTCTCCTATCACTATACTGTTTTTATAGGGAGTCCTAGGAGACAAGGTAAACATCCAGGAATCTGCGCTGGGAACTTTCATCCTGGAAGCTTGTCTCACCTCAGAAATATCTGAAGGTTGAGCTCATGTAGTTTCTGAGAAGCCCCAGATTTAAAATAGTTCAAAATTATTACAGTATTTAGCTGTAAGATCTCTAAATCTAACTTTGGTAGTTTATTAAAGTGTAAAATAAGTCAACATAACACAAATTGAAAGAACTGGTTAAATAAATGTGCTCAATGGCATGTGTTCCTCAGCTAGAAGGATTAATGGGAAGGCAGTTCTCCCTTGAAGACTTAAGGGAGACAATGAAGAAGGATCATAAGTTTAATTACAGGAAAAATGTTTGGGTTTTTTGATTTTATTTTTTAATTGCTTAATAAAAGATTTGCATTTTTCTACTTGCTTAAGTATGTTTTTAGACTCATTACAGTACATTGTCGTAGTGAAGATCTTAATGGCATTTTGCAAAAATTGACGTTCTCATTGGGAAGACTTTTCTTCCAGCTACAGTGGATATTTGCACTTAAGTGTTTCCAGAGGTTTTTGGTAGCCAAATAACTAGTGAAATACAACTTCTTGGAACCACAGAAAGCTTCTGCTAAAGTGTGCTGGTGGGAGTCAGGGTACAGTGTCAGATAATTTTCCTCACCAGCTATGATTGTTTTCTTGAAGTTTATGGTTTGGGGATTGTGGGCTGTTGGGTTTTGTTGTTGTCTTAAATCTATTTAAGCAAAGTTAATTACCAGTGCAAGGCCCAGTGTCCCAAGGCATGTCCAAACATAATGTAATGTAACAACCTGGACAAATTCCTTCTTTCTGGTATCCTTGATGCATGATGCTGTGGGGCTGAGGAATTTCTTCACTTAAAGGGTCATCTGGCTTTGGAACAGGCTACCCAGGAAAGGTATTGAATTGCCATCCCTGGATGTGTTTCAAAGTTACGTATATCTGGAGCTTAGGGACAGGGTTTAGTGGTGGGTTGGGACAGTTGGCTTAGTGGTTGGACTCAGTAATCTTAAAGGGCTTTTCCAACCTAACTGATTCTCTGATTCTCTGAAAAACAGGCATTTGTAGCATTTCATTTTTAACTGATTTAACAGATACGGTTTTTCTCTGTCGATGATTAACAGTAACACAAGCCACTAGTGCTGAGTTTTGCGTTTCAGTATTCTAGGTATCAGATGCTGCTTTTCAATGTATTTCCAAAGTGTGTATTGAATGTAGACACTTAGGCTGAATTTACACTGGAAAATTCAGATGTGCCTGGGGGCATGGTGAAATGGTATCATTTGTGGTTGAAATGTTCCCCAGCACCAGTTTGGCCTGTTTCAACTACTTAGCTCTTCTACCCAAAGAATTATCAATTGTGGCTGGGGAACTGGGATGGCAGATACAGTTTCCAGTATGTTGTTGGTACAACATTGCCCTGTTCTGGAGACTGACAAGTCCAGGAAGAGGTGGGTGGAGGCTCAGCACTGATTGACTTTGGTGCCTAGTGATGCTTCTAGGTGCACTTACTGATTAGTGTATTATATTATTGAATTGTATCTTCTTGCATGCTGTAGGAAAGGTGTTGCCTGTAGCAGGGTTGTGCAAATAAAACTAGTCCTATAATTAAGATATCTTCAGTGCAGATGTAGAAAAGGAAACAATTTCTTTTGGCAATTGTGCAAGAGGAGCAGAAACTGATGGCACTTAAAGCAGTTGGCAAAGCACAGTGGGCAAATCAGCACACACTTGCTAATTATCTTACTTATCTTTACTCTCCTCTCTTCCAAATGCATAATGGGATAATTCCAGCTTGACATCTTCTATTTTTGTGGTAATCAGCAGACAGGAATATGTGTGTCTTCTCTTGAAAGGAAAATGAGATTTACAGATTGAGCATAAATGTTGGAAATCAGAGTAGGATATGAAACTCCCCCCCCTCTCTAAATGGGTATTATCAATATGACTGGAATCAGAAGTCCATCAGAGCTGCCTGCAAAGGCCAGAATAAGCTCCAGAGAATGAACACTGAAAATAGTAATTTGAAGGTATTTTAGAAACTATTACTCTAGCAGTAAGGCTGCCAGTCTCTGTGTAGCTGGTAGATAACTGAATTCTAGATAACTCAACTTCTCTTTTTCAGATAACTTTCCTATTTTGATTTCTTGGGCCATTCCTTGCTGGAGTAGGGATTCTTCAGGTTTTGTTTATTTGTCTGAGTTGTTCATTTGAGTATTGCTGATTTTTAAAAAAAAACAAAAAAAATCCCTCTTTACTAATATGTTTCCTCCTTAAACATTTTTGTTTTCAAATAAGAATGGCTGCATAAATTTAAGACATTTTTGTGATTTTTTTTTTTCTTTTTTTTTTCATGTAATGGAAGCAATAATGGTCCTTTTTCTTAAAATCCACAGTTAGATCTCTTGGACCACAAGTTTACATCCACAACACTTAAGTTATTGCTGTTTGCAATATTATTTAAAATTAATTAAGAAAACTATTTTAAAGATTATGTACTTTTTTCAGGAGGACCCCAATGATATCAGTCCCAAAAGGAAAGACGTGCGTGGCAATGATGGGGAGGACAAAGCACAAAGTGTGGAGACTCTACCTCCAGGTATTGCAGTAACATTTGTTGTAGCAGATCCGTAGCCATAAAACATTTATCGCTGAAAGCAAGAAAACACAGCAGTTGTTCTGATTCTAATTCTTTTTTGTTTGGATGTGCTGGGATCATTTTAGCAATATATAGGTCTCTGTTCTTAAAGCCTCAGCCTCCTTAAATCTTTCCTGCTTCACTGCCTCTTTGAGTTTAAAACCAACAGGGAATGTGATTCTTTGCTATTATGTTTGTATTGTCCTGCAATAGTTTTGAAGAGCTTTAAAAGCCTCTAGTACAAAAATAGTCTGTTTCTCTCAAAGGTTAATTGTGGCAGCCAGCAGACTGAAGGCTCCACCAAGGTTCATAGTTTTTGTAGTTTTGTCTAGCTTTAGATGTAGCAAATCTTCCTGAGTGTGCTGGTGCCATATCTTATTTTTCTCAGTGTGCTCAGTATTTGTCATGTGCTGGCAAATAACAGAGCAGGGTGATTTTTGTTTCGAGTACAATGGTCCTATGCCTTGAAGGTGAGCAAGGAAAAAAATTAAGTGTTAAAGAGTCTTCATTTTGTAACAATTTCCTGTAATTGCTTCCTTAAACTACTTTTGCTGCTTAACTGTTGCACATCAGTGGGATTTAACATATAACTAGATTTGAGATAGCGAGGAATACAGAAATAGGAAAATGGATTTGAGTATTTTACATTGTACTAAAAATTTTACCACACAAGGACAGGTCAGACAGCTTCATGACACATTTTACCCTTCTATTAATTCAAATATTTGGCTTGCAAATTAGTCTTAGTTGAACACTTGAAATACTGGGAGATCTAGAAGAAAGATCTAAAAATGTAAGCTTTTTTTCAAGCAGCTGAAAACTTCTGTCCCAAATAATATGTGAGGTTTGATTTTTGTTTTACAGTCCTAGGCCCCTGGTACAGTATAAGCTGTTCAACATTCATGGCTTTTTTCCTGTAGCCTTTGGCATACCTTGTCTTAGCTGCTTTCTGGAGAGGGGAAACAAGGCTCTGGTTATGCATGTATGGTTTTTTGGCAAAAGCTTTACTTTGTGTATGAACTGGGAAAGAAATTGTCAGAAGTTGAAGAGCTTGGCTTGTTTAACTTTTCAAGTATTTTTTTTTCCCCTACAAATATTGTTACTGGGATTATAGGTCAGCCAGTTTTGTACCTTCCAGTTACTATTCTTAGTTCCCTTTTTTGAATGTTTATGTATTCTGGGCCAAACCCTACATGTTTCCTCTAACACTATCATGTGCCAATGGCTCTAAGGATCCATTTGAGCATTAAAAGTGAGAAGGTTCACAGGCTGAAAGGAGCAGGTATCAGAAGCTGGAAGGGTCGAAGCTAGAAGTATGAAGTAGAGCAGGTCAGTATACAGAAGTAAAAGTATAAAGTAGAGCAGTTCTTATTTCATCTATTCATTAGTAGTCTCTTATGGCTTGATTTAACAGCCAGGAGAATAGTTCCTGCAAAGTAGAATGAGAGTCTCAAATCAAACATCAAAGGCTACACAAAATATTGATTCATGTGTGCATAATTCTGTCTATTTTCAACTCATGTAGGCAAACTTTTGAATCCTTATGGCAAGAAAGACATAAGGAAATAATATTTCAGCTGATCCTTTGTGCTGTTTTACAGAAACGTGATCAAACTTTAGGAGGGTTTTGGTTCAAAACATTGTGGCTTTTCCACTGAGGTTAGGAGAATTGTTGTTTAGGTTCCAGCTTTATTCTGTGTATTATCTTTCAGGGGTTCTTGGAGTTGAAGTACTGTTTACTAACTTCAAGATGGTTTTATAAAAAGATTTAGCTGTTGTGATTTTTACCTTCAGTACATCAGACTGTCTGGACTTTATTTGAATTTTTTAATATGCTGCAGAATTATGTTTCTTGTTTTGTGAGAACAGTGATGTTAGCTCCTGTGGTTAGACCAACCCTGAATTATCTGTATGGGTAAAGCAAAACTGTATAAACAGTTCTCTGTAACAATGGGAGTTTCAGCAGTTACGCAAATGGCTCTATTTTCTTGGTTAATGTTTATCTGCAATCACTTAATGCATTAAGTCAAAATAATCATATTTATATTGAAAGTCCTATTGCTTTTAAGAAGTATTGAGTCAGTATAGAGTGGGCAAGCTATTTAGGGGATTTTGTATCCATCTATTCCTACTCTTAGTTGCCTGCTGCTTGACTGTTGCACACATTTATCTGCTGTGCATTTTTCCCCTCTTCTGTCTCACTTCAAGCTGTTCTGACTGTTATCTGACTTTTTCCTAATAGCTCTGATTCATGTTGCACACAGTTGACAGAGCCTTCTGCTAAAGCCAGAGCCAGGCTTTGCCTCCCTCCTAGCAAGCCAAAGCCACTTGTTCTTCTGTTCTGTGCCTGTCACTGTTTTTCAGTAAATTTAGTGCTATGAATTGGTCTGTTTTCCTCTCAAATTTACTCTGTGCTTTCTGGTTTATGTAGTGGTTTTAGAGTCTCAGAAAATGGTAAAAGATACTTAAAAAAAATACTTCTGTATTGGATGAAATCTTGAACAGAATAAAGTGTACCAAACTGGTACTATTTCATTTACCATACAGCTATTATTTACTAGAGTGTAATAACAAAAAACTAGCTTGTGATTAAAAGCTATGGCAGTGAACTGCATTATTTTTGTCGATTGCCTTTTCCAAGACCTCAGGGTTGGGAAATACTCAAAACAAAAACAAACAGCCTCGCTGGATTTCACCTTTTTCTTGTTTCTGCTCAGCCTCTCAGTCTCAGAGCAGTCTGCAAAATAAGTATGTCTTGTCAAAACCGAGTTTGGTGCTTCAGCATACCATGGTTCTGGGTTCTTAACTAGTTCTGTGATTTCATTTATTTCTTTTAAAATCATCTTGCATTTGACTCTTGCAGCAAATGCTGCATATCACTTACTGTTGACAAGATTTAATGTCATGTTAGGTCTTGGTACACATTTGCTTGAATTTGAAGATAGATACTTGCTTAAATTTGCGACAGCATAGGTGTGTTTTCTGATACTTACGCCACCTGTCAGTCATTGAAACGGGGGAAAACTGCAGACCCAGCTAATGCCCCAGAAGAAATTAAATAGAAGACAGGAAAAGTTTGCTAAACCACTTCTAATTTCAAAACTTAATCAATAAATTGTCAGAAAGACGATCCTTCCAGTAGAAGTAGGACTGGACAGAATACGTAGCTTTGGGCCAACCTTTCATTTTCCAGCAGTTAATTAGAGCTGTTAGCTCTAATGTAACCATGAGAGCAGCCCACATTGTATGTTGTCGTTCATAACGCCTTACCTCTAATGTGATGCGCTCATGACCTGTTGCGTCCATAGAATCACAGAACTGTGTAGGTTGGAAGGCACTGCAGAGACCATCTAGTTCAAAATCCACTGCCATGGGCAGGGACACCTCTTAGCAGAGCAAGTTGTCCAGAGCCCCATCCAGCCTGGCCTTGAACACTTCCAGGAAGGGGGCATCCACATCCTCCCAGGGCAACCTGTTCCAGTGCCTCAGCACTTCTTCCCAAGATCTAATCTGAAACTACCTTCTTTCAGTTTGAAATTGTTCACCTTTGTCCTGTCATGAGATAACTTAAGAAGTTCCTCTCCAGCTTTTCTGTAGCCCTTTCAGGTGCTGGAAGGCTACTGAAAGTCTCACCAGAGCCTTTTCTTTTCCACGGTGAATAGTCCCAGTTGTGCTCTATCCTGATTATCCTTGTTGCCCTCCTCTGCATGTGCTACAACAGCTCTGTGTCCTTATACTGGGGGCTCCAGAAGTGGACATAGTACTCCAGGTGTGGTGTCACAAGAGCAGAGTGAAGGGAGAAAGTCACTTCTCTTGACTGCCTGATACAGCTTCTTTTGATACAGCTCAGGACGCAGTTGATCGTCTGGGCTGCACTCACACATTGCCAGCTTGTGTTGGGCTTCTGATCTATCAATACCCCAAAGTCTTTCTCCTTGAGACACTTTCCTCTGGATGAAAGGCAATTGAAGGAGTGGGGTGGAGCTGGCAGTCCTGAAACTGGAGAAAGTTCTGTTATGCATTGGAGTATTTGAAGATTGCAATTCTTACATGAATGCATTTTAATTGTAGATTATACTTGTAAAATGCAGTAATATCTGTATTTTTAGAATGGAAAAGCAGTGACATATCCCATATTTCAGCAAATATTCAACATGTTCCAGATTGAAGCTGTGTTACAAACTAGGAGCAAATGTAATAATACAATTTATTCACCAAGGAGGCTACAAAAGCACTGAGAAATGCTAAGGGAGAGTTATACAGCGAGATAATCTTGTGATCTCTGCTATTTCTTCCAGTGTCTTGAATTAAGCCAGTCTACATTTAGTACAGTTTTGTCACAAGTGAGGTTTGGAGTAATTTTTCTGAACAATTCTGTACTGAATTATTTGTAGTGTGATAACTGGCTGAGGTGTAAACTTGTTTTCAAAGTAAGCTCTTGGAAATATTTTGAAGAATGAACTTGAAAGCATAAGAACAACCCCTTGGCAGTCTGTAGGGTACCTGCAGCAGCTGCAAAGTTTTCTTTCTAGAGTTCTTTCAGTAATTGGAATTTGAAAATCTCCTCCAGTTATTTTCCTATAGTTTCCCTTCTGGGATGCTTCATCGTGTTCATTAGATGTTCCGCAGTCTGAATTTTGTTTAACTCTAGTTCTGACTTGTGTGCAAATGTGTTTCAATTCTTTAGGGTGGTAATTCAGGTGTAAAAATAGTTGCTTGACTGGCTAGCTCTATAAACTAGTAATCCAAAAGTATGGGTACTTTTCTCTTGCTCTGTGACTTGACTGGGAAGTTTCTTAAAAAACAAACCAACCTACCTAACCCCCCCCTTCTCCCTAGCCTTGGTCTTTTTGCCTTACAACTTCTACCATCATCTGATAACCAAATCACACTTTGGGCACAAGTTGCTTTTGTAGGTTAGCTCCTTGATGATCCTGATATTATACTGAAGTCAGGGTACTGGTAGGCTTTTTTTCTGGTTAAACAACAGACAGTTGTTAAATTAATGAATATTCTTTCAATGTCAGGGTGTTGCTGTAGCAGGAGTTAAAACACCATAGCTGGAGCAGGGCTTAAGGACAGAAAGCTGTAAATGAGATCTGCCTTGGTGCTTCCATGCTGTGCAGGTTGAGAAGCAGAGCAAAGGCAAACCTTGAAATGTCTGAGCAACCTCTGACTCTAAAACAACCTGTCTAAAAGCTGAGCTTGAACAGAGTGAAATCTCTGTGACCTTTTACTCACTTAACTTAATTGAAAGTACCTCAAAAACTTCGCATGTTCATTATGGACACAATGAATATTCACACCTCTCATCTGTCAATAGGTGAAGAAGTCAAAAGTCAATGTTCAACCAGAGGTAGGAATTGATAGTTTTAAGACATCTGAAAAATATCCTTTTTTTTTTTTACATCTGAAGGTGGTGAAAGCCCTGAAATTTAATGCCTTGTGTTTGGATGCTGCGCTGCCCTTGTGTTAGTGCCACAGCCAGAGCCGGGCACATAGTAACAACCCTTGTTAAAGAGGGGCTGATCTGTGAATCTGTGCTGATTGTACAGCAGGTTGCAGTTATGTGACACTGGAGAGTGATTTAGTGCTCTGCCTACCAGAAATACTGGATTTTGAGAGTATTGTTGTCTTGTACTCTGTAAGGTCAGTTCCTCAAATGACTTCAGTGTAACTGACTCTATTTTTACTTATTTAATGGGACAGTAAATTAAATCCTAATGTTTTGGAATTCTGCACTGGACCTAAAAGTAAATGCAGCTTGAATAACTTTGTAGCCAGATCATCTGCTGTGTTAATACCTGTCAGTATGTGGAGGGCTTTTTTTAATATGGAAATTGTAGTAATTTGGGTTAAAAAATAAAACAAACCACACTGAAACCAAATCAACCAAACAAAAAAAAAAAACCAAATCCAAACCAAAAAACCCCAAACAAATGAACAACGTTGAGTGGTCTGGTGATTACTTATATAAACTAAAAACTGTGAAATTGATTAATTTTGTATTAATTCACAGGGGGTTCTGGAGGGATTTATATGTAACTGATGTCACACTGTTACCACAGTACTGTTGAGATGAAAATACTTTGCTGCAAAGTTAAAAACCCCAAGCTATTTCATCAGTTATGTTTGGATTATGAATCATGTTCTTGAAATTATAAAGACTAAATTGGATGTTTTCCTTTTCTTTATTGTAGGAAAGGTTCGGTGGCAGGACTTTGATCAAGATGCTTATGTCGGTGCTACTGTGGTGCGATCTGGGCAGGATCCGTATGCCCGCAATAAGTTCAATCAGGTAGAAAGCGACAAACTGCGAATGGACCGAAGCATTCCTGACACTAGGCATGATCAGTAAGTGCCAATCTGAGATGCGTTTGACCTGAATTCATGTCATTGTATTTATGACTTTTACACAGCAGATGCATACTCTAAATCAGATCCTCAGCTTTCAAAACAACAGGAGCAGTAACTGTGGTGCGGTCCTTGAGCAGTGGATTAAAGAGTGATGAATCTTACTCAGATTTTTCTGCTTTCATGACTCTCATCAGCGTGTATTCAGTAGCCAAACTGGTGCTGCATTTCAGTGTCTCTTTGTACCTCTTTATCTGATGGCTCTTCTTGATTTCTGCTTTTGTAAATCTTACTGTGGGGTTGATCAAGCAGTGGAGCAGGTTTCCCAGAGTGGGTGTGAAGTCCCCAGGCTTAGGGATACTGAAAGCCAGTAGCTGGCCTTACTTTGAGCAGGTGCCCCTTTTGATCTCAGTTACTTTGTAATTCTGTGCTGCTAAGTTTGTGACAATTGTCAACTCCAGACCTAAAGGAATTCAGTTATTCAAAACCCACTTGGGTGTGTTCCTGTGAAATCTGCTCTAGGAAAACCTGCTCTGGCAGGGGACTTGTGATATAAAGAGGTCCCTTCTGAGCCCTAGCATTTATGAATCTGTGATCCCTATGTAGGGAAAACTTTAATTTAAAAAAGGTTGAGTGACTTGCACTGATTTTTTTTTTTTTTTAAGCAGAGTTAATATGAAAACAACAGTTGCTTATTAGAACTTCCATTACTTAAAGAAAAATAGCAAAAGCAGGTTGAACATGTTTATAAAGATAAGGCTATGTATAGTAAATTTGCCTAGCTAATTCTGCAGTTAGAATGAATATACCTTTGCAGCTTTGTAAGTAGAAGAAGCTGTAGGCGATACTGGAGGGAGAGAAAAAAGGAAGGTGGCAGTTTGCCTTTTCTCCCTAAAGCTCTTTAATCATGAATGGTGTGGTAAAGTAGACTCATACAAAAATTCAGACTGTATCATTTTAAAGTAATTTTTGACATACTATGGGTTTAGGTTCCCATAAGCAGATAATTTGCAGATAAAGTAAAGCAAGTCTTGTATAATCTGCCATTAATTGAGTGGGAAAGTGTGAATAATCTTCACTGCTTTCTGTGGCAACAAAGGAAACACCTGAGCATGACACCCCTGGTATACTGAGGTATTTAAAAAGGCTTTTTAATTTTTTTCATCATGCATAGTTTCTTTCGCAACAAATGCATTCAAACTTTTTGGACCAGGTCTCTTTTCCCACAAGAGTAAAATTCATCCACTAACTTTTATGATTCAGATATGTTGAATGTGGAATTTTTCTAGACATTTAATAACTTCTGAAGGGGGGGTTAACAGATAAATAATCTTTTTTTTTTTGAGAAAACTTTAATAGGAGACATGACAGGAAGAAAATTATACTGCAGTAACTATGTTTTACTGTCAGTGTTGTGATTGTATGGTGGGACCTGCTTTGGGTTTTTTTTTTTCTTTACTAAAAGGAGTTGCAAGAGACTTGGACACTGAAATCTGCTCCATGGCAATCATTCTGTAAAGTGGGTATTCTTTTAAAGAGAGAAAACCCAAAGAAAATCCAAACAACAAGCCCCAGAGTGATGCAGTCATTCCTGTAGATTGTCCGTGATCCTTTTCTACTGCATTGCAATTAATTTTCCTTCTATTTTGGCAAGGACATTCACTGCAGAGGCTGAAAAAGTCACTTAAAATATTTGTTTGGAAGATGTCCAAGGGAACAAGCTATAGCCATTGAAGGAAGATGTTACAGATCTGATCAGGTTATACTTGTATACATGTTATTTTCAGCAAAATTGGAGGCACTGAGTAAAGGTGAAGATCTGTCATGGAGCTGCTGTCATCTTTTTCTTTAGGAAAATGAACCTGGATGAGAAAAAACTTTTTTCTTTTCTGCATAAGCAACTTTTTTGTGAATTGTATTTATGTGTCTAAGAAGCCATTTAAAATAACTAGATACTAATGCTCTTTAATTGCTGAAATTGTCCAAGCAATTAATAGATTCCCATGATGTATGCAAATGGGTTTGCACTTATGCATCTCTTTTTATACTACATCTGCTTTGGACAAATGTTTACTAGCATCAGGTTAAGACCAGCTTGGGTTTCCACTTGCTTTATTGCGGAAGTGTTCCAGCAGTACTAGAAAACACTTGAGTTTGCCTGTTTGAGCAAAAGGAAGTAGTGAGAAACATGCAGCTACAACAAAAGGAAAGGAAAGAGAGGAGGTCTGAGCAGGAATTCTGCTTGTGATGGGAGGCTTTCAGACTTGTTCTCGTCTGTGCAAAAGAGTCTTCAAAGTGCAACAAAGGTGAAACGTTCCCTGGATTTTGTGGGACAGTGATTACTTTGGACCAGTGATTTCTGATCACGTCTCTTACTTGATCTGTTGGCATGATTCTAGAGAATTGCTGGTGTGTGCTTAGCTAGATTAAGCCATGTTTTGTTTCTCATTCAGCAATTATTACAAGCTTCTGACCTCACACTCAGGTTTTACTCTTAAGTAGAGAAGAAGCAAACTTTCTTGTGCCTTTGTATCTAGATACCTGTTGAGGTGAATGTTCTCCTTGCACTGGTTAAAGTATTTGTCAAAAGTGGATTAGTTAACATTTTCTGAAACCACTATAGTTTAACGATATGAATCAGTTACTCAGATTTGAGTGGGGAAAGAATGTATTTCTCATGTTCTAACTGATATTAATGACCTGTGTTAAAAGGTGAAAGTCTAGATTGAAGTTTTTGGTCCAAGTGTTATTTTATCCAAATGTATTTTCTGATTCTGCATGTAAAAACAGGTGCAGTAGCTTAAGGAAAGAAAGTAAAATCTACACGTTAGAAGTGATGATGCTGTTTCTTTGGTTTGAATTTACCTGTGGCAATATTGATCCAACAGAATGAGAGGAGGCTCTGTATTGAGTCAGTTAAAGCAAGGATTTCTGAAGGGCTAAGAGCAGAAATAGTGAAACAGTCCTTCAGTTCTATTTGAAAGCTTAAAAATTTTGATTTCTCCCTCACAAATGTGTAGTAGTGTTACTCTCTTGAGTTTTCTTTAGAATTAAGAGGCTTCTTTGCCTTGTGAAAATCTGTCCTAAGATTTGCTCTGGCTCAAGTGATCTTGTCTGCAGAGAGATCAGTATAAATTTAATGTGACTTTTAAAGTTATTCTAATGCAAGTGCTTCATATGTAATGGTATTCACAGTCGGCTTTTCCTCTGTAGGCAATTTGAAAGTTAGCAGGAAAAAATACATATTTTTGGCATGGTAGACTTTGGTGTATAAACTCAGTGAGTTTGCAGATGACACCCAGATAGGCAGTTGGCCAAATCTGCTTAAATGTAGGGAGTCTCTACAGAGGGGTCTGAATAAGTTTGATGGGCCAAGGCCAATTGTGTGTCAAGTTCCACAAGGCCAAGTGCCCAAGTCAGTACTATGTTTTGGTTTTAATAGATAAATGCTTCACAGTGGAGGCTGTCTGCTAAGCCTGGGATGTAAATATTATGTTTAAATTACAGAATATTATGTTTTTCAGGTGTCAACGGAAGCAGTGGCGGATAGATTTGCCAGCCACTAGTGTAGTGATCACCTTTCATAATGAGGCAAGATCTGCTCTGCTTCGAACTGTTGTCAGGTATACCTGAGAGAGACCTTGATTGCTTGTTGTTTTTCTCATAAAGGCCATTCAGTTGTGTCAGAAAACAGCTTACGATAAGGAAGAAAGTAACATCCATTAGGCTTTTCTGAACCATTTGCAGAGGGGGAAAGCTGAGCCTTCATTTCATTGATGCCTCTGGTTCTTGTGTTCTGAAATAGCAACATTAAACAAACAAAATTGCTCCCCTTAACTACAAATGCATGAAAGTGTGGAACTGATTACTGGAACATGTTTGGAGGTTGGCTGTATAACTAGTTTTAGGAACAACTCAGGGAAGATGGATTCTCGGGGGATATTTGACCTAAAGCTAGCTGCAAGACTTTCCTGTTAAAGTTCTCTAATTCATCATTTCTGGAGGCTGGAGTTTTGGGGGAAGTGCTGCTCTTCACAAACTCTTTCTGTAAGAATAAACTAATAGCTGCTGTTGAAGATAGAATTCTTGGCTAGGTTCTACTGTGGCTCAACAAAGTAACTGCTTTTATGACATTATTATGGAAAATTAAGACTGCTTAGTATTGATTTATTTTTCTATTGTTTTAGTGTCCTTAAAAAAAGCCCTTCACATCTTATTAAGGAAATCATACTTGTGGATGACTACAGTAATGATCGTAAGTACTTTTACAAGGTCGTAACTTTATTTTCTGTATTCTGGTAAGGCTTTATGTATATGCCAGTAAGTGATTCAGTTAAGAATAGGTCACATCAATAGGAGCTTGCAGAGACTGAGCCAAAACCAGTTTTTAATTCTTTACTACCCGTCTTGTGGAAATGTGAAGAATTCAGATAAATACTCAGGTGTATTTTAGTACTTTCTGCTAGCTGAAGGAATGGAGTCTGTAGTAGAAAACAGCCTTTATGTAGTGTGCTACCTGGCAGAAAAAATAAAATGTGTGGTGCTTGCACCGTGTATTTTTGTAGCATGGCTTTAAATGAATTCTGGTCTCAGTCACTATTGGAAAATTTCTTACTAAATCAAAACCCAAGCTTTTAACTAAGTACTACAGTATCACAATGCAAATATGAACAGTTGAAATTAACCTCTGACTAACGTTTCTAAGAGGAAGTTAATGTCTACTTTTACATTGTTAGTTTAATGTTAGTTTTAAACTAGCTGTTAGTTTTACAACTAGTTTAGGATAGATCTAAGTTTTAATGTTTGTTACAAAGCTATCTTTATTATATTGAAGGAAACAGTTTATTTAATCCTATGGAAGTGGGGTTTTTTCTTATACCATGTACAAACTAACTTAAGCAAAGACAATATCATTAAATAAAAATACTTCAAGATTGTAAAACTAAATTAGCTTTAAATGACATAATGAAGGTAGTAATTTCTTACCCTGGTATTTTTTCTTTATCTCTGGTTATTCAAGCAATTTTATAAGCATATATGCTGTATTTAATTATGACCATAAACATTTTCCACTAGAAAGTAATTGTTTTTCTTGTAAGACAGCCTTTCTTATGGTACTCAGTGTTGGTTATCAAACTGTTTCTATCAGTTTGATTTATCTGTTGGTTTTTTTTTAAAGCTGAGGATGGTGCTCTCTTGGGAAAAATTGAAAAAGTGCGGGTTCTTCGAAATGATCGCCGAGAAGGTAGGCTTCATCTGGGGGAAGGAAATTCCACTGCGCTGCCTTATCTGTAAACCTTTGTTCCTTTAAAAGACTAGACATTCTGCTGTAGGTTCCATATTGGAACAGGGATTTTCAACTCACCAGTGGAAGGGATGAAACCAAATGTATTTGTGCAAGTTAAAACAGCGATTCTGATTAATTCCATATCGTTGTGTACTTATAGTTGCCTGTTATTGGCTTTCACCAACTTGAGAAGCTGCCTCTTGCTCTCAGTCTCTCCTTCCTCTTACTGTACTGAATCCTCAGTGGAGCAGCTCTTGTATTTAAGGCCTTGCTGTAAACTGTATGAGTGTTTCAAATGACCCAGCTTAAAAATGGCCCTCTCTTTGTTGATTCCTTTACTAGAGATCATTTTAAGGAATCAGTTGTTGGACAACCCAGCAAATGGTTTGTTTGGCAGACTAGAGAAGGTTTGAGCAGCCAGGAGGGCTGAAGCCAGTCTTACATGTAACAAGTTTGTCTTAGATTTTTGTTTTCATTTTAGGTGCTTTGTAAATTATAGTCTGATATCACTGAGCTCTTCAGTCAGCAGCTTCTTGGCCATGGAGCTTAAAGTATTAAGTACAGGCAACTGCTGTTCTACAGCTGTTTGAAATAATAGCTGAGAGCTGATGGTTGAAATGGCTGAGTGAGTTAGGAGATAGTGCTTGTTTATTTTTGGAAGTGCTGTGTCTTCTCAGCTGCCAGCCTGGCCTGGGGATCCGCTAGAACCATTAGATTAGTCAGAAACTGGAAGTAACTGCATAAAATGTGTTGTCACATAATTAGTTATTACAGAATCGCAGAATGTTCTTGGTTAGAAGAGACCTTTAAGATCAAATCCAACCATTGACCCAGTACTTGCAGGTCACCACTGGATTGTGTCCCTCAGCACTACGCCAGTGTCTTTTGAATACCACCAGGGTTGGTGACTTCACCATCTCCCTGGGCAGTGAATGACAATGTTTGATAACCCTTTGGTGAGGGAAATCTTCCTAATATCCATTCTGAATCTCTTCTGTCAAACTTGAGGTTATTTCCTCTCCTCACTTGTTTCTGGGGGAGAATAGATCAACCCTCACCTTTTTAAAACCTACTTTAAGGTAGTTGTAGACAGCAGTAAAGTCTCTGCTGAACCTCCTCTTCCCCTGACTAAACAACGCTGCTCCCTCAGCTGCTCCTCTCACAGGACTTGTTCTCCAGACCTTTCACCAGGTATTTTTGTACTTTGGACACAACTCTGGCACCTCAATGTTCTTCTTGTAGCAAAGTGCCCAGAACTGATCCCAGTACTTGAGATGTGGCCTCATCAATGCTGAGTACAGTGGACAGTCCCTTCCCTAGGCCTCCTGGCCACACTTGCTGATGCAATCCAAGATGCTGTGGGACTTCTTGGCATATTCAGCTGGCTGTTGGCAAATACTGTTGTATTAGGCGCATGCGGTCTTGCGGGATGTGATGCGATAGGCCCTCTCCTATTCTGCTATGTCAGTAAGAAAGGGGCATACACGAAGGGCATGGGGTATATAAGCGGGTGTACTGCACAATTAAGTGCCATTTGCTGCCCATCATATTGGTGTGCACCTCGGTGATTGGCCAAGCTGCGGTCTCCCAGAGGAAAACGAACAGGCCATGTAGCATTCACTGCAACAAAATACCAAGTATCAATATTTGGACTGAGGGGATCTTAGTGTTTAAGTATATAGCTTGGAATATACTTGTGAACAAAAGCTTGTTAGGAAAAGAGGCCGCTTAACGACTTCCCATGCTTGCAGGGTTCCGAGTAACTTGGTATCATTCCTCTGATCAGTATAGCACTTGGAGATTAATAGTAATGGGGAAAAAAGGGAATAAAGTAACACTTATCTATTTTTATTTTTAGTAATTATAAATATTAACTTTGTACAGCATATGCAGGTGAATTGAATTTTCATTCATATTTTGTGCATCAGAATATATGTAAATGAAAAATGATTTGACAAATCTTTTACTGTGTTGAAAAAGAACAACTAATTGCAAATTAGAGACAGTACTGCCTTGCTTGGTATTTTTGTGAGATTAGCATGTTGGACTGATCAAACAAACTTTCTCCTAAACATCTTGCATTCTGTTTGGCAGTCATATTTTGCAGGTTATTTTGTAAAGGAAGTTGAAAGAAAAAAGGTTGAATTTTTTATGGTGTTTGAGGTAAAAAACAAAACCCAAACTTTGTGGGAAACAGTGTAGTAAGCGAATGAAAAACCTTTTAAAAAAATCTCTTTTGGCATTGACATTGATCTTGAGTAATAATTAAATCAATGAATTTTGAATAGCAGTAGAGAAAAGCATTGAGCACATTTACAAAGGAATGACAGGAAGCTTGCTATTGTTCTGTATTGGAGTAGATAGTGAGATGTTCTGGGGTATGTGTGTAAAGGGACTTTAAATAATAAAAAGACCATTTAGCAAACACATATTAATAGCTGGAAAGGAATAGGGCAATTTAGTGATGAGATCTATGTAAATGAAATATGGAGAAGATCCTTTTGGCTTTACCAGATGTTTCTTCTGAAAAATCTTTTCAAGTTAAGATCTAAACAAAAGAAAAAAAAATCCCAGACCCTTTAAAAACCCAAAGCAAACAAAAAAAAAAGCCCCAAACAAATAAAAAAATCCATCAAAACCCACCAAACAACAAAAAAAAGGGGGAAAGACAGTCAAAAGGTGTGGGGAAGTCTCTCAGACCCGAATGACTGAAGTGACTCTTTCTGGGAGAAGTTAATAGGTTAATGACGTTGCTTTCCTCTGTTCTATTATAGAACTTCAAGAAAATGTGATTTCAGGGCTGATCTTGAGTAACATTTATCAGTATAATTACCACTTACTCTAATATATTGGATTTTTGGAAAAGATACTTTTATCTTGTACTTAAGTTGGATTGAAACCTGTAGACTTGGGTACGTAGATTGGAAACGTGCTGGCTGTTTGCTATGAAGTTATTTCACCAAGTTAAGTAGCATCTTGTTTTAGGATGAACACAAGAGTTCCATTATTATCTAAGTTAATGTAATTCTTGACTTACTTGAAATGCAATACTTTCTCCCTACTGTTGATTGTTTTCCTCAGCAACTAGTTATAACCTTTTATCTTTGCTTCTCAGGCTTGATGCGTTCCCGTGTCCGAGGGGCAGATGCAGCACAAGCAAAAGTGTTGACTTTCCTGGATAGTCACTGTGAATGCAATGAACACTGGCTGGAACCACTTTTGGAAAGAGTAGCTGAGGTTAGTAAAGAGTTCTTTTAATTTCCTGAAGGAATAGGTTTTATATTTTAAAGCCATCTGGTTTATACTACATGAATTTTATGTGTTTTTCTAAAGGAGCTTTTTGTCAGAAGTGAGATGATGGAGACGATGGGAGTGTTTGGTGATTAAAACTTATATTTTGTCCATTTTATCTCTGAACAGAGGAACATAAGATGTGAATATTATTATCTTTGCAAGAAATTCAGTATAAGCTTCTTTGCTACTTTAGGGACCTCCTCAATAACTGTTGAAAGTCTTTAGAGCCAAATATAGTTCTCCTCAACCAATATCATCTCAATGTAATTCAGTTTACCCGAGTACTCATTAACATTCAGTATCATAACAGGAGAGAGATTGAGCTGTGAAACCAAAATTCTCATGTAAATTAGGAGGAACTGTGGACTCTTGGCTTCTATGGAAATATTGCTAGTCTGTGTCTTGGAAAAGCAATTGAGAGGATTCAGACTGAAAGTAGCCTGTTTCCTCCAGAGACTGGTTAAACTTGTTAACTTGCTCTGGAGGAACTTAAATATTTAAGTGGAAAGTGAATCAAGTGTAATCCGAAAAAAGCACTGGGGAACATTCAAGACAACGGGATTTTTCATGTTATTTAATTGCATTCCCATTCTGGTTAAGTCCCCCTTCCTGTAAAGGCTTTCTTTCAAAATGCTTCTGGTCAAAATGGTTTTACAAAGTCACCCTGTCTTTATATTGAAGATGCCAATGGAGAAACTATCAATTGGTGACTGGCTTGCCTTACCCTGTTTGGTTCTCTAATGGCTTACTGTGTATTCCAGAAATCCTGTAAATTCCCCAAGACATGCCAGAAGGTAATGTACTATTCTGGAGTACAAATAGCTTCAATCAGCTCAAACCTGGACACAGTTAAAGTATTTAGAACCTACAAAACTCTTGACCATGAGTAACATTCCTTCTATTCTTAGGCCCATTTAGTGTTGTCGCTTCAGAAGGCTAGGGAGAATTTCTCTATAACATTGCCTTCAGATTTATTTTCCTTGTTAAATATATTTCAAAAGCAAGTGGAGAATGCTTACAGTTAAAGCACTAATGGATTCTAAGAGGTGGGAACCATTTTTAAGCCTTATTGTCTAAGCAGCTTGAAGCATCTACCTGTCTGAGAAATCAGAAGAGAAATAGTAATTTTGGCCAATAAAACTGCTTTTAGTAAGGCGGTCATTTTACCATTTACTCTTTTTCCTGTCTCTGACGTTTTTCAGGGCATACTCATCTAGCTTTCTGAAACTGATATGGTATATGAAGTTGTTTTACCTTTTCATCATAACAGAATGTAATCCCTCTTATTAAATTGATGCCAGTCTTGTGAAGATCTAGCAATATACATGGTGTACTTGGTGGGAGAAAGTGCTGCATATTTTGCTTTGTGCAGCAGCCATGTTTTAGCAATACAGGAATTGTTAGATCCTTCAACACTTGCTCCTCACAGTTGGCACTGTGAAACACATGGATTATGTGCCATTGATTATTGTTCAGGTGTTTGAATAAAAATTTCTATCCTTGACAATCTTGATGTGGTGTTAAATAGGTAACTGATGTGAAATTCAATCCCTGGGTAGATTCCTAACTAGCAGGTATGGATGGAGTTTGATAAAGTAGCTTCTAATTCCTGTGCTTGTTCAGATAATCCAGGCATGATTTATTTATGCACGTTGTAGATCACAGAATCATTAAGGGTGGAAGGGACCTCCAAGATCAAGTCCAGCCTTCAACCCAATACCTCCATGGTCACTAGACCTTGTCTCAAAGTGCCACATCTAATTGCCTTTTGAACACCTCCAGGAATGACGACTCCACCACTACTCTGGGCAGCCTGTTCCAATGTCTAACCACTCTCTTACTAAAGAATTTTTTCCTAATTTCTAAGTTGAACTTCCCGTGGTGCAACTTGTGGCCATTTCCTCTTGTCCTGCCATCAGTTATTTGAGAGAAGAGGCCAGTGTCAGCCTCTGTACAACCTCCTTTCAGATAAAGGGCAATAAGGTCTCCTCTCCTTCAGTCTAAACAATCCCAACTCCCTCAGCCTTCCCTCATAAAACATAATCTTTAATCCCTTAGCCACCTTTGTTGCCCTTCTCTGTACTTGCTGCAACATTTCCATGTCTTTCTTACATTGTGGTGCACAAAGCTGGACACAGTATTCAAGGTGCAGTCTTAAACAGTGCTGTGTGCAAGGGCATGATCACTTGGGCTGGCCATGCCATTTCTAATACAAGCTGGGATGCTATTGATCTTCTTAGCACCGGAGCACATACATGATAGTTCTTTGTTATTTTAAATGGTTTGATTCTGCTCATAGTGCAGATGATATGTTAATTGATGGTAATTAGCAGCATTTTGCCTGCCCTAAGTGATCCTGCTTTGCCAGGGAGGTTGGACTAGATGATCTTTAGAGGTCCTTTCCAATCCCCACCAGTCTGTGGTTTTGTGATTTTTTTTGTGACAGTCTCAGGTCCAAAAAGCTGGATAGATGAGAACTCATACTTGCTCTGGCCTCAAAAGTAGCTTTTTCAGGTCAGAAACACTGTGCACTAATAGAGTATTTTCTGACATGCTGCTGCACTTATATTGTAGGAGGTGAAAAGTGAGGCTTTTATTTTTTCCTTTTGTACTAGAATTCCCAGAATCACAGAATTGTTGAGGCTGGAAAAGACCTCAGATCATGAAATCCAGCCTATAATTGCCCACTTACCATTAAATTCTTTTGGAGTTTGGGGAAGGAGTTGTGTGTTACAATGTCAGAATTGATGGCTTCTGAGAAAGAGTTTGAATTCAATCAGCTCTACAGTGCTTTATCTGATGCCTTTTAGAAAGCTGTGTTTTTGACATCTTGCTTGCGTTAGGAGCACGTAAGGCATTGAGCTCTCCTCTTCAACTGAAGGGTGATCCATCCCACGGTTTTCCTCTTGGAGATTATTTCCTGGTTAGAATATCTTTGTGTGTTTTCCAGGCTTGTTTAGCATTCCTGGAGGGATCTGATGCTGCTAGGGATGTTTCTTCAGCAATATGATCAACAGATTAAAGTGGAGGTAGCATATATATGAGAATATTTTAGAGTTCAGAACATGTACAGACTCCTGTGGAGCTTAACCCTTTGATTCCCACAAGATGTTGGGAAGTACAAATTCTACACAACCTTGAAAATGCTGGTAGCTACTATCCATTTCACAATTCCTCTGCTTGGCTTTTTCCATTTCTACATTTTAATCATTGTGACATTGTGATAATACATCAGTTACACGAGAAAAAAGTGGGTTCCATTTTCATATCTGTCACAGATTCTTGTGACCCTAAGTAAGTCATCTTTTAGTTGGCACAATGCTGAAAAGAAAGTATTTATGTTTTCTCTTAAGAGTGTTGTGAAGCTTAATCTCTGAAGCGTCTCGAGACTTTTAGAGGAAGGGGAAGCAATGTGTGCTGAATCTTGAGGATAATTTCTGAAGGTTTATGAGAATAATATATGATTGTCTTAACTCTCTAGAGCACACTTAACTTCCTTATGAAATACTAAGATGAAATAGTCTGCTGCAAATTTCCAGGCACTAGAGACTTGCAGTATTCATAGGCTATTTCTTTCCATTATCCTCACCAATAAGCACATGGTTTTCCAATTGTGTGTTCCATTATAAGTTATCATGTCAATCCTTCAGAAAGATTTCCACTTTAATCCCACTATGGATAAATAAGTGCCTTTCTTTCGGATAATTTAAAGGGAGTGACTGCTCTTTAGTGTTTTAAGAGAATGAGGTCCCTGTACATTGGAGACTGACAAGCACTTTTTAGCAGTCTCTGCGCCAACAACTTTGCAATGCCCTGCAAAGTATCGCCTTAAGAATGTGCAATTCCCTCTCCTGCTTGTGCTGCTGAACTCATCTGTAATTTCAAATCATGGAAGGAGCAGCATGTTTCCAAGCCAATGAAGTGAGGGTTGTACATCAAACCGAGTGCTTACAACCTGGGTATTTGTCTGTCAGAGTAACAACTGTGAGTTGTTTAAATAATACGTTAGGTGTAGCAAGTGGTGTTAGTGTGGTGTCACACAGATATTGATGGAGCTAATCACACCAGAAGTAAAAGCCTGAGGAAACCCCAAATGCATGGAGACAGCTTGCTACCTGCTTACTCAGCATGCTGGAGTGAAGTTGAAGCGTAACTGAAGCTCTGCCTAATGTGACACCTGATAGCTTGGGAAACTGTTATCACCAGTTTCAATTGTGCCAAGTAGAATGAACCATTTAAGAAAATACAATGTCAGGAAAGGATTTTAGGGATGACATCAGTGAGCACAGCTGTGTCAGTTTCAGCTAGGGGAAGGAGAAATAAGAGGGGTGGTGTCATTTTTGTACTGCATGCTGGTGAATTCTTTTGTGAATAACTGGACACGCTGCATGTACTCTGCCTCATCAGCCTTGAAATAAAGGTGTTTCTGAATTTTGCCATTGTGCGTAGAATGCCACCTGAAGTGCTTGGTTGTGTAGGAGGGCACACAAACACTGTTAGTGTTTTGCAGTGAAGATGCAGTAAATCTTAATTGCTTCCTAAGTACAACACAGTGAGAAAGACCCTGTGCTTTCTGTGGCCAATATAGACTTGGGGCTACAGCTAAGAGAGTGGGTGCTAGAGACATGATCGATGGGGGAATAGGACAGCTTGGTCTATTTTTATCTGTGATTCTAGGTTTTTTTTAGACCAAGCTAATGAAGACATAGTAGGAGATCTGAATAGATGTTAACATATCTCATAAGAGCAGATATTTGGCTCGGTTGGTATAGCTGCAGTGATACTTAAAAGGAATGTAAAAATCAATAATTAGTCTTCAGCTTTTAGCTTAGTCTTCAGGTTGATTCTCTTGGGTTCACTTGGATCGAGATTTTGGCTGATGCAGAAGTAAGTGACCTTTTGCTTACTCGAGCAGAACAACCTAGTAAATGCCAACTATATAATTAGGGCTTATTAAAATCAGCACAGATTAAATAGCTAAGATTCACTGAATGAAAATGGGTGTCTAATGTCCTTACTGGACCAAGCTAAGATTTTTACTGAAAGAGTTGCTTGTTACTCTCTTGTTATGAGCTAAAGCTACTCTCACACTTGCTTGGTTCCAGTCTGTTCTGTGTAACGTTGATTAGCAAGAGATGCATTGCTGAACCTCTGCTTGTAATGTTGTTTGAAGACATAGTTACAGCAGACATTCCTAGAAATGGAGGCTTTTAGGTTCATTCGGGTTTTTTTTTTAACCCTGAGAACCATTTCTCTGTGCCAGTTACTGAAATATCCCCTGCTTGTTTAAAACATTTTAAAATATTTATAAATTCAGTAATACACAGTTCTGAAGTTTGTTTAAAATATTTGTTTAATATTAACTTCAGAGCTGTGTATCACTGAATTAGTAATCTCTGAAAGATGTAAAAATTCTAGAGCTCAAATTTTAATCTTGAGCAAAATGTTTCCTCTGACTACCATAGAAGTTATGCTTCAGTGTGCAAATGCCATTTCCTTCCCCCAATAAGTCATGGAGGAAAACTGGCTTAACCATGATAATGCATTTCTAATATTAGATGAATCTTTTTCTGGAGTACTGATGTCTTGTGATCCAACTGGATGATGTATGTGAAGCTTTGGAAAGAATCTTGGCTCTTTTTTTGAGCATTGCTCAGAGTAGTATCCAAGACTATAGCTGGACAAAAGAATCTGTAACTGCTGGAATCTGGGCTGCTAGAGATTAACAGCATTCATTAGTCTGACGTGTAATTTGCCTTCTCATTCTTATCCAAGTATCTGTTTGTGAAGTAGAATTCTAGGGTGAAATGGGTTAGCATTATAACCTAAGACTCCATCTGATTGCAAAAAGGCCTAAATGTTCCTTAAAGGTTGAAATACGAAGAGTGTAGTACACTGTGTGGCTAGAGATTTGCAATGGAAAATACAGATTACCTGGGTGCTTTTTCCCTTTGAGGTAAGAATGGAAGTGCTGTTTGCTTGACTGTCTTCAGACCCATATGTTTGCTGATTTTTTTTTTTTTCAAGAGCAAGTCGAAGGAAGAGGATTACTTGAATACAGTTAGCCTAGAACAGAAATAGAATTCCTAGTGTGGTGTGTGCTAAGCAGTGCTCTTCCTATCACTGGCTCTTCAGAGCCAGTTGAGGGAGGTGGTGGGAGAGCTGGGGCAGACATGCAGCATCTTATCCTGCCTGAACCTTTCTATATTGATTTCATTATTTCAATATTACTTTCTAATATTTATTTTAGGACAAGACCAGAGTTGTGTCTCCTATTATTGATGTAATCAACATGGACAACTTCCAGTACGTTGGGGCATCAGCTGATTTGAAAGGCGGTATGTAGTTGTACTTAGATACATATTTGTTTTAAAAATGCATCAAGAATCAAGGCTCATAATCCCTACAGTTGTGGAAGAGGAAGTTAATGCACTGTTCTTCCCTTTCACATATCTTGTTTTATGTTCTATAGGTCACTTGTTTCTGGCCTTCAATTTTAATTGGCCATATTGTCTTCTGCTCCTTCCCTTTTTATTACACTCTTTCTTAGAAGTTTATGTTGCCTTTTACCAATGTGCAAAACTTTCTTCAGTGTTTATAGGATTATATAAATGTGTCAGAAGCAGCTTTGTGTCCAGAGTTTATGATCCTTTCTATAGATAAGACAGGCTTTACTTACTCACAAGCACAGAAGCCCAGCAGTGTTATAGTGTCTGTCAGTTTTTTCAGGATGCCTCTCTGCTTCTGTATAAGTAGAAAGCCTGAGGATTGTTTAAAATGTGAATATTTTTGTTAGTCGTCTTCCATCATTGTGCAAAATAACATGTGACCATGAAAATTTGCAGTGTTTATACCTTTACTGTTACAAAATACCCTATTAAATTGTGTTTAGAAGTGCTACAGTTTTGCTGTGCCTAGTTAGTGTAAACTGTTGACAGCAAATAGTAAAAAGACTTGTAAATCCTTAAGAGAAATTTAAAAAATCCATCTCTCCCCTTTTTTAAAGAGGGGAAGGGTAACCACACAGTAAAATCCTTACTCATTACAAGTTTTTACAAATTTTTCACTGTTAACAAGAATTTAGCATTTAAAATAGCTCTTTCTACTCCCCTCCCTCCCCTTTTTTTTAATTAATAATTGTTCCCACAACCCTGGAAAAGTGTCTGCATAACGATATGATGAGCTGTAATTTAGAAGTTACACAGAGCTGTTCCCACAGTTTTTCGGCTTTTTCTGAATGGATTTTCTTGAGGAAGAGGAAAAACAATTTCAAGCCTGTTATTTCAGTTACTAGTCTCTAACCAGCTGCCAAGTGCCCTTTCAGCAAACTAAAATAAAAGCAGTGTTTGCATAATGCTGCATATACTTCAAGTTCATCAGTGATGTGGAGGTGAGAGGTTCTATATCCTTTTAATTAACGTTTTGAAGTAACACCTAGAGCACATATGTTCAGAGGACACTGATAGTTCTGCACTGTTGTCTGTGCCAGCTTGATTAAAACCTTAAGGCTTTTACCCCATCTATTCATTATACACTGAGTATGGAAATCTCTCCACCATTGTGTGGCTTTCATTGTTGAGTGCATAGGAGGAGGGGTTCTTTTGCTGAAACCTCAGATTGGTTCCTGTGATGTTTGTGCTCTTTAATTCTTCCAAAGTGAAGTGAGAGAAGTTTGAGAGATCATTTCACTTGTTACTGCTTTTTATGCCTCGTTTTTGGAACCATATTTCCCTATTTATTTATTTCATTCGTCTTCTCCCCTTCTGAACTGAGGAGTGAGAAGCTGCCTAGTTTTAAATGCCAACAATAGAAATTTTTGCACATACCAATATTTAAAGCTATTTAGGGGTATGCTGAAATGTGAGTAATATATTTCTTTTCGGTTCCCAAAGGACAGATTACCATGTCAGAGGCACTGCAGCATTTGGCATCACGGGATGCTGTCACTGAGGCCAAGTCTAAACGTGGAAACCAAACTATGCTTCAACCTTAGATACAGTGTCTGTGTGGCTGAAGCCTGGAGACTTGAGACAGCTGGGACAGCATTTGTGCCTGGGCTGTTTTGAAAGGACTTAATCACCCAAGACAAGCAAACTAGGAAAGGCTGCAGACTCCTTAAAGTGGACAGGGCTGAAATAGTTCCTACATCTGGCCAACATTAACTCCATGCACTTTGTGTTACAGACTTTTTTTTGAGGATGGATTTGCAAAAGTGTTTATGCTGCTCTGAGAAATGCTTTAATTACTGGAACAAACTAGTGAACTGAGATCTAATAATCTAGAGTATTCCTGTGATGCCATTTACACCAGATAGAATTTCATACTGGATATGCACTTGTATTTGAAAATGCTCCTTTTACAGAGTTCCTGATTTCTCATTGAGTGCGGATTTTTCCCAAAGCTAATGAAAATGGAGATGGTAAACCGGTTTTTATGAGTAGATGATTTATTCACTCATTCAATGTTTGTCACAGTGTTGTGTTCCAAAAGAGACCCCTTGTGTTCACTGGAGTACAAGTAACTCTATCTGTACCGCTCCTGCCAGAGAACAGTAGGTTTGTTCAAGCCCTCCCGGACACAAGTAATTTTGCTGACTGTGTGTGATGAAATGTAGCTTTTTAACTACATGGAAATATTGGAACTCATTTTACTTTCCATGCTGCAGGCTTTGCACTGCTATCGACTGTAGGCATTTTACTGTTTTGCTACTTGGAGTTTTGGAGTAGTTAGGTAGTGTTTCATTTTTACAGCGTAACACTTCATGAAATACTCAAACATGGAGAGAAATTGTTGGCGTGCATTCCATAAAGGCTGTTCAGGGTAATTATTGTGTGTGTGATAAATGTCCTGTGAGTTAAAATGAAAACTGTTTGGTGTTCAGCTCTCTGCATCAGTCATTACGATACGTTTATAGATGCAGCCAGACTATAAGGCCGATGTAGCACTATAGTGGTTGTCTGCTTACCCTAGCTTCTTTCCCACAAAGTGGTTGCTTTATCTTTTTGCTAGAGAAAGAAAACAGTTGACATCTGCACAGCAGAATTCTGGAAATCATTCATTACATGATCTCACAGGATCTAAATGTGTTTGGCGGCAGCAGTCTGTATAAGGCTGATTTGCTAGGTGTACTGGGAAAGGACCACGGACCTTGTGTAGTTTTTAAATAGATGTTCATGCTTACAGGCATAACCCAGCTCAAAATCTGTTATTAAAGTGTTTTCTGGAGGTAATTTGCCTTACACTAGCTGTGTATTGTCCCCTAAAGGGGGTAATTCAGATGGGTGTCAGGCAGAAAGCTGCTGTAGGTTACCTATTCCAGTGATCTTTATGTGCTTCTGTGTTTAACTTATGAAAGGAACAGACCAAGTGTTTGTCTCTGCACAGGTGTATGGATGTTTATAAGATATTGGTGCTCTAGCACTTGGCTTAAAAATATGGAGTATGAAAGAAGGAAGTTAAATGAATGTTAAAATGTGGGAGCTACACAACGTGCTCATGACTGAGAACTCTTGCTGATAGAGGAGTGCCAAGAGCACTCCTTTACTTACTGCGTAAACATGAGTATATGATTAATTGTTTGATAAAGTTGAAATGGAGTTACACACTTAACATTGTTGGCATTTGCAATGTCTAGAAGTTCCTCATGTGACATTCTATCTGATGTAAGGATACGAGATGTTTGATTCATAGATAAAGCTTTTGCTTTGTCAGTTGTTGACTGGGTTTCTTGCTTTGCATATAGATGGCAATAAGGAAAATCAAAGTTATTTTGTATTTGAACTTACTTTTTTTTCCTCCTGACAACTTCTTTGCCTTCTGTCTGGACTACTCCATGTTTGGTTCCTGACATGAAGTTTGTACATTTTTAATGCAATTTTTAATGCAAATTACAGTTCCCAGTGTTTTCAGTCAACATTATTTTACTTTAAGTTGATCTATGATTGTAGTGTTTTTAACATTCTACTCTAATATTTTCTTCTTGAAGGCTTTGATTGGAACCTGGTGTTCAAGTGGGATTATATGACACCAGAGCAAAGAAGAGCACGCCAAGGAAATCCAGTTGCTCCTATAAAGTATGTCTGTACCACCACTTCTCCCTCAGACTGTACCTTGCAACATTAGAAATCATCTTCTCTTAAGTCTGAAAGTCTTTATTTTCAGTAATTTTGAAATAATATTCCTATTATGTAGTGTTATGTGACTCTCAGAAATAAATAGTATTTAAATATAATACACTTCAGAGCACACTGGTAGATTATTTCTTTAACAAAAAGTAGCTGTCTTTTTGTTTGAAGTTTGAGGGCAAAAATACAGCACCAGTTTTAATATTTGAGTGATGGCACAAATTGCCACCTTTTAAGTAAGAAACTTGTAAACCCAATGGAAATTTGGAAACTGTCTCAAGATGGTCATAGCACATGCCATGGAAATGTGTGCAGACAGGACTTTAAGTGATAGGAACAAAATTAGTTGCATTCAGAAGCATGGCCATTTTTTCAAGGAGCTATTAACCTACAAGTAAATTACCTTCTGGGTCATGGTTCTGTAAGTATTTAATTTAGTTTTTCCTGTCTCTTTAGTACACCCATGATAGCTGGTGGGTTATTCGTGATGGACAAATCCTATTTTGAAGAACTAGGGAAGTACGACATGATGATGGATGTCTGGGGTGGAGAAAACTTGGGTATGTATATTATTTAATACTGGATCAGTCTTGAGAGAAGGTAGGTTTCGTCATTGACTTGACTGTAATGATCTTTCTGATTTTCTGCAAAGAGGATTAAAACCAGAGGTAAAATGTGTTTGAATGAAAGAGTTAAAAGATGGTGGGTATTATACACTAAATATGAGAGAAAAAAGTATTTGTTCATTAAGCCACAGGCTTTTTTGTAATGGAAGTTAGTTGAGAACAAAAATTACAGGATGTAGATAGGCAATTACTTTCAAAAATGCTGTCTTGTTTGGAAGTCACATCTAAAGTTTTGAGTAATGTTTAAATGTTGGCAATGTAAAGGTTGTTTTGTTGCTGAAAAGTTGGATACAGGAGTTCATGAGTTCAGGGTTCTTACATATACTTAAAGAAATCAATTAAAAATTAGTTCACTGAAGAATAGTCTGTTTCTTACCATTAATATTACTACACTGCTTGACATCTAAACTTAATTAGTTTCTTTAATTTTAGTCCCCTACTTTAGCTGTATGAGATAATTACGGCTGGGAATGCATCTTTGCTGTAATTCCTTATTTTCAGATGTTTAACTGAGTGGGGATTTAGGGAAGAGGGAGATAGGACTTGTGCTGCAACCTTTTGTTTAATCTGATGGTTAGGTCCGGCTTCAGTAAGGGTTGTACAAAGTTTTGCTTCAGTTAGGGCTGTTATACTTGTATTAAAATAAAAATATTTGGGAGCAGAACTCCACAACCTCTCAAGACTGTCCAGTCTGTTGTTAATTTAGTTTTTTAGGGTAGAGATGCATCTCAGATGTTATTATAAGTTGTTTGTTTTAGAACTAGTTCTGAGGATAGAAAATTCTCTACTGCATGTGGTAGCTGCCAAAACCCTACAATACCTTGAACTTGTAAAAACCTTTGAGTATTTTGAGTTACTGAAATAAGCATATGCATGGAGTCTTTGCCTGGCCTACAAAGAAGTGTCTGCTGTATGCAACACACTACTTAAGGAGACAAGGTAACCAAATGTTTAACAGTCCTGTAGGTGATACAAAGGCTGGAAGAGGCATCCTTATAATCCCATCTCTGACCTTTGTTTGCAATTCTCAAAGAAATCTCTTAGGAATTTTGAACTGCTACTTGCTGTGATTATTCATTTTCAATGTGTCCTGGAAAGTCATTGGATAAACTCACTGCAGCACTACCTGTATTCACTCTGAAAACCTTTTTGTCACTGGAGCACTTAAATATTTGATTAACTGCAAGTATGTACTTGAGGAACTGAGTTTTCTGAAAACGTAGCAGCTGTGTTATGCTTTGATAAAGAAGGCCTTGATAGCGGGAAAAGGCACAAGCCACAGCTCCTCGCTTAAGGTGAGAACACTGTGTGCCAAATGCTGTTTACATTGCTCCTGCTGCATTCTATTCCCCCTTCTCCATGGGTAGGAGGAGATGGAGACTTTGGGGTGCCTTTACTCTGCTCCCTGAAAAGGCAAAGTCAATCAGTACGGTAAACAGACAATGATTTTTTCAGAGCTGCCAGACTAACTGAAAATGAGTAGAAAGCACATGGCATACGATTTAATTGACAATAAATGACACAGAAATCTGTGATGTGCAGATTAATATTCACCATGCACATTTGTTGGGGCTCTTTACTCTCAAGCATATTTCTGGATTAGTGGTCCCTCCTGAGCTGCCTTTCCTACAAACTCAACAACCCCAGTTTCCTCAGCTGCTCCTCATAAGACTTTGTTCTCTACACCCTCCAGCCACCTTGTTGCCCTTCTTTGGGCACACTCCTGCACCTCAATATCCTTCTTGTAGTGAGGTGGCCAAAACTGGACCCAGTATTCAAGATGCTTCATGAACTCTGAGGAGGTTGAGTCGCTGTCCCTGGATATGTTTAAAAGTATTGTAGATACAGAGCTTAAAGACACGGTTTAGTGCTGGGCTTGGTACATTTGGGTTAGTGGTTGAACTTGATGACCTTAAAGGTCTTTTCCAACCTAAACTATTCTGTGATTCTAATTCTCCGAATTTTACAGTGCTCTTTGAGGACTGGACTACTCTGGAGAACTGAATGGACCGTTAGAAGATTTGGGTCTTATTGGAAAGCCTAGGCTTTTCTTAATAATTTGGCTAATTATTGTGAGTGAGACGTTCTTTGCCTTCTATGTCAAGGACACACTACAATACAAAGAAGAAATCTTTTATTGCGAGTTGTAATATAATCTTGTGCAGCTAAAGAATATTTGATGTGTTGCCAATGTCTTTTTAATTAAAACCTGTGTCCGCTGGAACTTAGGAGAATAGAACTGTTTCTTCTCACACTGACTATGGCAAGGAAATGGTCTGATGGATTTTGTGGTTCTTTGTTTTTCTTAAGTTTTGGTTGCTGTACATTAATTTTTCTTCAAAAATGTAAATATGCTTTAGAAGCTATGTTGGTAGAAATAAGAATTAGTTTGCTTTTTCCTATGTATTTGCTGTCTTTCTGGAGCTGTTTTTCATTATCTTCATTATTTTTGGAGATTCTTCAGAATCTAAGGTGAATTTAGCTTTACATCCTTGGGACTTTAAGGTTTACATTTCTGGGACTTTAAATTAGGGCTGCTTAATATTATTATTATTTTTAATTTGTGGAAAGGTCTGAATGATTATGAAGAGGCTTGAAACGAAGGGTAGCAGTCAGTAACTGGTAGCAGCTCCTGGACTAAAGAGGGAATCATCAAAATAGAAACAGTGCCTCTGGGAGCATCCTTCTTACTGTGCTTATTAGCAATGAATGAGGAAAAGTTCTCTCTCAGTACTAGTTTGACTTCAGTGTATAAGTTCTAAGTTGAAGAAGGTGTATGAGGATTTCTAGATCTTGTGCACTCCTGGATCACCTAACTAGATTGGCTTAGAAGTTTACCATTCTTACCCTTCAGTTTACAGGAGTTACATCTTTATTCAGTCTGTCTTCAAATCAAGATTTACTTGACATATTTCCTTCCTTGGCCAGTCCTTTAGGAGTGTTTGAGTATCAGCTGTAATAAGTTAATAGCTCAAATCTGCTGTCTTATCATGCCTTGATTTTTGTCCACTGTTATTCCATCTTTAGCTGAAAAACTAGTTTCAGCTAGAGCATTCATTTATCTGTCAAGTATATCTGCTGTTGCTTACCCTTTAGAAAAAGCTCTGCAATAGCACATGCAGACCTAATTTACTCTGGCAAATTGTAGCATGGCTTGTGAATTTGGGGAATGCTGGTAACCTCAGATAACACAAGCCATACAGTTTTGCTTAGACATTAATATTTTTCCTGAGCTTGGAGAATAATAAATGCTCAGATATGCCTTTGTTTATCCTGCAGTTTCTCACAAAATTATTCTCAGCAATGGCTTCTAAAAGCCTTCTCTGTAAATAGCATGCTACAGAATTAAGTGTTTGTTTTGTTGCTTTCATTCATGGTTGGTTTTTTTCCAGAGATCTCCTTCAGAGTTTGGCAGTGTGGTGGGAGCCTAGAAATCATCCCTTGCAGTAGAGTGGGTCACGTATTCCGCAAGCAGCATCCTTACACCTTTCCTGGTGGGAGTGGTACTGTGTTTGCAAGGTAACTGTTCACTCTTCACCTAAGTGGCAGTGTTTTGGATTTCTTCATATGATCAGCAGGTGGCAGTAACTTCATTTTAAGAATCTTGTGATGATACGTAGCATGGAAAACTACTAACTAAAAGGAAATTAATGACTTTGAAGCAAGTGCACTTGCCTCTAGTAGGCACAGAGAATCTGAAAAATAAGGAAATGTTTAGCTTAGCATTCTGTCCATTTTGACAACTTTGTGTTCATTTGGTTTTAAAACAGTCTTTATTTTCAGAAATCTCATAAATCTTTGTTTTATAGAAACAGTTTCATCACTGTTCATCATTCATTAAGAGTCAACTACTAACAAGTTATGAATATACGAAAAAATATGAATTGCTTGCTTTTTGTTAATTCATGATCAGTATGTGATATACAAATGAGTAAGTAGACTGATTCTGGCATTTGTGCCAGTCTGGCAACTTCATTCTGTATCATATTTGCCTTTCATGTGAGATGTTTAAAAATACTTTATCTATAGACCTAAGAAGCTGCACCATTAATGGCTGAGATTAAAATGTGTGTCCATTTTGCTTTTGATGCAATGTATAGCCATAGCTGAAACACTGAGCTATTTCCTAATTATCTTCTCTTCAGAATGAAAAAAAACAATTTTGATTTATGGTCTTAGCAGGATTTTTTTAAGTGAATGAAGATGTTGCATGAGTATATAAAGGATCCGTGGGTTAAGAGCTGCAAATAGAACTGTTTATTTGTCCTTGAAGGGTTATGCAGCCTGAACATCATTCTACATGAAGCAACAGAGCACAGATGTACTTAAATTCATAAGAGTGTTCTAAGCTGACAGTGAATTTGGATTTGTGTTTCACCTTGGATTGAGGAACCTCCTTAGAGAGGAATTCTTCTCTTACATTCTGGTTATGCCATCAAGATGACTGTAATGAGTTTAATGGTCTACAAAAATAAAATCACTGTCCTGTTCATTTCAGCAGTTACAGTAGGGATTTTTCTGGTCCCCTGTTCTTTGAGATCTGTATTTCTATGCTACAGGGTACAATGAATAATACTACTTAGGGGAAAACAAAAGCTAGCAATGAAATACCCCCTCTTAATGCATCAAGTCTGTCTTCCAATATTTATAATTTATACTGTGCATCAGGAGGGTAGAAAGATCTACCAAATAAACTGTGAAAACTGTGTAGATTTAGGATGCAACTGCTTTCATTTCATGATAGGTTTTAAAATGCTGTAACAAGGAGCATGGGTAGTAAAAATACATAAATACATAAATTGTGCAGCTTTCCAGCTCTTCTGCAGCTTTTTCATCTTTGGGCTGCTGCCAAGGTGCAGAGTTTCTTGTGATGGAAATAAGTACTTAAACACAGCTCAACTGAAAAGTAGGGAGAAGATGTGGCTATATGCATGTGGGGATGCAGCAGACATCAGAAACACACATCATATTAGCAGGGGTTGAAGATTCTGTCTGGAATTAAAGCTTTTGGGTTTTATTGTAAAGTCAAATAGTCCTTGTGGTTTGATCAATCAAATGTCTTGACAGTTCCTGTGTCAGGTTTTTAAAGACTCATTGTGTTTTCAAGTCATTTGTGTTCAAAATGACTTTGAAAAGAGATCCCACATGTACTTGAAAGGTGAGGACAGTTGAAGCCTGAAAACTAGTGTCTTGGGTACTTGCATCTCTCTTCAGATCTACGTTTCTTTGCAAATGGTTTATTACCCATGTCCTTAGCTGTCCAGGTGTCTCAAATCCTGAGATGCCATTAAAATTCTCTGTTTCACTGGAATTATTTTTTACTTGACCTAGAAAAGTTGCAACTGTCTTAAAAGCAGGGCTAACAAGTTGCTGTATATTGTAAAGGTTTCCTCCTCAGTTGGCTTTCTTGTGTACAGACCAACACAACAAAATGCCTTAAAATCAGGTTTAGTAATGAGAGAATGAGAAACCTAAGTTTTCTCTTGTAATACAGGTATTAGGTTTATGTAGGACCATAGTGCCATGAAACTTGGTGTCTGGAGTCTGTGCTGGTCTTGATTTGGGATTCGTTAGCTTGCATCAGTATCTGTTCCTTGACTGTGCAATTTCTTTTGGAGTGTTCTGGGTAAGTGTCTGGGTTTTTAGCTGACTAGTCAGTACACACTGCCTTTTGGCAGACAAAACAAATTTGGAGATGCTGTATGAGAGACTAGGAGTCCTGTTTTATAAGATTTAAGCCACATTCTGGCTGTGTGGTGTGGAAGGATACAGCTTGTGTCTGGCAGCACTGTAGTTCAGTGAGCACTGCCTTAATGAACCACTTCAGACAAGATAATATACCTCGAAGACTGCTCTATGCAAAGCTACCTCTGATTGCTTGGTGTGAGAGGTTTCATTAACCTTATAGCAGCCTTCTAGTACTTAAGAGGGCTGCTGGAAAGGGACTTTAGGCAAGGGCTTCTAATGGTAGGGCAAGGGGGAATGATTTCAAGCTAAAATATGGGAGATTTAGATTAGATCTTAAGAAGAAATTTCTCACTGTGAGGGTGCTGAGGCACTGGAACAGGTTGCTCTGGGAGGCTGTGGGTGCTTAATCTCTGAAAGTGTTCAAGGCCAAGTTGAATGACGCTCTAGGCAACCTGGTCTAGTGAAAGAGGTGTCCTTACCTATGGCAGTGAGGTTGGAACTAGATGATCTCTCACATCTTTTCCAACCTAAATCATTGTATAGTTCTGTGAACTGTGCCTCAGCATTCAGTGCTGAGTACACCCTATAAGGTGTTCCCTTTCTTTGGGGTTTTCCTAGCTTAGGCAGTTCTTGGCACCATGTTCATGTCTCACTGAGCTGTTCCCTGAGTATGGGGAAGTCACTCCTCCTCAGTGACCCGCAAGAAGAATTCACTTTATCCTGACAAATTTTTGTCCTTTGAATTGGGAAATCTTATTAAAGAAGTTACTGGCTGACTGGATTTACTCTGGTAGCGATAGATGATCTCACTGCCAAATATAAAATAAGCTGCAGAGCATGGCTGTTGTAAGGGAAATAAGACTTAGTTATCTAAATGTTAAATTATGAACAATAGAAATAAATGAGTTTTACGTGGAAGCCAAGGGATCACATTGCCTTCCTGCAGTACAGAGGGAGATTTAAAGACATGATTTAAATAGAGGAATTTTACGGAGGCATATTTCTAAACAAACTAAGAATTCAGTTTAGAGGTTTTTATATTTATTGCAATATTAAGTATCTCTTGGATTTTAAATTCTTAAAAATAATTTCTAATTACTGCTTAGCCTCAGCAGACTTGGTTCCAACCCTTAAATGTCATGACAGCTTACGTCATCTTAGAACTTTGAGTGCTCTGCAAGTAGGAGTAGGATGAAGACTGAAAATGTCTTGCCTTTGTTAGCATATCTATTTTCAGAAAGGTAAGAGACATTAGAGATTGCCAATGAAATATCGCCAGTTGTTGAGATTATGTTTCCTATTAGCTTATCTGGGTGAACACTCACAGAGTTTGGCTTCTGGCCTGTTACTTTTGTAAAAAGAAAAAAGCCCCTCAAACAGCAGCGTAACAACTTCCATAAAGTTTGTGGAAAGGACTCCAAGATTTGTATTAAATTCTGGATGAAAACCTGAAGTGGTGATGAGTGTGGAAAAGACATCAGTTTCATTCTAAATGCATTGATTTCAGTTATGTTACACTCTAATGGTTTTCTATTACTTGGATCTTTAATAGAGAATCTTCTGCTTGGCTTGAGGCACCTGACAATGTAGTACTAGGAAAGACTAAAATCAATCCAAGGATAAATGACACGGTTTAATTGAACTTCAATAAAATATAACCTATATGTTTCATATGATTGTTCCCAGAAATACACGCAGGGCGGCAGAAGTCTGGATGGATGAATATAAAAATTTCTACTACGCAGCAGTGCCTTCAGCCAGGAATGTACCTTATGGCAAGTAAGTCACGAGAGCTCCTTTGTCCTGTTCATTTATTCTTCCTAAGATGACACCTTCTGAGGTGAGAGCAGTACTAGCTCCTATGTGTCATATCTTTTAGGCAGAGTTTTACTGTTCTTTCCTGTGTATACCTTAATTTTTATGAAGACAGTAGCCCGACTTTGAAATCTGCTCCTTTTTCCTCCCCTCTAGTATTCAAAGCCGAATGGAACTCAGAAAGAGACTTAGCTGCAAACCCTTCAAGTGGTATCTTGAAAATGTTTATCCTGAGTTACGGTAAGTTTTGGCCAAACCAGACACAGAATGGAGATCTTTAACTTCCTCAGAAATCATCAGTTTCTATTTCTCTTCCTTTGGGCGTAAAGGATGAGTTTTTAATTTATTTGTGAAGGCAATGCCTCATGTGAGTTTATTTGCTTGTGGTTATTAGTTCTGTTCTTGAAGAGCCAGTTTTCCATGTTAAGCTGCTTCTTATTTTTCTGCTTACTGCAACTGCAGCAGCAGGTATTTTGAAGATAAGTGTCCAGAGGATGCAACTTACCTGAGCCTGAAGTTAGTCTCCTACACGAGCTATTCACTCAGAAGTGCTTTGCTCTGTCTCCTGTTGTCTCTGAAGCTTTTGCCTTTGCCTAAATACGTCTAGTTGAGTGAGGAGAATCAGATACTATAAGTAAGGGGGGGTCATCAGACGAGAGGGACTTGTATGTTTGCAGTGTACGTGCCTAAGACTCTAAACAACTGAGTCTTCCTGTCTCTTGTTCTGTCACTGGATAATGACAAACTTTTGGGGAGGGTACAGAAAGGGAAATTAGGGATATCATTGATAACAGTTTCTGTAACATGAATCCATCCTAATGAAAAAATCCTCAAAGAGAAACACTTTTTGAATACAGGAGATGTGTTTTTGTTCACCAACCTGTTAATAAGTGTCTATGAGATCTGAGTCTGTAAACTACGCTGTCTTCTCTCAGACTGATATCGGCAGTGTGATGTTAAGGTACAGTGTGTGGCAATACTGGGAGTACTTCATGTTGGCAGAGTCAGGTAGCTGCTAGTGGCATACAAGTTTGAAATGCGAAATGCCCAGACATTACCACCCTAGTGAAACATGTTGGAAACCGCATGAATTAAAGAGTCTCACAAACCAAGATGATGCTGAGGAAGTAAGTCATTCTGTATTTGCTCTGAAAAGTGCCAGAGGATATTTATTTTTGGTTTAATTTGTCAGAAAAAAAGTATGCCTTGCAAGTTCTCCTGCAGTAGGTGCTACCTACAAGTACTACTGAAATGTAGTGTTGTCTTACTCTGTGTCAGCTCACATGCTGATTTGTCTGAGTTGAATTATTATGCTCACAGTATATCCTGGAGTTTTAAAAAGTGCTAATCTGCCTTTGTTCTAGTGTTTCACAGTAACTCATGGACTCTGCCCCACGATTATGTTTTGTTGAATGGGTTTGCCTAGGTATTTCAAAACTATCTAAGTGCACTAAGTGCTATCATTAGAAGACACATCAGAAAAACAGTGGGGTTTTTTTAAAACTGACTTTTTCAAAATTCCTAACACTACAGGAAAAACATAGAATGTAATGTTTTTGTGTCAGGCTAGCTTGGCTGAAAAAAACCCAAGAGGGACTGATGACCTTATCTGATGTTAAGTCATCTTCAATTTTCTTTTTGTGCTGAGTTTGTATCTTCATCCTCATTCTCTGATACAAGTCTTTCTGCATTCTGTCCTAAGCTTGCAAATCTACTAGTGTTAGATCAGCTTGTGATCAGCTACCTACCTTCCCTTCTGATGGTTGAGATTTTTGGATCATAATAATCACTCATTTCTAACCTGTAATCTTAAAAATACTGCAAGAAAAGAAAATGAGTAAAATAAAAATAAACTGAATTAAGCTGATATTTCTGGTTTTATTTTAGGGTACCTGATCATCAAGATATAGCTTTTGGGGCTTTGCAACAGGGTACCAATTGCCTTGACACTTTGGGCCATTTCGCAGATGGTGTTGTTGGAGTTTATGAATGTCATAATGCCGGGGGAAACCAGGTCTGTATGCCATTAGTATGTTTTTCCACAGTATGTGATCTTTAAAACAAAACAAGAATCTTCTTATCTCAAGCATGTACTGTATACTGGTGATAGGAATATAAACCAAATCAGTGTATCAGTTTTTATAACACATTGGCTAAATAACTTCTTCCTCAAATATCATTTTGCATTTTCAGGATTAGAATCTGAGCCCAGAGATATATTCAGAGTGCATCCTGTTATCCCCTTCCTTTGTCTCTATTATGTTTTCTTTTACACTAGGGGCCAGTAAAATCCTTCCCAAGAGGAAGCTTTACTGTGATGCCCCATTAGTGATTTCCAGTTTGTAGTAGCAGGGTATAAGTGAAATCTGTCTTATATCCCTGCTTGACTCTTGTAGAAAACAGAGATGCCTAAATGTGGTATTTGCTCACAGTAAAGAGAGTGTTTCAGCAAATCCTTTTTAAAGCTGCTCTTACGCTAATTGCAAATGTATCGAATCTGTAAATGAGAACTCTAATTATTTCAAAGAGTCTGTTTATGCAGTCATGGCTGTTATTGTTCTTGAAATACATGCTTACTGGTTCATATGCTGCTTTGTTGCTGAATTTGCTTCAGAATTGAACGGACTATAAATCAAGAGTAAATGTTAAGTATATCTGTTAAAATAACCGGCTGACCAATTACAAATCTCTGTTGAATGAATGTCAGAATTTTGCTCACTCCTAATTTAAATTAGAAGGGGCAAATCCTAAAATCAGGCAAAGCCTGAAATAAGCTGTTTTCTAGAAGGTGTTTTATGTTGATTTGAATGCATTGCCATCATACATTGCAGAGATGCCTCTTTTCCCTATCATTGCGGAGAATATATATGGGGAGTCTTTTCCTGTTACCTTTATCAAGTACACTCATCTTTTCAGAAGACCACACTGTGTTTTAGATGTTTGGGTGGATGTGTTAGAACTGCCTTGGTACAGAATCTTGGAAGTTTCTAGTGAAGTTGTGTTTCCTGTAGATACAAAATTACTTTCTTCTTTCAAAGTCTCCCCCCTAGCAGGTTTCAGTGTAGTTTCTTCTTTGAAACTCACCTTGTAAAAGCAATATACAAACCATCTCTAAACAGATCCCTGCCAGAGGATGTTCACACAGATTAAGAGGCAGAACAGGTCAAAACCAGGTTTTGTGCCCCAGCAGGACTCATACTGGATTGTACGGAATGAATGGCCTTGGAGAAAAGGGATAGGAAACCAACCAGAAACTTTAAATCCATACTATGTGTTTTGCATCTAATCAAGATGGTTTGAGAGAAGTTGGGATTAAGAGTATTCAGGTATTTTAGACTGTGAAGACCTTCTCTTAAAAACTGAAGATCTATTTCAACATAACTTAAAATGCAAAATTGAAGTAAAAAAGGATTATTCTGTGCCCCCCAACACATAGGTGAAATTCAGTGATTAAAAAAAGTAGGTGTGCACTTCTAAGGGGCTGAAGAAACACTGATGTATTTGACACTTATGTACAGATATGTAGGATTATCATAAAAGTAAAGCCAAATGCTCTTTGGTGTGAGAGAAGGATTTGGGTTAGTGATCTTCTGCTAACTTTGTATTTCTGATTTATGATGCAGGTTTTTGTCTGTCCTGATTTTCAAATTGTTACATAGAGCTATTCTATTTCCAGCCTGTGCCCTGGGCACTTATGCTGCAGTTTTTCTTCTCTTCTGGTGTATTGGAACTTCCTGAATCTTATCTCCATTATAGCTCATACTTACTGTCATTGGAGGAAAGCATCTATACATACTGTGTTTCACACCATCAAGGGCTATCATGTAGATATCTCCAGGTGCTGAGCTTTGCAGTACCTTCAGTTTTTGGATGAGTTGTTCTGTTGCATGATGTTTGTTGTGTCTGGAGCTCTTGCAGGCATTTGATGGTAGGGTGAAGATAAGCAAAACAGTATTTTTGAGGCTGTAACTTTCTCTGACTGCAGGATTCCCAACACAAGTTTTACCGCTTTCCTGGTAGCATTTTCAGTAGTCACTATTCAGTATAAATCTTGCAAGGGGGGCATTCATGATTCCTGATGATCTCTGAAAATAGGTCACTCAGTTCCTTAAGTTGTCAAAAGTGGCTTTTAATGATTCTTCTTGATACCTTATTGGGCAGAACTGAGAAGACAAGCAATTCTTGGTTCAATCTGAGAGTAACAGATTAAGAGTGAAAGGCAAATCTCTACCTTAAGGGTCTGGGAGGCAAATAAAGGAATACACACAATTCTCCTGCCTTAGCTTTGCGTAGTTATAATTCTGTTAGTACTTCCATAATGTTGTACCATCTAATAGCCTGCTACCTGTATGACAGCAAAGACTTGTAACTGTGTAGGTTAAAAGTTCTGATTGTTTCCTGAGCATCTGTTCTTGAAGGAATTTAATAATTGTTGAAAATCTGCTGAGTTTAAATGTGATTTTGCAAGCCAAATATTCAGTTATGATACCAGAAAATAAGTTTAAAAAATAAATGGGATGGGATTAGTCATTCAATTTATTTCTGAAACATTGATTGCTCGCAGAATAACATTTAAATGTAGCCAGGCTTGGCCCTGGATACTTAGATTTTTGTATTATACAGCTCTGAATCCTCTTTAGCTACTGGAGAAAAGCTAATCGTGCCATTTAATTAGTCACAAGCATGATTTGGATAATTAGCATGTCTTTAGTTGGTAGATCAGCTTCCTTTCTCAAAGGATAATCACACAAATGAAGACCAATCTGAATCCTGGGGACCAAACATCAGCACAGGCTCAAGCGCTGCATATAAGGATGCTGAGATCAAACAAGCTGAGCAAGAGTACATAATGAAGGGCTTTATCTTTGCTCTCTGAGCTGCATACTGACATGGCTTTAAAGGGAATTGTGTTGTACATCCTGCCTTGGGTAGGACATCTTGTGTTTTCTGTTCTGGCGGTCTCTATAACCTTAGGAACTACTGTTTCCTCACTGGTACACAGGCTTTGCTTTAGTGACAGGTAGTGTGGCCAGTGATGCTGCAGAATAAGCTTTTGGGCTTTTTCTATATGTAATCATACGTATTCTGTATGTAATTATACGTATATTTAACACATATGTAAGTCTCTCATACATAGATGGAGAGTGTGTGTAATGCATGACAGACAGATCGGTAAAGGGGTGATGAATAAGTAGATGGGCAAGTACCTGTGTTGAGTGAGTGCTCGCTGTACTTGTTTAAAGCCAGCAGAGGGAGCAAAGAGCCAGCGCAGCCCTGAACTCACTTGAAGAACCCGAAGGGATTGTATTTTTCGTTTGAAAAGGACCTTTTTGACATTCTTGCTCTGTGGGAAGTGATGAACTGTTCTATAAAGAGCTACATATTTGCATTAGGATTTTAACCTGTGCTATGTATGCAGAGGTTGCACGTGCATTGTGAGCATGTTAGTATACACAGCTTTGTATACTACTTTCATTTGATTGTTTTTCCCTCTTTCTAGGAATGGGCCTTAACAAAGGACAAGTCAGTGAAACACATGGATTTGTGCCTTACTGTTGTGGACAGAGCACCTGGTTCACTAATAAAACTTCAGGGCTGTAGAGAAAACGACAGCAGACAGGTTAGTATATCACAAATGCAAGCAGTGAGGAAAAGAAGGGCTGCAGATGAGGGTGCAAAAAATGCACTAGTAATTCTGTCTTGTACCTGTTATGCTCTCTGGTATGTCTTGCTGTTGCTTGGATGCGTAAACTTGGGATCTGGGCAGAGCAGCAGGGATAAGCTTTTGTACTGAACTTTTCATAGACCAGTGACAATGTTTTGTGAACATGTAAAGGTTTTCTCCCAGCCTTGCATCAAGGTTTCACCTAACAACACTGATGTTTAACAGTCTTCAACTGCTACGTTTGTTTTTCTGAAATAGAGTAAATATTCCAATGTGTGTTTTTGAAAGATCTTAGTGAATCATAGAATCATTAGGGATCAGAAGGGGCCTCGAAAGATCATCCAGTCCAATTCCCCCACCACAGCAGGATCACCTAGACCAAGTTGCACAGGAACACATCCAGGCAGGTCTGGAATGTTTCCAGACAAGAGACTTCACAACCTCCCTGGGCAGCCTGTTCCAATGCTCTGTTACCCTCACTGGGAAGAAGTTCCTTCTGATATTTATATGAAATCTCCTCTGTTCCAGCTTGCACCCATTGCCCCTTGTCCTATCACTAGGTGACCTTGAGAAGAGTCTGGCTCCATCCTCCTGACACCCACCCCTCACATATTTACAGAAGTTTGAAAATTCTGTCTCAGCAGAGTGTGGTTTAGCTTTCCTTTCTTATTTTCAGCTGTGACCCAATTATAATAGCTCTAGATTCCTTCAGTTCATTTTTATTAATGCTGCATTGTTATTTCATCTGTTCTCATTCCTGAGGAAGACTGCATTTGCAGAGTCATACCATCTTTTTGATCTGGCATGCAACAGTTCAGCTCTTTCTGCAAAGTCATCACTTCTGACTGTCTGCCAGCTTCCTTCTGTATCTCAGTGTTTGCAGACAGACAGCTGAGATGCTCTCCTCAATGAAGGAAGAATATTCTTGCGTTTTTGTAAAAGGAAACTAAAGAAGCAAGATATTCTTGATAAGGTTTGAAGGCACAATATAATAGAAACACAACAGAAAAAGCCCTTTCTTTTTTCCTTTAGCGTGCGATGGATGGGATTTACGCTGTCCTGGCCATCACTGTGAGCAGAGTGTTGGTAGCGGAGATTGATTGTGCTTTGTATAATTGAAAGGTATCTGGTAGATTTCTGGGTTTCTGTAAAGTTGTCTTTAGTGATTATCCCTCCTGCTTCTCTGCATTCAGAATTGTAGTGCTATGTGGATGGGTTTTGAGATGTTTCTTCTCCAGACTTCAGGTTTCACACAGGTAACATGGTGAGACAGTGTATTTGAGGAGTGCTGAAGCAGAGGAGAATGTCTTGATGCGTCCTGTATCTATTGTGGTGTGTTAGCTGAATGAAGGGTTGTTTTGACAGGTCTTGCCATAACTTACATGATGTTTAAGGATCATCTAAGCTACATATTATTACTGTTGTTTTTACAGCTTTCCCCAAACACAAGCTGAGGAAGCTGATGAAGTCTTCAAAGGACAAGATGTAGAACTCACTCTTTTCCTGCTTTTCCAGTTCAATAACTCCTATTTTTTCTTTCCAGAAATGGGAACAAATTGAAAGCAATTCTAAACTGAGGCATGTTGGCAGCAACCTCTGTCTAGACAGCCGAAATGCCAAAAATGGAGGTCTCACCGTTGAGATCTGCGGTCCTTCTTTGTCACAACAGTGGAAATTCACACTGAATCTGCAGCAGTAGAAGGACTTACAAGGAAAATGCTGTTTGGATTCATAGACGTTGGGCAAAGTTTTGATTGAATTACTGATGTATTTCTTAAAACTTTCCACGGAACTTATATACCTCAGTATTCCACCTTTATCTGAAAGTAGGAGAGTGCTGAAGCAGGCACCAAGGATCCAAGGGACTTGGAGCACTGCAAAGATGTCACTGAACAGAACTGCTGCACAATTCCTTCTTGGTGTGAAGACTTCAACGGTTCCTTTCTGTCTTCAGTTATGTACTTGCACAGCAGATAATTAACTCTAGGAACAACTGATGTATGATAATAAAAGGATCTGAAGAAACACCTGTGGGGAACAGGGTGTGGGAGGGGAGGGTGGGGAAAAATTTACTCGGAGAAGGTAATTTGAAAACTCCATTTGCATAGAAATTATGATTTGTCGTTTCATTCAGAAGTGTCATTTTGAAGTTTTTTCCTCCTGTGTGTACTTGGTAATTTGAATCCATACTTTTCTATGATGGACTCTAAATATAAATATATAAAAGTATATATATTGTCAGCTCCCAATGATTTATATCAGTTTTCATCGTATACTTATCAACGAGATGATCGACACACACATAGCTGCAAATTGGTTTGGAACAGGAAGAGAGAGAAACTTTCTGAAGGTGCGGATTTTGTGCTGCTGAGTATGATGTCCGTGCTAACACTGGATGCTTTTGCTTCGCAAACTGGATCTAATTCTTAATGCTTCGCCCTCACTGGAGATCATGAAACTCAGGAGGAGGAAAAGAGTAGCAGAACAAGCCAGATGATTGCTCAGATTGTGTATTCCATCTTGGAAATCCATTATGTGTGCTCTGGATAATGTTAAATGTGTACTTGATATTTGTGTTGATCATTTCTGTAGTACCTTGCCTTTAACTTCTGCCTTGGTTATAAAATCAGATAAACAGTGCAGATCTTTCGTGCAGCCCTGTGGGTTCAGCACAGTTTTGTTCTGGCCCTAATGAGAAAAAAATTGTCTCAAACTCCCCTTTTTGAGTTGTAGAAATAAGATAGAACAGTATCATTGCTATTAACAGCACAAGAGCTGAATTTTCATTTGCAAGGAGGAGCAGCTATGTAATATCTCTGAATTGCACTCGCTTAATTTATATACCTACTACTGGGGAATTTTCTTATGTTTTGTTTCTTTAGATTGAGCTTCTGAATGGATTCAGGCTTGGCTCTGGGAATCAGCCTGGATACCAGCAGATGCTTTGTGTTTTTAACCGTAGAACTCGTGGATTTTGCGACTTCAGTCCAGTCAATGTCACTTTTATATTAAAATAACGCTGTCAAGGATAACCCAAACTTTGACCTTTCTTATGTTTGCATAGACTAAATACTTTGTTATTGACAGCAAATGCTTCAATGAGCTTTTAAACTGAAAGGGAAAGGTAAATAACTACTAATAAGCAAGAGGGCATTGACAAAAACTAATGTAGACATGCTGCGCCAGCCAACTGGTTTTGGGAAGATGATGAAAAAAAAAATGGACGAGTTGATCATAAGGAGATGAGAAAAACATCTGCTATACTGTAGCACACTGGTACAGCTCCCTTCTGTGTTCCTGGAATTATAGAAGTTCCTGGTTTGGAGGTATTTTATCAGTTTCCTTTGGCCACATCCCTACGTTAGGCGTAGAGGTGGTACTCTTGTGGTTAAAATGGTTTTAACTGTGCCAGTCAGTGTGCCCATGAACACCCTGTGTATCTGAAGTTATGAGTTGTAAGTACCTACATTACTTTTGGATGGAGGTATTAAATCTAGTTTCTCCCATCCTTCATCTGACTGATTTAATTAATAATTAGTATTTTTTCCTTGCTTCTTCACCATCCACTGTCTCCAAAAGTTGCCTGTTTTAGAGGCTGTGCAGTGGATAAACTTTTTCTGCTTTTAGTCTCTCCCTATCTGTAGCTTTTTTAACCTGAGGAACATGATTCATAAACATAGCAGTAGATTTCTTCATAATCTGGAGAAATAGATGCTGAAGGCTCAGCAGCAAGTAAAATTGTTTGAGGTCTTGAAAAACAGAATTAACAGAAAAAAACGCAACCACTCGGCTTTTACCGTGGGGGTATTTCCATTTGCAACTTTGACCAACTGAAATGAGAAGTGGCAACTTGCAATATCGACCTGCCTCTTGTCTCTGAATCAGACTTGCAAGTAAAAAAAACCCAAAAAAAACCCCCATATTCCATCTTTGAAGTCTTTAATGCCAGCTGCTGCCACATGAAGTAGGAGGATTTTCACTACTAATTCCCCATGGATGCTGTGCATAGGGATTTTAATGTAGAACCTGAGAGTTCTTTTTCTTTGGGAGAACAAGCAAGAAGCAGTATCCTTTTGTTATGTTTACATGACAGTGTGCCAAAGTTACTTACTGTGATTTTTAGGGTTTTTAATGTTGAAGAAATTTGCCCATTTGAAAGATGAATTAAGAGCCCTTGAAGCAAATTGCGATGGAGTCTCCTGAGAACTTTTCTTACCGTCTTCAGAGTAAGAATAGTGATACCATTTGTTTTTGCAGATTTTCAAAACATAGTTTGGAAACTTTTTTCAGTTGGTTTGAAAATTCTGCTGTACAGAGCTTGTACTTTGTTCATTTTATAGATGGAAACCATCCTTGAAAAATTGTTTAACTTAAATAAAGAAGAATGCTTTATAGAGAACTGTGTGGTGGCTCATATAGCTAAGTAAAATCAAAAAGTCTGCCTGGAGCTTGTAGATGGAAGTGTTTCTTCAAACCCTTGATTGGTTCCTAAGGTTCCTGTCCTAAAAGTGTCTCTGTGTGGGTGTATGTCTGCATTTGTTAAGAGAGAACTTGTCTGTGTTTCACATGGTCACTTTGAGGAAACTGCCTTACTTTAGAATCCACTTTGAGTAATGGGTTGACATGGACTGTAGGCACCTGAGAATACAGTGTCAAGGCTTTTCTTCTCCTGCCTCCATAGATCTAATCTTCTTGTGGCTTCTAATGTCCCTCTCCTTGCTGCCAGAAACCACTGTGTGAAGTACTGGCAGGGCCTCCTGCGGCATGATTGCAGCGTCTCTCATGGTTGATTGGGTGTCTGTCCTCATCAGCTCCTGTTGTCTTTCTGCTCTTTGTTGTGTGGAGTAGTAATTCAGATGTCTGTAATGCAGTTGAAGCTGGATCTTATATACTTCATCTTTAAAAAAAAACCCCCAACCCCCCTACTTTTTCTTCTAAACACAAGTAACTTGGGACACTCCACAGGTTTAGTTTACAGAACTTGCAATGAGCTTGTGTGGGCATAGTTAGGGAAGAAGCAAATCCTTTGTGGTCAGTGATGGACAGCTGTGGAAGTGTGAGGTTATGTTCCTGCTGGAAGTGGGGCTGTGGCCAAGGAATAGTAGTTTATTACCTTGGCAGAGATGGGCTGCAGACCAAATAGGTGGGGAAGAGCGTGGTACTCCTTGAGGGGGGGAATGGGAGAATGAGGTAAAAGGTCCTCTGTGAAGATGTCCAGCCTCAGCAGTGCCTCAAGTCAGTTCAGGAGATGCATCCTTCTTTCCCACTCTATGGGACAGAGGATTTGGGTCGTTGCTCCTGGGCTAGGAAATGGCTTTGCAGTTAGCCCCACCATAGCCTTCAGGAGCAAAGATTTAAACACTTTGCTCTTTTAAATCTTGCTGTCAGTATAATTCTACTTATCAAGAAATAGGAAAGGAGACTTCTTGCTTGCACCTTCCCTTCCCTGTATGTCAGGAGTCAGTGACTAGTTAGCACCTTCCATGAAGTCTAAAGCAAATAGATCCTTAGTGTTTATGGTTGGCAAAATTAAAAAGGCCCTGTCAAACTGCAGTAAAGAAACAACCTTGCATTTGCAGATTACAGCTGAGGGCTCAAGTGAGGATTCTCTGCCTTAAATGCTCTTTGACACCTGTGAGCTGACAGGTAATGCTAACTTTCAGTGTTATAAGCTACAATGGGCTTCTGGCAGTAGAAGTATTTAATCCAGTGTTAGATGTAGAAGTCTGTCTCTTAGGTCTCTGCCCACAGTCTTAAGCATTTTCTGTGTGTGCTGTTCTCAGTAAACTCCTTAGTGTAAGTATCAGGACTGAATGAGGTGTCGAGCAAACTGACACTTCTGACCAGACCTCCATTGTGTCCTCTGTCTTCTACCCAAGGATTTGTGACCAAAAGAAGTCTCCTATTCAGTGTAATTAATTTTCTGGAATTTCAGGTCATGCTTGTTAGTGATTTTCTATGCATGGGTTTACTTTGCTTGCCTGTCACTGTGCATAAAACCAGATATATTTATGTGCCTCTTATAATGGATTGTTTAATCTTTCCCCTTTGTGGATTAACAAAATCATTTTAAATCCTGAATTTTCAAGAAGCAGCCTGTGTGTATTTGGAAAGGATGCTCAGCATTGGGGAAGATTAAAAGGCCCTAATCTGCTTGAGGTAAGGTCTGTAACCTTGTTTAAACTCGGTCCTATAGAGTGTTTTCCAAAACCTCAGTTATTTTAAATGTTTTAATTTGGCATACAAATACCAGCGTCTACTCTGCCTTACTTAATGTGTATTAGATGTAGAAACTCCATAAAATCAGTGTGGCCCTGAGTTGCACACAGCTGTCGTCTGTGTCCTCATTCAGCCAGTGAATAATTTTGTAGGAATAAGTTGTTATAGAAAGTTCTAGCAAGAGGCTTGTTCCTGTACAGAATTATTTCAGATGAATAGAACCCACTGAAAAAAATAGTCTGGGATAATAAGCCGTGATTACAGAATGAGCACAAATGTCAGGGTTGCATCTTTTGTTAGTCTGCACATTTTATTTACAGCTTAATATCCAGCAGCTATTTTAAGATCTGCTAGTAATCAAGCTTTAAAATTGAGAATAAAGTCAGTACACAGATGTTCTCTCTGTGCAGCCCTACAAGAAGTTGTCTGAATGGGTGCAAAATACCCTTTTGATTTGATTGGTTCCTTGATTCCAGCAGGGTGTTGTTGCTTTATATGCAGGAAGAGGGACCCGTTTGATTTCAAGTCCCCATTTCTACCCAGATGATGTTCTTAATCCAAGGATTTTGTTTCTTTATCTTGAAAGGGATATGTGAGTAGCAAATACCAACTTTCTGCCATACCTGTATTGCCTAAACCTCACCTTTGGTAATCTGGGCATTGGGGTAAAAAGAGGGTTAGAAAATGAGTACCAAGAGCCTGCTGTGCTCCATGGGGGGGTGAGTGCCACTGCTGCAAAATGCTTGTCTCTTTTGTGACCCCTTTCTTCCTGTCCAGCAGGTTGTTTTTGAAGTGGGTACAAGGTGGATGCCCAAGTGACACCTGTGTGCTCAGCTGAACCAGCCAAATTGGTTGCTGCTGGGAGGAAGGAGGATGTTGATCCTGCCTTCAGTTCCTTGTGCAATGTTAATGTCTGTCCCGTAAGCCAAGGAATTGGTAAAGCAGCAGGACAATATTAACCTGGTTTTTGCTCAAAACAGGTTAATTTCTCTCAACCTTGGAGAGTTGAGGTAGCCTTTTGAAGGGTGTAGAGCACTGCAGTTGGGGGTTTCACCCCCAGAAGTGGTTGAGGGGCCAAAGTATTGAACTGTCATTCCCCTTCCTCCATCACCAGTGGAACAAAAGCAGCTTGCTAGTCCTGAGGAGCTGTGTGTGGATCTGCTTAAGGAATTGCTTGTCTCCGAGGGCATCTCCTCATCACTCTAAGACTTTGCGCACAGTGTTGTCATGGTCCTGGACTCATCTGTGAGCTGGTGCCAGTGCAAAGGAGCAGTAAGAATGCCTTGTGGCGAGGCAGCATGAGAAGAAAGGTTGGTAAAAAAATAAACCAACATGGAAAGTGTGGTGTTACTTTCAGTAGCTCTGAGGCATTTGAGCTTAACTATACCATAAAGTCAAACCTCTCGACTTCATGAAAGAGCCTGAGCTGAGGGATGCTCTGCTTTGCTTTCCAGTTGAGGTGCCTTTAATAATAAGAATGGTAATTATTATTATTTCATATACCTAACCAGCCTTATTGCTGATATCTGAGACTTAAACCAGCCATGCCTGTAGTGGTGGAGAGGAGGAAGAGGGAGTTGAGAGTGAGTAAAGTTTTTAAGTTGCATCAAGGTCTTGGCTTCAGCATCAAGTTAATAATTAATAGGGGCTTTCCTACCTGAAACAGCCATAACACTTTGCTTTAGACAGTCTTGAGAAAGACAATATTCCAGGTCACATGCAGTTTGTGTCGTCTTTGGGATGGTGCCAGCCACAGTGGAGTTAGACTCTCACAGCTGGTTTCAGTCCTGTGAAGATACTGCATTTACTTTTCCTATTGAGCAGGTTTGCTATGAGCATGGCATCTTCAGGACATCGATGAGGGACAGGGCTTCTGTCATAGTAGGAGTGAAAAAAAGAAGACTGCATGCTGGTATCTTGACATTTAGGTAAAAAGGATGAAAAAAACATGTGAAGTACAAGAGAAAGAGGTGCAAAGTGAAAGGTTCTGGAGAAGCAGCTACAGAGCTGCAGCTCAGTGTATTTCCAAGTCAGTAAATTCACAGGTCGGAGGTAAAATGAGATGAAGCTGCCCTATGTTCTATAGCACAGGCTGTAGCATCCTCAAAAGTGGTATCTGTGCCAAGTCCTCAACTCCTGTTTGGAAGTGACCTTGGACAAGAGCATTCAGCTTGGATGTAAGAGACTGGGTACAGTTTTCAGAAGTGTTCAGGACAGTTAGTTTTTAAAAATAAAATTGAGGCAGTTGAGCATCTTGGAAAACTGATGAATTTGAGAATTAGGAAATCTCATTCTTCAGCTGATCTAATTCACTCCTTGTCAGCTGTTCCATTACAAGATCTTTTTTTAATGGGCAATTGGTTCCAGGCTGAATGCAGCCGGTTTGTCGGCTAATTAAGTTTCATTCCTCAAAGTACTCCTCTTTGTATCAGAGCTTCTGGGAGTCTGGGTCTGTCCTCTCTTAACTTTTCCCTTTACAGACTGAGCCTCTTAAATTAGCCAAGGAGCAGGATTTTTAGACCATCCATTGTACAGAGATTCTCTGAGCTGTCCTCAAAGCAGATGGAAGGACAGTGAGGAATGAAGGTCCTTCTCTCAACTCCAGGAGAAGTAGGATGAGACCTTCATGGTCTCCAGTTATTTGTATAAGATTCCCGCAGATGTTAACTACTTGTGGCAAGTCTGCTTTGAGCCTTGTCTTAGAGACAGCCAGTTCTGAGTCGGTGATGCTGGGGGCTGGTACACCGGCCCTGGTTTCCAGCAAAGCGAGGTAAAGCAATGTTGGGTGTGTAGCTGATGAGACTGGGGGTAGGTTTTCGATGAAAATGAACAAAACTCTACAAGACGTCCATGCTTTAGTTTAGGAATGCAGTTTTTTTTAATGGTTTTGATTGTTTGGGATTTTTGGTGTTTTGAGTTTTCTTAGTACCTCTATGGAAGCTGTTTGTGGGAACATGTTGGGCGAAAAAGAAGGAAAGACAGTGATGCAGGGGTGGGATGTTCCAGCTTAGGAAAATCAGATTTTTTTTTGTATTACCTTGCTTTCCTCTTATTTCCTAAAAAAGTAATACATGTTTTGTTTTAGGCTGTGGAGGAGATAGAGAAAAAACCCCTACCTCAGGTGGCTTCTCTGCAGCTCAGAGAAGCTAGGCCCATTCAGAAGTTAATGGACCATTAGGGCGGGCAAAAACGAGGCTGGAGATAGTTTTTAGGATCTCAGGTAGCGACAGGACATGGGGGAATGGAGCAAAGCTGGAGATGGGGAGATTTAGACTTGATGTGAGGAGGAAGTTCTTCACTGGAGAGTGGGGAGAGCCTGGAATGGGTTGCCCAGGGAGGTGGTTGGGGCCCTATCCCTGGAGGTGTTTAAGGCCGGGCTGGATGAGGCTCTGGCCAGCCTGCTCTAGGGTGGGGTGTCCCTGCCCATGGCAGGGGGTTGGAACTGGATGATCCTGTGGTCCCTTCCAACCCTGAACTGATTCTATAACTTCTTACCAGGGAGGGAGATGGGGCACTGCAGGGGGCTGCCCGGGGGTTTTGTGTAGCCTCCTTTTCTGGAGGCGTTTTACAGCCGCCTGGACCTGGTCGGGGTGTCCTGCTGTGGCAGGGGGATTGGACTGGATGATCTTTGAAGGTCCTTTCTGATCCCTGATGACTGTGACCATAGCTGNGCCGGGAGGGAACTTTTCCCCTGTCTGCATGCGGGTGGGCACAGAGGGGAAATTACTTTGATCACCATGAGCCTGGAGACTCCGGGACTGGTGAGCTAGCCTTAAAGGGGGTCAAAAAGCCGAGAACCCCTGAAGGAGGAAAGAGTTCCTGCTGGTTGGTTGATGCAGTGGCCATTGCGTGCTCGCCATGCGGCCGGGCCATGCAGCCACTGCCATCCTGATTTACAGGCCGGTGGGAAGAGAAGCCTTGTCGCCACTTGCCGCTGGGAAAGACTCTGGGACCGCTTTGAGTTAGCACCAGGATGGAGCCTGGAAGGGCACTTGGCCTTCCCGCTTGGCGGAACTGCCAAGACGAGCTGAGGATTTGTAACTCTTAAACCTTTGGTGGAATGTCAGGAAAGTGGGGTTTGAGGTGTCCTAGGGGTGGGTCCCCCCTTGCTGCTGCTGCTGCACTGTGCTGTGTGTGTCCTTCTCCCCAGGGACCCTGACCTGAAGCTGAAGACCGCTACAGAGTGCTCTGTCCATTTTTTTCTCAGTGTGTGATGGCACTGTGATGGAGTTTGTTTTGTTTTGTTTGTGTCATCNGCACCCCAATAAAAAGACAGACACGCTCCCTGTTTCTCTCTCCGTCTCTGCTCCGTTTGCCTTCTCCCACAGCCCTGTGGGGCAGCCATACGGGCAGGCCCCAGTGGGGTGCAGGAGACAGCGGCCCCCCACTCACGGGGGTCTCGACCGGCCCTGCTTGCCAGGGCTGGGATGCCGCATGCCCCAGGCTGCTTTCTGGGGGCAATGCAGCCTAGCTGCTGCCAGCCGGGAGGGAACTTTTCCCTCCTGGACTGTGANGCCTTTCCTTTCGGTTTTGGGAATCATTTTCCTTTAACCTGGGACAGTCCGTGAGCAGTGCTTGCAGGCTGCTGGTCTGAACTGGTGCTTGTAAGGATCTGTCAGTTTGCTCAGGGAATATCTCAAAACCTGGTTGTCCACCTGGGATCTCTGACTGTTGTGGCTCCTGCTTTTCAGAACATAAACTGCAAAGTCGAGGTGAGCCTTGAACAATAAGGAGCATATGGCTAGGGGATTGGTTGCACTTTACAAACAGAGAATGAAAAGGCAAAAGAGGGTGCTTCAGAGCTGCCAAGTTAGAGACGACAGTACTTCACCCTGCTGAAATTACTCCATGGATGAAACCCTTTTGGTTAAAAAGGGGGGGACCTGTAAAACATGCAAAGATGTAAAAGATGTACCAGGAAATATGCCTCAAAGCCAAAGATGGATGGGAGCTCGAAGGGCAAGTGGAAGCAATGCTGCTCAGTACTAACCCCACTTTTTTGACCATTCCTTAAGACTTTAGTTCCCGAGTTGTCTGATCCTTGGATCCATATTGGCTAATACTTTCCAGCTGAAGTGCCCTGCTAGCTCACGTCAGGTTGGGGAAATACGAGGATGCACTGAGCATCTTGAAGAGCAGCAGGTGAGGTATCGGCAGTGTGTTGCCAGGACCGTGTGAGATGGCAGTGTCAGCCAAGCACCCTCAAAAGTAATTAGCAGGCAGCGGGGTACTTCATGTGTGTTGTGGAGAACTCCAGCCCTAGCTCTCCTTTCAAATTACCTCACTTACCTGCAGCTTGCTTACAAAGTAAGTGAAAGGTTTGTGCTTGATTTTGATAATATGATGGCAAAAAGCTGCAGAAATGTTGTAAATTATGTTAACCTAGAAAGAGGAAATAAGGGAAAATTAGCTTAGAAGAGATGAGGAAATTTATGTTGTATTTTATTGTGAATAGCAGAAGGGTAACAAATTCCAGGGATCAAATTCCAGAGGAAGCAGATGACCTGGAAGCATTTCTTTCCTATCTAAACCCCATGTAAACCCATAAGAATTCAGCATTCTCAATAATTCTGCCTCTGAGGTAGAAAATGACATTTTTGGCATGCTGCTGTCTCTTCATTACAGTCCCCAAAGACAGTCTGAGAGCTTCTGAAGAAAACGGGTTTTTATAGGTGTTGGAAAACATGCCATGGGATTTTCCATTAACCTGCATGCAGTGACCTTTGCTTCCGAATTTAGACCTTTATTAGCAGAGCTGGGAGAAAGGCTTGTATGAGCTTCTGAGGGATGTGGTTTAGGGGTGACCTGGCAGTGCTGGGTCAAAGATTGGACTTAAGAATCTTAAAGGCTTCTTTCATCAAACTGATTTGATGCTGTGAGTATCCTCACTTGGCATTAAGGGGATCCTGGTTCAACATGGGGCACTCCGGATTCCACTGCTGGAGAGATAACGCCAAAAAGGATGAACTGGCTTTGCATCCTGGGTACTCCTGCACTGTGGGATTGGTGGGAACCAGTCTCTCAGCTTTTGCTAGTGCCGGTACTGTACTTTAGCAATCTGTTTCACATGGATGAAAACAACTGGCAATGAAGCTGAAGACATGCCCGGCCTGTGTGGGGTGGAGCTGAGCCTGGCAGCAGTGAGCATTGCCCTTGAAGCAAGTACCATTCACTTTCTGGAAAGTGTTTAAGAAAGGGAAGTTTTCCCTTTAACACTGAAAGGAAGAGGAGTCAAATCCAAGGTTTTTTCTTGACACAAAGGGTGGATCCGGATCCCCCCAGACGTGACCTGAAACGCGACCTGAATGAAAACAGCCCGTTTGCTCCATCCTTCTTTTACCTGAGTATATGTCCTGGCAGTGGCATCCACATCAGCCTTGCTTCCTGCGTCTGCAGAGCCTGGAGCAAGAGCAGCCACGAATGTGTTTTAAGCTTCACATTGAGCCTGGGTTGTGATGTGTGAGATGCTCTGTGAAAGCTGATGCTCTTTGCTTTGCCAGGGGCTCGCTTTCCTGTGGGGAGTGGGGTAGGGGGTGGGGAGGGTTACCACTTTTGCTCCCTGCCAGAAAAATCTGGGTGGATTGTGATTCTGGGTACAGCTGAGGCTGAAAGGTATTGACAGAGAAAATGCTCATCCATCTGCAACTCGGTGTGGTTATTTCTGTGATCACCCATTCGCACCAGCCCACCACTTTCCTGTCTGTGGGAAGTGTTCTTCCCTTTCCCAGCAGCTGAGGGCTTGAGCCCCATGTCCTGCTGGCAGCTCCGTTTTCTTTGAGTGGGTGCCCTGGAGCACAAGTTTCCTTAGGAAAGCTGGAGATGGCAGTGAGACAAGGTTCCTGCCAGTTCCCTTGTTCCAGTTTCCTTCCTTTGGCAGAACAGAATCTGATTTTCTTTTCCCCTTCTTACGATTATTATGGGCTGCAAAGAACTGCTCTTAAATTATCCCTGAGGAGGTGGAAAGGTAGAGAAAGCTCGCTGCGGGGAGTTTGGTCTGACGCATGTAATAAGCACCAGCTCTACCTGGTTCGCCTGATGATCCCTGTCATGTGCACAGCCCTCTCCTCAGTCTGGATTTGTTGTTTTAATCATCTTTTGGCAGCAAAGCAAACACAAGCCTGCCTCCTCTTGTAACTCTTGGTGCAAAGCTACCACCCAGTGCTTTGGCCGTAGCTGGACACGGGAGCCTCTATTCTGTCCATGAGCGCCCTGTGGAACTCAAGGCTTGTGTGAAGGTGACAGAGGTACAAAATATCCTGTGACAGTGACCCTTCGTCAGTCTCTCCTGAAACACTCCTGCTCCATCTTCTCCCCACTGATGTCAGCAGCTCAGACACATACAGATCTGCTGTTTCTGCTGCTCCTCCAGGTCACTGATGTGTGGCTTGTGCTCTCACTGGTGTGTGTGAAGAAAGCACTTCTAGAGGGCTATGGGGTTGCTCAGAAGGGTAAAGTTGGGCCCCTCAGCTGTACTGTGCTGACAGGCTCCTGTACTGGTAGTGGATAAGGGCCTGGCATATGGCACACTGGATGCTCCAATGCCTCTGAAGATTGTCCCTCTGTGTGGGAGGCCTCTCAGCCCTGGGGACTGTGGAGCTGCTGCATTGTTCCAAACTGGGAGGATGTCCCTGGTCTGTCTGATGCTGTGAGCGTAGATAGAAGCATCTTGGGGCACCTAATAGATGGGAGAGGTGAGGGAAGGCAGCACACAAACCCCACCAGTGCAGTACTGATAGGAAAAGCAGGATTTGGGTCACCTGCCCAGTGAGGAATCCCTTGTACCCAGGGCTTTGATCACACAGCCCGGAGGAAGGAAGGGTGAATTCTGAGCCGAACTCTGGATAAAAAGTTGTGTTTTGTTTCCAGGAAGGGAAGAAGATGACTTAGCAACCACTCATTCTTAAGTAAATCTCTATTAAGGATCCTGCTGCTCCTGTGTTCCTGGCTGCTTCAGCCTTTGTGTAGGGTCCTGAGCAGCAGCAGCAACAGAGAATCTCATCAGCTGCTGATTTTCATTAACAACATGAGAAACTGGGTTAAGCTACCTCAGGCAATAAGATTCTGCAGGCTGCAGTGAGGCTGTCACTGGCAGAGAGGCTGTTACCTGGGAAGGGCACTGCTGGCCTGCCACAATGAACATCACCATGGTATAAATAGCTCCTACGTGCTCAAAAACAAACACCAAGAGCAAGTTCTTCTTCCTGTCCTATTTTTGCCCCTTTTGGGTAGCACCAAAGCAATGTGGTTATTTGCAGTATGAAAGCAGAGGCAGGCAGAATCAGAGAATACAACCGGTAGGATAAGCACATGAGGGAGTAGTAGGATCTGGCTGGTCTGTAATATCTGATGGTTAAACCTAACTGCAGGTGTGAGGTTGAATCCCCTACAGAGCAACTGCAGGAAAGGACTTCCAGCATTGCCAAAGCTTGGGACATAAGTGGGGAAGATCCTTTGCAACCAGATTTTGTCAGGCACCCGGTCTCCCTTGCCTAGGGGGTGCCTGCTCATCGCTCCTGCAGGCAGCCCTTTTGGGAAGTAATTGGAGAAATGTTCATCCCAGGACCTTGTAAGTTCTTCATGGCCCATCTTTCCATTTAATGCCCCAAACCTGGATGTGTCCTGCTGGTCACAGACAACTTTTTCTAGCGAAACTGGCTTCCAAAAGAACGTTGTGATGTCCACTTGGTTTGCTGTTTCTGTTGTAATTTGGTGGTGATGTTATTGGGCAAATCCCAAGAAATAGATCATCCATGGTCTGTGAGAACAGAGGTTCCAGAGTCTGTTTTGCTAATTGTGCGAGCAGCTGTTGCTGGTAGAGTGTAGTTGTGTGTGCTTGGTGTATGTGTGTTTGCCCCAGGCCAGGGAGAAAGTGCGTTTTCTGCAGTGTCAAAGCAGCTCCTAAACTCACTGCAGTGCACAGCGCCTCGCAGTCAGCTGCTGGCATCCCAGGTAAAGAGTGCTGTCGAATATGGATGGTTTGTTTTAAACTGCCTGATGTCTGGCTACTGCATTGGCTAAGACCAATAAAGAGTACAGACGTTTAACAGCTGGTCTGGATCCTACTGGAGTACCCTCCACATAAGTCAGAGCTTGTCTAGTCCAGGGTGAATGCACCAAGCTCCTGGCTGCAGTAGTAAATTTTCTTCATTAAAAGTGCCACAACCTCTTCTTTTTAATAAGTTTATTAATCCTGACTCACAGTACTTAATAGCACTGACTCCTCAGTTTGGCTGCAGACTGTGGGTCGTCATCAGTTTTCGTTTAATATCGACATTACCTGGGGTCTGAACAGGCAGAAGTGAAGGAGTTCTGCAGTGTGGCTTTGGAAACTGCTTTTCTGAAGAGGGCCCTGCTCTGTTTGCTCTGTATAAATGATGAGCTGGCAACAGAAGAAGGTGGTTATTTGAAGACAAAATGTTCTGCTAAGCCTGTGGAGTGCCTCCCTTCCATCTAGTCTCAGAAGTAGCTCTGGGCCAGGTAACAGTGGGCACTGTAATGGAGAGGACTGAAAGACGATGAATTGTGGTGACAGTGAGAAGAGGAACAGCATGAGCCCAGGAAAGCTGATGGGTACAGAATCACATTCTTTGCAAGAGCTGGACTTCTTCCGTGACTAGGTGGGGATACAGTTTCTCATGTTTGGAGACCAGCTTCTTCAGTTCAAATGTCCAACATACACAGGTACATGAATTCATGTGTTTGTCTCCAGTGGTTTCAATGTTCAAAGGCTTTGGGATGCAGAGAGACAAGCGGACAGTGAACTTGAGAGTGATTTACAATTGGTCGTAGTGTGACTGGCTGAAGGTACAAATCTTATGCACAGCAAATCAGTGCCTCTTCCCTCCTCAACTTTCCCTCACAACTTTCCATTTTGTTGATTATTTGGCACTACGGTACCACTCTACCTGGATGTCTTAAAATGATCAGTGAAGTAGTTTCTTTGCTGTTTCCCCAAAGGGTACAAGACAATGCTGCAACCTCAAATCCTGCCTGTTGCTCTTGGGGACCTCAAATCTGGCAGAAGGAATACCTAACCCATTGAAGGTTGCAATCCACCCCTGAGGCATGGAAGTACAGAAAAGATCGTGTCTAGGCTCATTGCGCCTTGATGTGTTCACATCACCATTGATACCAGCTGTCTGAGCCTGAGTGGACCAAGGGCTGTGCTGTGGTGGTTCCTGCTCAGCTTTGGATGCTGAAAGGTTTACAGGATCCCAGGAAAAGCCTGTAAGAGGAAACCGATCCTNCTCTTTGGATGCTGAAAGGTTTACAGGATCCCAGGAAAAGCCTGTAAGAGGAAACCGATCCTGAACAAAACCATGTGAAGCTGGTAGAAGATGTGAATCCCCTGGCAGTATCTCTGGTGCAGGTGTTTCTTGGGAATTCCTTTAGGGAGGTGGGAACTGCAGAAGAGGGAGAGGGGTCTCTGACTCCAAAATTCTTTTGCCTTTTGTTTACTTCAGCAGAGAGGAATCTGTGCTGTGACCTAAGGAACCAGGGTGCTGAGGTGGTCTCTGAAGAGAGTTGATGAGATGCTATTCATTTATTCGCTGTTCATTAATGACTGTAAAGTCCTTTTTCAAGTTTCAGGTGAAGGTGACTTGAGAACGCCTGTGCTTTTATTTAGTGATGGCTGGGGGTACCTTCTCTGCTGCATCTGAGACTTGGTACATCTTTTCCATACTTCTCTCTGGGGATGAAGGGGCAAGTGGAGCAGGATATTAGAAAATGCTGCACAACAGAACGTAAAGCTTGGCTTAATTAAGAAACACTACATTGCTGGAATTATTAATTGCAAATTCTCGTGAGAATAATTTCACAGAAGATTGAATTACTGCCAGCCCTGGCCTGATCTGAATGGATGCATTGTTTTAAATGACTGTGCTGAGGTTACACATCTCTGCATGTCTTGGTGTTAATCAGATCCAAACGAAATTCCGTGTTTTATTCAATTAGTGTGTCAAAGATGATCCGTGCTGCTTCTTGTAGCTCAGATAATTTAGCCTGATGACATGCAGCATTAACTCTGGTCTTGGCGCAGGGCAGGGAACAGAGCAATATGGAATGCTCTCCAGCGATGAGAGCAAACTCGGGGAAATTCCCATTTGGTTTGTGGCACAGCTGGACACCTCAGCTGGTGTGTACCTGTCTCACTGCAGGCTCTTTTCATCATCTTACATCCCTCCTGCTTCTGTGTGTCTATGGAGTGATGTGTGGAGCTACCTGTGGGGGCAAGTGCATGCTGCACATGGCTGGTCACATCTTGGGGGGCTGTGCCACAACCCTGGGTGTGTTAGTGCCAATCCACCATCCTGATGGTGCACCTGAATGTTTCCATCCTTGGTGCTCATTTGGGATCAGACAGCTTCCACTGTGTCCTGCGAGCAAGCACTGTGGTTCAATCACTTCTTGGTCTTGGGTGTGATGCCTCAAAGAAGAGAAGACTGTGTGAAGGGTCCAGATTGTCTTTTACTTCACACTGAAATGGCTTCAGACCAGGACATAGTTACATGTTGAGTCGATTTCTGAGGCTCTGCTGTGTTGGTCACAGCAGAACTTCCTGCCCCCTTCTTTTTTGATACTAACTGAGCAACTTAGGGTAGTCACCTCCTAGAGATCGGGTCCAAAGAGAGATTACAATAGGTCAAGGAGCTCACTGCTGGTTGCTTCTGTTAAATGTTTTCTTTTCCCTAGAAGTCTGGATGTATTTTGTTTTTGGCAACTTGATGCAAACTCAGTTTCTCCCTGTGAAAAATCAGGTTAGTGTGAAGAAATACCCTGAGCAAATTAGACCCGCAGACATCTGCCAGATCACAGCAAGAGGTCAGTGCTGAGCCGCGCTAGGACATGCCTGGAGAATGCTCTTCAGCCTGGTCCCCAGCAGAATGTAACGGGGGAAGGAGGGACACAGGACCAACCTGTGAGAGACATCTTTATTGTGGTTGTTGGCAAAGACTCACTGTAATCCCAGATGCGTGTTCCCATGCAAGGTTTCTGCTTCCTTTGTGGATTAATGTTTACACCTGGTCCTTGTAACCTGTCACCTTGGAGTTGTGAAACAGCTGCCATACACAGACAATGCCTGGTTTGCCTGCAGATGCCACTTACTCAGCAGGCAGGTCACTGCCTCAGTGGGTTCCACTGAGATACAGAGAAACCTTGCAAGGAACAGAGAGCAGTGAGGACAAGGAACTGGAACCATTCAGCAGAGAGCTGGGATAGCCTCCTGTGTCCTTGGGTTCACCCCTCCCTTCCCCAGGATGGCCGAGAAGTATTGCCTGTGGGTATTGGCAAGGCAGTATCCTATGCCTGTGCATAGACCAAGTTGAAAAGCTTTTAAAAACCAAGTTAAAAAGCTTCTAAAACTCTGTTGATTCTAAAGAAAATTCCTTTGTACTTGACGACTGGATGCACCTCAGTGCAAGAAAGGTGTTGAGGAGCTGGAGCAGGTGTAGAGAAGGGCAACAAGGTTGGTGAAGGATCTGGAAAATAAAGCTTATGAGGAGCAGTGGAAGGAGCTGGGGCTGGTTAGTCTGAAGACAAGGAGGCTGAGGGGAGACCTTGATGTCTACAAGTACCTGAAAGGAGACTGTAGACATCTAAGACTGGTCGCTTAAAAGGAACCAGTTGACAGAACAAGAGAAAGTTGCACTAGGGGGAGTTTAGGGTGGACATTAGGTAAAACTCCTTCCTGGAAAAGGTCTTCAGGCCTTGGAACAGGCTGCCCAGGTAGGGGGTTGAATCATCATCACTGGATGTGTCGTGTAGATCTGGAGCTTAGGGACAGGGTTTAGTGGTGGGTTGGGACAGTTGCATTAATGGTTGGACTCCATGATCTTAAAGGTCTTTTCCAACCTAAACAATTCTAGGATTCTGATGTGGGGCTTCTGCTTCTAATGGTCTCAGAGTGAGAATCAGTAATTCGCCAAACATCTCGCCCACTTTTTGCAGAAAAGAACGAGACAGAAAGGCAGCTGGTAATATATCTGACTGTATTTCAAAGTTGTTGATTGTAAACAAACTTTGTTGAAGAAATAAAATCACATGACAAGATACCAGAGTGATACTATAAACCCATTTTGTTATTGTTGCCACACTTCACATTTTTGGAACTCAGAATTCAGCTCATGGTGTACAAAACTTGTAAAAATTTATTGCAAGCGTGCCTTTGTGTAGAACAAAACCGGTGTCACAAAAGTAGTTCCCTGTCCCACACAGAAATGCACTTGTGGATCTCTTACCACAGAGAGGTCACACACCTGCATTTCTTGAAAGACTTGGCTGTTACAAAATTGCTCTGAGAAGTCTTCATTTAAAAAAAAAATCAAATCAATTGCAGTGTATGCTGTACCTCTTGAATTTACACTTTCAACAGAAATCTGTAGAATTAGAAAGAATGTGGAACTTTTGCAACGGAACTGCAGTTGCTGATGGTGTGAGAACAGTGGAGTCATCCTGAAAGCACTCGGCCAGCCAAGGCCCGTCCTTGGGTTTGGTACCCTCACTGCATTTGGTGGAATGTAAGTTGCACGTATGGGAAACAAATGACAACAAAGCATCAAGGGAGGAGATTCCTTTTCCAGAATCCCTGTTGTTCCTGTTTCTACTGTGGCGCTTCCTCAGACTGTCGCTTCCATGCTGAGCTGACATGCAGCAGTGCTTTGACTCCAAGGCTGATGACTACTGAACATGAATAGGATAAGGAACGGCGTGGAGTGAAGCCAGTGATGTAGCTAGAGCAGGGTTTATGTCCCTAACAGTCTCTGCTGTGCAGACTGGTTGGGTTAAACACCAACCTTTTCTCTTTAGTTCAAAGGCAGTTGGGGTGGGGGGTACACATGCTGGAAAGATGAGAATGGGTCACCTGGCTCCTCTTCCTCTGCAAGTTCAACCTTTGAACTGCCCTCTGCTTCCTCCTCCTTAAGCTCTGCCTTATATCAGACTGCTGCTTAGCCTTACCTATACAGAACCAGATTAAACTCAGGTAGATCTGAGTTTTAATACCTCTAACCTGACCTGGTACCATGGAGTCAGGTTATTTTTCATTTCAGTACTAGAATGTCAGGGAAAGATTCAGCTTAGCAGAAATATCCGGGTTGCAAAGCTGAGGCCAAGAGATCTGCGATTTGTTTTCCAACAAATGAGCAATTCTGTTTCATAGGGGCTGATGGTTTGGCAGCATGTTCTGCATTCACCTTGACACCCAATGGGTTGGGGTTCTGAACAGATGAACGCAGTGTCCTGGGCTTTGCAGTTCAGTTTCTAGGCTTTTTTTTGTAATTGTTGAAATCAGGACAAGGTGCTCCATTTGAGCATGGTGTTAATACTCGTACAGTGAAGAATTTGCTAACTTCTTCACTGTAGAAAGAGAGCTGCCAGGGTTTGTTGGGAGCAAAATGTATGAGCCTAGTAAAACTTGTGAGACTAACTTGACTGATCTCTGTCTAAGGAACTTAGAATCCCCAGTTGTACTCATCTCTCTTGTCTTTGCTTATCCAGTCAGGTCCTGCATATTGTGGCCCTACAGGACAGTGTTCCTGTCCTTTCCCACTAGGTTCTTCAACCAGGTCTCCCACGCATTCAAGGGTTGTTGCTGTTACGTCAAATGAGCACTTTTGCAGAGTGATATTGTCAGGGGTAAGGTTTTTGCACTACACATTGTATGAACCACCTTGACATCTAAGACAAGTAAATATTACAGCAGAACAGTGATACAAAAGCAATTTACCACTTAAGGCCTTTTTGTTACACCAAACGGCTGTTCTCCAGACCCATCAGAGTGGAAGGGCTTAAAATCCCCAACCACCAGCAAAGACTCCCCAGACCATGTCAAAGGCCCCTCTTTGACAGTGGTCTAGAGGTGACAAACGTAAAGGTCTTTTCCATGGTGGGGTGATGCTGTTTCGGGTCCATACAGACTGGACAGGCAGCACTAATGGGGCAAAGCAGGCAACACCTTCACAGTGATTGCAATTAGTATAGGCTTCAGAAACAATACCCTGTTTCCTCTGAGATTTGCAAAATAGCAGAAAGGATTAGCAAAGTAATGCTAGAAAAATAAACTGAAAGGCCAATTCTGTTGTCCCCTTGTTCAGACTGACCAAGAGCCTGCAGGACGATTTCTAGCAGGGGAGTTGGACTAGATGATATCCAGAGGTCCCTTCCAACCCCTGCCATTCTAGGAGTCTGTCATTCTGATAGCTAAGGCTGTGGGAAGCAAAGGAAACCATAGTGCAGGAAACATCTCCAGCGGAAGATTTCTGAAGACACAGAGCAATCTCTGAAAAGAAGAGGAAGAGACCCTTTTCTACACAGCACAGATGTTTTCTACTGTTCTCCAACAGTGAGGCAATGATGTGGGCTCTTTTCCAGTTCTAGCTCATAACACTTCTGGAAACAAAGGTAGGTTTGGGAAGAACTGTTACAAGAAACAACAAGGGATCTGTTCTGGGCCCAGTACTGTTTGATGTCTTCGTCAGCAACATGGACAGTGCGGCTGAGTGCACCTTCACCAACTTTCCTGATGACAGCAAGCTGTGTGGTGTGGTGGACTCACTCGAAAGGAGGCCATCCAGAGGGACCTCGCCATAACTGGGCCAGTGCAAACTTTGTGAGGTTCAACAAGGCAAAGTGCAAGGTCCAGCACTGGGGTCGGGCCAATGCTAGGCACTGTTACAGGCTGAGTGCAGAGTGGGTTTAGAGTAGCCCCGAAGAGAAAGACTTGGGGATGTAGGAGTCTGTGAATATCTTTCAGCTAGCCCTGGTGATCTGAGCAGATGATGATGTGATCTGTCTGTGCAAAATATTCCAGTGAATGACACACCAAATACAGACTGCTTTGAGCTTAGAGCTCCTTGCCTTGAGAAGGGCTGTTAACAGGTCTTTGTCACTTGAATTTCTTATCCAGACTAAGAAGAGCTCTTGTTTTACAAACAACTGATTCTACAGCAGTCCTAGCAACAAGAAAGTGTCACGGCAAACTCCACAGCAGAAATGGATGGAAGACATCATATTCCATCTAAATCTCAGTTACTTTCCTCAAGTCAGCCTTGGTAACTGTTTTTTTTTAAGTTCACATTGGTTACTGGACTACAGCGGAGCTCCAGGTTCTCAGTTTATCTCCTCCAGGCAGGTTGGGGTGCTATGTTTTAATCCAGTTTTTCTGTTACCTTCAATGCAACTTGATTTTCATTCATTCCAGCCTATATGGAGTGAGGACACTGTACTGTGACAAAGTCCTAGAGCCCTTACTTTAGGGTAGAATGAAGAACCAAGTCACTGAAAAATGCAGACTATGGGCTTAATCAGCAGGAGTGTGAACTCCACTTAACCCTCTTGTCTGTGTTGTGCCTTGGTGTCTACTTAGGGAAGGGGTAGCTCCTGTTTGAGGAGCATATGATGTCTCATGAGGGCTGAAGTTGTTAATGCAGTTTGCAATCCTTGTATGGAAACTGGCAGACATGAGCAGTTATCAGTGCAACATAACCCCCCATCCATCACTAAAATCAGATCTGGGACTAGGGAACTAAGACATGTAAGACTGAGATCTTGGAGGCTTCTTTGACTAACTCACCAGCCTGTGAGTAGACAGACTGGTAACTGGATGTTTGGAGGGGAAAAAACTCTTCAGCCAAAACCCTTCAAGGATGGCCACAGTAGCGTAGCTGGAAGTAAAGAATGGAACTGCTGTTTTGAGTTGCTGGCCTTAATGTCAGTCTGGAGACAGCTAATCCACTTTTCTCTAGGAATTGTCTGAAGAAAACAAAGTTGAACCCATTAGGGACACTGAGATTTCTGTAAGTTTGGATTCCTGGAATAGATATTCCAAGAAAATATAAAAGGGTTGGGGCTAGGGAACAGAAGTGGAACACGAAGATGAGATTTCTTTAATTGTGCTCTGGTGTCAAATGCACAAATGGGCTGGAGCAAAAGGTGGCAGAGTTCCTGCAAGCCCTTGAAGCATTTTTCAGCTGAGACAACTGCAGTGGAAGAAGCCATTTCACAGTGGCTTCCATGTTCCAGTGAGTGTTCCATCACACGCTGGGAAAAGAAACGTTTTCAGGTAATCGGTTGTGGCATGACAGACATTTAAATGAGCAAAAGTCCTGTGCATAGAAGGTGGTCAGTGTGTCGTCCTGAACCTGGTCTCGGTTCTTTGAAACAAAATTTGCATACTTAAATAGATGACTTTCAGGTTTTAGTAAGTGTGAATGAAAATCCAGTTCAGCAGGAGAGGAACAAGCCTTGCTGTTCCCTTGTCTACTTCAGCGTCTCATTTTATTGTTTTCCTGAAACTATTTAGAAATGTTCCTCTGGAATCTTACTGGCATTTCTATTGCATTTTAGCTACCGCTGAACTTTAAGATCTCTTACCTAGATTGTCTCAAGGCTACAACCCCCCACCCCCCAAAATACCCCAACCTCGCTATCATGTCACAATTAACACACACGCACACACTCTAACTAGCATCCTTGTACTACGTTGAGACTAACATCTTTTTCTTCCCCGTCTATCTAGGGAGAAGCTTTCATGTTACAAGCAGGTGGAGAACCAAATCTGAGTAAGTAAAGGGAATGCTACAGAAGCTGAGCTGCAAACTTTTGTCGTTTAAAAATTATTTCATTTATTCCTTAATTACTCTGCCTCGTTTGTAGTAACATAGAGAAAGTGCAAGATGCTTTTTCAACAAGGAGAAATCTTAACTCTCCTCAAACCTATCCACTCCCAGTCAATAAATGGAGGAGATGAGGTGGAATAGTCATTTGTGGACATAGATTATGCTTTGGCAGCTTTTACTTGTTGGCTTTGAGAGCCACAAATTCAGGCGTTTTGTACATATAAATATATATAAATATTTTTGCTTACTTATGGAATGTTTGCGCATGTTTAGGGCACCGGTTCAAAATGATGGGGGATGGTTAAGGCTAAGAAAATGAAATTAATTGCAAAGCTATAATTCTGTTTTCATTTTTCTCCTTTACAAAGGAGACTAAAGCATCTTCCCTGTAATAGTCAGCCGCTGTGTAATCCCCTGTCAACACCAACTCGAGGGAAAACTACTCAGGACCCAGTCCCTGAGGCAAAAAGCTAGGACTTCTTGAGTTTAGCTCCAGTACTTCACATAATTAACAGCATACATTAGTGGAAAATAAAACATTTCAAGGCCTTGCACCTACTGTTACCTGAAAAAGAAAAGCCATTGTCTGTACAAGATGGCCTAGATCCAAGCCTTTAAGCATACACAGCGATGCAGTGATTGGCCAAGGGCACCAGGCCTGTCTCAGGGGGCTCTGACAGAGCTGGACAGTGCTGTCATTATTCCTCACAAGTGCCAAGTGGCTCCAAGGAAGTCCTGTGAACCTCCCCAGCTCTGCTGAGGAGCATCTTGCAGATGTTCCAGCGTTGCTGGGAAACACAGGGAAACTGGGCTCCTGACAGCCATAGTCATTCCAGCTGTCCCATCAGCAAAGGTCCAGCCACACCTTTCCTTACTGCCCCAGTTTTGACTATCAATAAATTTACAGGACACAACAAACTTGAAGGTACTCTTCCCATCACAGTGTGGGCTGACACTGTCTGAAGCAGTGAATAATAAACCCACCAGTTGCCATTGGATACTTCTGTGGAATTCCCTATGTGAAGGGAACTGGGGGGTTGTATTGCTGAATGTTTTTCTCACATTAGCTCCTCTTCCCCTCAGAATACTTAAAAGACTGACAGGCAGCAGCTACCACACATGGTCATTCTGAGGAGGGATAGTCTCGGTTCTCTGCAGGGCCAAGAAGTTTTGAACTCATGCCTGGGCTTCTATGTAGCTCAGCATTGTGAAGGATGAGAACGGTACAAACCCTCTCCTTCCCTTTGAGGATAGGAGACACAAGAGTTTGTCCTTTCTCCTGGGTGGAAACCTTGTGGACTGAGGAGTCCAAAGGGATGCTCGGGAAAGCCATGGCTGTATATCATGCAGTTGGCAGACAGTGCAGCATGTGTGGAGCATTTTCCAGACTGTATTGCAAACAGAACCACCATGGAGTTGGCTATCCCCTTCATTTCCCTGCAACCAGAGGAGAACTGCCTCTAAGTCTACTCAAAAAAACCCCCAAACTGATGGAAATAGAAAGATGTCAGTGCAAGGCTGTTCTTTGGGTTAACTAACCCCTGTTGGATTCTTCTTCTGTTAATATTTATAAGGTATGCCATTGTACATCACAACATGATGAGATTGGGGGAATCCTCAAGTTAATTTTGGTTACCCTCTATTGCCTCTTGCCAGACACATATAATCTGGTAATGTTTACACTGACCAATCAATCATCAATCAATCAATCAATCAATCACTCCATTCCTCTTGAATCAACCCAAGTCACTCTTTGGTAAAACTTTTCAGGCCTGGGGACTAGATAGTCCTCTAAGCAACGCAGTTTCTGCCCTCTAAGAGTTTGCTTGCATCCATCACTGCTAATCTTCATACCACAGGTAGTTGCTGATTGAGTTGTAGACTGAAATCTATCATGTGTAGAGGAGGGTAAGATTAGTATTTCAGTACCTCAGTGTCAATTCTCCCATTTCAATCATACCTCTCTTGGCATAGTTTTGGCATAGTTTTCCAGAGCTTCAGTGGCCAGCAGATTCCACCAGCACCAACATGTTGTGTTTCAGCCATGGGCAGCAGCTCATGATGATGCTTGTCCTCTGCAGGTTACTCAGAACATGAGACTGCTTTGGGTTTGCTCAAGGTCTGGTTGCAACTGGACTTAATTCTTTTTGTAGAACACAACACTACGTTATTTTGCTAAACATGTAATCTGCTTAATTACAACTACTGTGACAAGCCCTGAATTCTAAGAAGCATTCCTACAGAACACCCCGCAGTGAGAATGGCAAACACACTGCTATTAAGTGAATTATTTTTTTCCCCGCCAACTGTGTGCCAAATGAAGTTGTGAAACGGATCAAAAAACTCTGGACAGTTACAAAAGGAAAAGAAATCAACTGTTGTTCCTAAAAAATTAACAGTCTGTTACATTGGATTTTTAAGGAACATTTAAGATCCAGTTGATACCAAGAAAAGATGTAACGTATTACTCTGATTTCTCAACTGTACACCAGCTGTGGCAGTTAAGACATGAGGCAGTTATTACCTACTGGTTTACTCGCTGTTACTACTCGCAGCATTACTCACTGTTGGTTTGTGTATAAAACATTCCACCCTGGTTTAAAAAAGAAAATCAATGTAATGTACTTCCATTTAAGATTCACTGATGTATTCGGTTTCTCCTAATTTTGCTGTGTTCTAACCAGGATCAAATTGGCTTGCATTACATTAATCAAAACAAAAGGCAGAAAGAAAAAGTCTTAACTGGTTCTCATCTTCTGGCTGCCTGCCTGTGAAGGTTTCCTTTGTCAATATTCTTGCATCAGCGTTCATGTATCCGAACAGCTTCGTTTAGCACGTGAGGAGGACAGCAGCGATGCCTTATGGGGTGGCAGGCACTCTCAGCCACAGCCCATGGTGCAGACGTACATTGCTTGTCCCAGAACTAAGTCCAAGTCTACCTAGGACTACAGAGCTGTGTCAGCTCGTGACAAGCTAGCAGCCCAAGAGGAACTTGCAAGATGACCCAGTGCAGCAAACAGTATTGAGATGACGACTAATTTAAGTCTGGTTCTGGAGTACAGATTCCCACAGGGCATTCGCATATGCAATTTTGTGTCAGCTTTTCAGTGGCACTTTCTGCAGGACATGCTCACATCCAGCTGCCACTAGGAACAAAGACTCAAGCTCTCTAGTGGCATCACTTGGCATTTGTGGATAAGGACAGCACTGTGGTGTCACAAGTTCCTTGCTTTGCTCTTTCAGGTGTGGTATCTTCTGCTTACCCTCCATCCCCTGCCTATGCCACCGAGATCGATGCATCAATGGGACGGTGAGGTGTCTTCCAAGCCCAGAAGCTCCTTTACGAGTCTTTCGCCAAACTGTGCACGGCTATACCTTGTCACGTGGTAGGCCTCTGACATTTTGTAGAGGATGTAGGCATTGTTTATAGCGATGCTGATGGCAAACCAGAACACTTGTTGCCAGGTCTTGTTTGGTTTGTGAGAAATAAAATACCTAAAAAGACCAAGAGAGAAGGGGGATAAAAGCACTGTTGAGTCCACACATGAAATAAACCCAAAAGTATTCTGCAGATCAAAAGGGGAAGCAGGCCCAGGGCTCCATACCTAGTACAAGGATCATCTTAAGAAATTTCATACAGTGCACTTGACAGCTCTTCACAGTTAAGCTGCACATTCTTGGAAATTTCTAGCAGTATCTAAAAGAACAGGCTACCTTGCACTCTGATGAGAAACTTCAGCCGCATTCTGACCTCTGTACCACTCCCTGCAGGTACAAGTACCAATATAGACTCCTCGAGCTTGCCTGTGACAAATATCCATGTGATAGGAGCTGTAGGTCTGAATCCCTTCAATTTGTAACTAAAAAAAAGCCTCAGGCACATTATGTTACAGTTTGTGGAAGAGTGCTGATGCCTCTCTTGTTTATCTCTATTGAGAGCAGAGAATGATTTCTGATGCTGTCAACAGTGGGTGGGAGGCTGTGGGGGTAGAGGCAGAGCATGCAATGCACCTCTCCATAAGGCAGAACTAGAAAGGACTGACATCCTTATATTTAGTTTCTGACTAATTCTAGGGCTGCCAGAATATTCGTTCTTCACTCATAAGACTTCCCACTTTTCTACTTCCATTTCTGTTAGCAACCATTTAAATCTACTAGCTCACCTCTTTTTCGTATTTATTTCCTCTGATCAGATTTCAACGCTGATCTCCAGCAGCCACCTCCTCCTCTTTCTTCTCTTCTACTGAATTCTTTCTGCCTTGCCCAGAACTGGCTGCTTTTTCTCTCTCTTCATGTTTTAGTTCTTGAAGTGGTCTGTTCCCCATTATTACTCCCACAGCAAAGCTGCATCACCTATTTGTTGCTGTTTCTCCTTACTACATCAGAGCTAGCACTGAGGATCCCAACAGGAATTCAGGAGCCAGAGGACCTACACTCTGCTCTCCCAGATCTAGATCAGCTTTACCTCCACAACTGAGCATCCTTTTCTTCTAGCTCCAGGTGACACAAGAATCACTGAGACAGATAAAAGACCTAAACACCATCTGCTGATAGGGCATGGACCTATTGGTGAGAGACCATTAAGGCTGGCACACTCTTGCTGAATTCTCTATTTACCTTTCAATGTGATGTGGCCAAGAACAACACCCTCCTGGTTCATCTTCTCAACACTTCTTAAACACCTTTCACAAGAGGTTAAGAATGTGAGCTTGAAATTTTTTTTGACTGTGGGATGGGAAGAGCAGGCCACAAGAAACATCATCAGTGAAGCCCTTGCTCAGAGCCATCTCTTTGGACCTTGCACTGAAATAAGGGTTTTGCCAGAGATTAATTTTATGAAAACAGATTGGGCCCTCAGCTGCACCTCAATGTGGAGATCTCAAACACTGCAGCGGCAGAGGTGAGGAAGAATTGCACACACATGCACATTCTCACTTACTTGCTGTATTTGTCGTCGTATTTGCAGATATAGCTGAGGTGTGCAGCAAAGGCTTCAACCGCCAACGGACATGGAATTTCTCCGCTTTTTCTCTTTATTATAACTCCTGCACCAATTAGAAAGGGAACAGTTTTCAATCCACATCCCAGGTTAGCAATCAGATACAGTTTTCATACACATGCTGTTATAAAATAGACATGTCTGTATTGACAGATTCTGTCCTAAAACTGAGAAGCTTTCTGTAACAAAGATACCAGTCTGATTTTTTTTTTTTCATGGTTTGTACATTGGGCCAGTGAAAGGGGAAGAAGAGGGATCGCTTTGCCATTGGAGATGAAAAGGTGTCAGACGCAAACTCTTTTACCACTTGTTTGGAAAAAATCCCACAGACATTGCCACAGTAGCCCCTAAGGACTGTTAGGCTCTCCTCTGTGGTTTCACGAGTTGTGATACTATGCTTTGAGCTCTGAAGGTCCAAAATGAGTCCTCTGAAACTAAATCCTTAGCTTATCTCTACCCACAGGGTCTAACAGTGCCTCCACTGGGTGCTAACTGACAAAGAAAAGAAAATTCAATACAAAGGAGCCAACTGGCTTAAACACAGTCAGGACAGAGGTGAAGCTGAAGGAACCATTAGCACAGAATCTTTGAAATAAGGAGCAGCTCGATTCGCTGCTGTGGGGATTCAGACCTGAGATGTACACTTAGGCTACCTGTGAGTGATGTTTCCAGCACTATCTGGTCAACTGGCTACTAAAGAATTCAGCCCATCAAGAGGGACAATTATCCTGCCTATTGCAGAAATCTCTGGTATGGCAACAAAACCCCTGGTGCTCCCTACCACCCACTCTGCAGAGACAAAGATGTGGTGCCTAGAGCAGGCTACTCCAAGAAAATGCCCCGTTCCCTCATGTGGTGACATGGATTTCTCGAACACTACAGCAGTACTAATGAGTCTGACACTGTCCCAAGAAACTCTCTCACCTCTTCCCTGTTCTATTGCTCCCATTCTCCCTGCTTTCCCTATCCAGGGGAAGTTCCCTGTAGGAGGGAAGGGGGAGTAAACCAAACTTGCAGTACAGAAGTCTTTTCCCTCACTTTCGGCATTGTCTCCACAGGTCAGCTGTCCAGGGCACGGAGCACCTCTTGCTCCATATGTGTGGCACACTGCTCAGGCTTGGAGGCCACTTTCTCAGTAGTGTTTCAGTGCAAGTACAATTCTAGGCTTCCTCATTTCTCAAGCATTCACAGTCTCATTGCTTTCCTTTTGCCAACTGTTTCACAATCATTCCTATAATGCTCCTCACGTTTTGATTACAGACCTCACCATTTCATTCTTTCAGCTGGAAGTCTGATTGCATCCATTATTTCTGGCAGGCCCCCTGTGCTGTCCTAGCTGTCAGGCTCTACTTTAGAGCAGGAATTCTGAAACATACTAAATGCCATCGTACAGCTGAGACACACAGGAATTTATTATTAGTCTCTAAAGTCTGATTTTTCAAAATTCCAAAATGATGTCACCTCTGTATCGATCAATATGCTCTCCCTTTACCTTTGCCTCTCCAAGCTGGGTCTAAAGTAGCTTAAAGGGAGGGGGAAAATCCCAATCAAATAAATAAATCATTCATTACATTCACATACTTGTTATTGTGCTTCTCTAATCCTATTAATGTCTACAAGATTCTGGCCAGCTGATGTACTGCCAGCCTGCTGCAACAGTGCTGCAAACCCACTTGCATTCCCCCCTGATTAGGTTAGGAAAGGGTAAGTATGATCCTAGTGACAGCATTTAAAACAAAATAAAAATCCCCTTCTTTCTTCAATTGCTCTCTTCTCTTTCTCTCTGGAGAATTTATATGTCCTTTGCAATTTGCTTTGTATTCACAGTCCTTAAAAGATGCATTGTGGTGGCAGCTATGTAGAAACCCCTCACTTTCTGCTCTATTCCACACAACACTTTTCTGCTTTGAGTCTATAAATAGCTCACTATTTCTAAGGCTTTTCCTGGGCTTGTTTCATGGCCCTAGGCTACCTCTCCAGGGAGGACAACTGCTGGAGCTGGGTTTCTCCTAGCTGCAGGTTTCTGTGGTAAGCAGTCCCAAGCCAGCTGACTCACCAGTATTGGATGATGATCATCCCCTCCTGGTCCTCCCCCAGTTATCTCTGTGTTCAGTCCCTGGAAGCACTCCAGGGAACACACCGCCTATGTGCTGGAACCAGTGCCGGCTGCCTGTCTCCGTGCTGCCACCACAGGCAGGCATCAGCTCTTGGGTTCAGGTTTTGTGAGGTTTATGCATTATTCTTTTTGAAAGGTTTTAAAGTGGATGCTTATCAAGCAAATCTTGGCAAATATGACCCCAAATGAAACAAGCAGAAAGGCAAAGGCATACGTATGTTGTTTTCTCAAAACACTTACTCAAAGCCAATCTGTAATTTTGCTAGAATCACGGGTTTTAAAAAATGTAGGCTGAGTAATAGCACTTGCATCCTCCTTGGCAGACGCTGAGGTTGCGTAACATAATAGAACAGAGGGGGCACTGCATTTGACATTTTATTGGGACTTAGATTTGTTACAGTTCTGTACCAGAATTGCAAGTCTGCTGTTCAAGGTCTTCCCATTGGAGTCCTCTTGCCTATCCCCACTCTCTCTCTATTTGCACAGTCTTTATGATTCTACACTTTTTAAAATTACACTTCTTTCCCCAGATTTTCCAGTCCTGGGCTAGTTTTACAGCAAATTTTTTTCCAGACACTAGATTATCATCAGGCACACCTCATTCCAGCTCCTCCTGAGCTTAGAACCACTAAGGGATTTATACAACTGCTTCCTATGATTACGATACCTTCACAACATTTCCCATCTCCTCAAATACACTTAGGAGATGCCAACAGGCCATTTGGAGCTCATTAGTTCTTGCCTATGTGGCCCAACTTAGTTTTCTATCCTTAGCTATTATCCATTTAACTTTTAAGTAGAGATTCATGAAGAGCAGCTGTGAAAGCTCTTATCAAAAAGAAGGCACCACTTAAAAAGATTGTGGGTTCAACCAGCTTCTGCTCAAGATGTCACGCTGGTCATCCTGGTGAGGCTGCTGCCTGCTCCATCCTGCTTCATATGAAGTACAGAAAAGACTGCAGTTATTTCCAGAACTTAGTAATGGAGATGCTGCGGACAACAGGCACTGGATCTAGAGTGGAAAATCAAAAATGCAGCCTTGTCCCTTCAATAGGGAGGTTTGAGCCAGCACATACATCACCTGCTTTAGAACAACAGAAACTTGACTCTCTGTGAGTCCCAGTCTTTTCTGGCTTCTTAGTTCTCAGGCAAAAGGAAAAAGTAAATTCAAAGTAAAGCTTAAGGGAAATTTAAAAAGCCACTGAATTTTGTTCTAGCAGAGTAAGCAGGACATTTTTCCAAGACTAAAGGAGTAAGACTCATCCTTTAGCATCTGAGATGATATATTATGACATGTTGGTTCAAAACATCCATAATAAATAACCTGCTGCATCTAAGAATAGTTCTCATAGATCAGTTCTGACAAGTGTGCTGCCCTCCTGGTGTCTCTGGCTTGGTTAGGATTTGCACGCCAAGTACAGGCAAGATTTACCTTCTCATTTTTCTTTTAAATTGCAGTAAATGGCTCATTATTAACTACATCCATGTCTTTTGTCATCCTTAAGTTTTGTCTTTACTATCTCTTGCCTTCTGTTTTTAAGCTTCTCTCTTTGTGGCCAACATTTACGCTCAATCAAGTGCAAACATGCACCAAGCACAGGCAGGTCGCTTCACTGGTGCCGGTTTCTGTCCAGCTACTCTGTGTGGGTTTTATTCCCATCTGTCCCTACCCACTCTCCTGGCTAACATGTGTGCTCAGTGGGTCTGTGCTACAGACTTGCCTCAGGGAGCAGAGATTCCTTCTCTTTCTTCTCTATATTTACATGCCTTAGAGAAGACTTTGATGGTCCAGCTTCAAGTTGGCTTAAACTAGCCCTGCGGCACAGACTTAAAAGAAGCCAAATTAGAGAGGAAGGCAATCTGGTCTCCAGCCTTCATACCGCGTCCCCATCTGTTCCTGTCTCTCTGTTCGAGACTCTCAAACCATCCAGCACCACTTTTTAAAAAGCTACTATGTTTTCTGCTCTGATTCCCTGTGAACTATGTCAGCTGTCCCAGCCAGCACTCGGTGAGCAATGTGTTAGGCAGGCCTTGCCCATCACACACATGGGTCCCAGAAAGTAGACTTTAATGACCTCACACATGGAGCCTACAATCCCATCTATGTCAAAACAAACCCAAGCTCACATCAGCTCCTATCTCTTCATATGTGCTTCTTGTAAAGGGTGCTGTCAGCACAGCTCTGTCTCTGCTCCCTCTTTTAATGCAGTGGTTAACACTGACACTAGCAAACAGAAAACTATTCTAGCCATGTTTATGAATTATAACCAAATGCTCCATGCTAGCCTATAAAAACCAGTTGGCACACAGCAATAACTCTTGTCCAGTTAGCGCATCTGAATAATCTCAATCCAGCAAAGCGTGCAGGGGAAACAGCACAAATCCTGATGGTGAATGTTCCTCATGGGGAGCAACAGTGTTCCAAGTCCTGGCTTCCGCCTGATCCCTAGAGTCATATTTCCTCCACGTATATGTTTTCAGCACTGTGTTTAGACATTTGTCCATGGAGGGCAACAAGGTTCATGAAAGGTCTGGAGCACAAGTCCTGTGAAGAACATCTAAGGGAGCTGGGGCTGGTTAGTCTGAAGAAAAGGAGGCTGAGAGGAATCCTTTTTGCTGTCTACAGCTACCTCAAAGGAGGCTGGAGCAAGGAGGGGAACAGCCTCTAGTGGCAAGAGATAGGACCAGAGGAAACAGTTGCAAGCTACACCAGGGGGAGGCTTGGGCTGGATGTTAGGAAGAATTTCATCACTGAAAGGGTTATCAAACACTGGCACAAGCTGTTCAGGGCAGCAGTGGAGTCCACATCCCTGAGGGGATATAAAAGGCAGGCAGATGTAGTGTTGAGGGCCATGGTTTAGGGGAGACCTGGCAGTGCTGGGGAGAAGGTTGGGCTTGATCTTAAAAGTCTCTTCCAACCATTAGTGATTCTATGATCTGAGTCAGCAAGTCCTTGCTCTGCTGGGATGCCTGTCAGAATACCTTGGAGTCTGCTATACTTTGCTAAGGTAATGGGTCTTCTGACAAGGCTTTGTACAACAGTCAGCTACCTTATCACATCTTATAGAAGTTTCTAAACCTTCTTAAAACTATCTGTACACTTCCAAAAAGAAAAAGATTTCAGTATCAAGCAGCTTTTTACAATTATTTGAATGATCCATGTTGTCTGTTTTGTTTTCTTTTCATCAACTGCTAAAATCAATTTAACGCACAACAGGAAGTCTTAATCATATTTACTTCTGGCAAAAAGATGTTTGTTTGTGACTAACTTTTTACTGGATAAGATAAATTAATTGTAGGATCTGCTCAGAGTTCTAAGTACCTCATGACATTTCCTAATTTTTCTGTAGCAGCAATACCCAAAGATGCTTTGCAAATGAGGCGAGTACAGTGATATACAACCACCACCTTTCTGGCCATCAGCAAATATATGATCTTATACCTAAAGGGATATCACCAACACTAGCCTGGGCAAAGGAGGCTGCATGAGCAGTAGGGTTTTTAACCTTTTTATGGAGAAAAAGAATAGCTGTAGGAAGACACAAAAGGGAAGCAGTCACTATTGATACTGCTTTCCTAGGCTGTTACAATCAAGCTCTTTGCTCATGCTTATTATTATAGCAGCATTTTACCCTGTCACATAAAGCATGCGCACTTTCAAGATGAGCAGGAGGACTGTTGCTTACCTTGTTGAACTGGTGAGTAGGCGTTGGTCAGAAAACGGAAGTGCCCTTTATTGTACCAGCAGATCAAGGACATGTTTCCCTTCATTCTTATTCTGTACTGTCCTCTGGACTGTGGAGTTTCAGGGTTGTTCAGCATGGATGGAGGTAGGCCTGTGCAGTCACTCTTCCTGGTGCTGAGTAACCCACAGCAGTAGATCTCTGCATCAGAATAAAAACATTCCCTCTCAGCAAGACATTACATGGGCCCAGAAAGCATGAGCAGGGGACCACGTCTTTCAAGCAAGAAGAGGGTACATTTTGATTGGATATTAGGAACAAATTCCTCTTTGTGAGGGTGCTGATGCTCTGGAATGTGTTGCCCAGGAAGGTTGTGGCTGCTCCATCCCTGGAAGTGTTCAAGGCCAGGTTGGAGGGGGCTCTGGGCAACTTGGTCTGGTTAGCTATGTCCCTGCTCATGGCAGGGGTTTGGAACTAGATAATGTCTGAGGTCCCTTCCACCCTAAACCATTCTGTGCTTCTATGATGCTATGAAAAGTGAATGTTAAAAACCCACTAAGCATGATATGCATTACAGAGCAAATAAGAATTTGTGAACCAAGACTTACTTTGATGTTTAAGAGAATTTAAGAGAGTAAGTTGTGGAGGGAGCAGGGAGGTATGAAAAGCTACAGCATCTTAGATGTTTACTGAAATAAATTCTCCCATGTGACTCTCATGGTGTTTTTGATTACAATATACATTGACAAACAGCTTCAATCTACGGCTTCCCTGTGCTGCCCGGTTCTTGATTTTCAACTCACTACTTGCATCTGTAGCAAGTGGTTTGTTGAGGACCACCAAACCCACACAACAAGTTCAGTGAAAACAGATCATAGGGAATGGAGATGAACCAAAAGGTGCCCTAGTTAAATGAGCATTGATCTTGTCCTGGATAGACATCAAAGGCTCCACAGGTGACAAATTCTGCTGCTCATAGCTTCTTGGCCTTTTTATGTGCGAAAAAGGCAATGAATAAAATCTAACACCACAAAACACATCTCAGTGCAGCCAGGTGAGCATAAACAAGATCTGCAAACAACGATAATGACAATGCTTGAATTTGTCATTAGGCTGTAAAATAACAGTGGCCTGTTTCTGCCAGTCCAAGAGAAGCAGATCCTTGGTCCAAATAACTGAATCCAATGAAATCGTGGATGGAAATTTCCATGGTCTCCCTAGGTTTTGTTTTAATCCACCTGAGTGGCAAAAAATCTATAGGCATGGAAGCAGGTGACATCTGTGTACATCGTTCACATGGCAGCAGAGGCTCACAGAGCTGGCTTCTGCCAGCTAAAATCTGCTTGATCAAATTTTTTATCATGCTGAATTTTGCATGCTGGATAAATGGATATCCTTGCAGGGGAAATGCTCAGTCAGATTCCTGTGTCTGCTTTTCCCTGAGCAAGTTACCCCTGCTCTTGTGTTTCCATTTATGTGACTCTCTTGCCTCTGTCCTTCTGGAATGACCTAAGCTCTTGAGCATACATGCAGGCTTTGTCCCTGGTTTGTACGTTGCCTGGCATGCTGAGCATCCGCACCGCTCATGGATTCAATAGGAGTATGAATAGAGTAAGTGCCAATACTCATTCATTGTTCCAGATGCTGTGGGTAGGTCTACAAAGAGCTAAGCCTTTTTTCCATCAGAAATTTTAAGTCGTGTCAGAAGTTGGTCAACCAACACAGCAATGGGACAACTTCATTCTGAAGGAGGAAGTCTTCACTCCGTCAGCTATTTGTAATGAATGAAAGAGTGCCTGGAAATCTGTGGCTTCCTTCCACAAAAGCCAAGAAAAGCCTGATGGCAGTCAGCTTGCAATCAAATCAGGAAGCTTCCAGTGGAAGCTTTTTTGTAAAAAACTGGTTTTATTTTTTCTTGCCTTGGTAAGAGGTACCCAAACAGTGTAAGTCATGTACCTGCACTTCTTCAGCATTAACACTGCAAACCTTTAGAACACTTTTTCCTAGCCAGGATCACGATCTTCCTGCCCTGGTAACAGCAAGCCTGAGAAGAATTTCCTTAGCTGCCTAAAGTTTATGACTCGTTGAAGGCTGATATTCTCTCCAGGAGACTGCAGTGGCATAAAACCAAGCTAATAACCCCATTATTGTGCTGGAGTTTCAAAATAGCAACAGCCATCTCTGAGATGCCATAATAATTAATTGTAGCCTTTTGTTTAGCTGAGGCAATAAGCCTGCAGAAAGCCTCCCTCCAGCAGATGCTTTGCTCCTCATACAGACTAATGGGAACCATTTCCTCTCTCCAGAACACACTGTGTAACCTTCCTGCTGCACATCCCAGGAAAGTGCAGCTCTCTTCCGCAGATTTGCTAGTGCCTCTCATCATGGATGACACCCTTCATCTGTGGAGTTTTATTAAGCCACTCAGTTACTATAGCAATCGCAGCAATAAGAATTAAGCCCATCTGGCTCAATCAAGGTTTTGTGTGTAATGAAATCAGAATCACAACAGGTGTTTGCCACAGACACAGAAGCCAATGGAGACAAGCCGTCCCTCCCTGGCCACCTCAAGCAATGACAACTACCTCAAGCGGTACAAGTGCAAACACCTAAGCTAGTTTGCAAAGATAAGGAAATGTGATTTAGTCACCCAAGATTCATTCCTAGGGTCTCCAGGCTCCAGGGACTTTGTGCTAAAGCCTGTTTGTCCACATCTTCCTTATTTTCAACTCACTAGGCATTCAAGCTTGCTCTGGTTCAGGCAAAAGTACACATCCTGCAGACAGTTACCCTGTATGCAGTGCTGGGTCATGGCCAAGCTAAGGGCAGCTGGGGAGCCTGTTGTGGGAAGGAGCTGACAGCTTGCTTTAGCTCATGAGTTGCAGGATCCTGAAAAGTGTGTGGAGTGCCGAAGTTGCCCAGGCTGGCAACTGGTGCAGCTCTGGCAGTCCCGGCCACTCTTTGTGAAAAAAAACCAGCTGCTCCCCTTGGTCAGAAAGCACAGCAGGGACTTTGAGGGATTGTATGTTCAAGGGAAGCTCAGGACACTGGGCTTTAGAGGGTGTTGTCCTTTGCAAGGAGCAACACTACTGCTTACAGGAGGGGGAAGAGGGATCTGCACAATGACTGAATGTCACAGCAAATAGCAGTGGCAGCTGCCTGTTTGCAGAACAGAGAATCTGGGGCATTTCAGTGCAGGTTTCTAGTTCTATTCAGAGGCCAGAGAAAGAAATGATTTGTTTGTCCCCTGACAAATAAAAAAAGAGGTCTATTTAGGTTTTATATTTTGAAGAAGATCTAAGTGACCTGTCTTATTTTCTGAAGATTTCTTAGCTCTTCTATCTCAGAATTAGGTTCACCGACACCCCTTTTTTGTCACTAGGCACACACTCTCTACTGTGGCACAGCAAAGGTGCTAACAGCAGGCTTTCAATAAAGAACACTGTGGGTTTTGCAGTAATATGTGTGTGAGCGTTAGGAAAAGCAAGCAATATTAAGGTTCCACAAGTCTTCATAGGATCACAGGATCCTATAGACTAAAGGATAATTCAGGTTGGAAGACAAGTCAGGAGGTCTTTAGTCCTGTATCCTGTGCAGAGTAGGGTCACACAGTGCTGCTCAGGGATTTATCTTTTCTGAGCTTGAAAAACCTCCAAGGACAGAGACTGCAAAACCTGCCCGGGCATCACACTCCACTGCCCTCAGGGAAAAATGTTACATCTGCTCTGGACTTCTTTTGTTCCAGTTTATGTCTGCTGTGTTTTATCCTTCCACACTGGATCATTGTGAAGCATCAACTCCATTCTCCCAATAACCTCCTTAGGGTAGCGTAAGGCTGCTGTTGGGTCTCCTCCAAACCTTATCTTCTCAGGCTAAGCAAGCAGTTTTCACCCCATAGTAAAGCATGTGGAGAAAAAAAGTTTCTCAGATCTAAGCACCTGCTTATTTAAATCTCCCCCTATTTCTTTGGTGATTTCCACCAAAAACTTCCACCCCAAACAACACAAAGCATTAAAGATCAATAGCAATTTCTTCTTATTTCCAGTTCTAAACAGGATCCTTCTACTGATGATCCTGCTCTAGCCTAGAAGCTACATTTTCTTGAAGAAAAGTAAATTCATCACTTTAAGATTGGGTCTTGAACTGATCCTTAAGCATTCTTAAGAATGATCATGAGTACCGAAGCACTAATGCTTTTCAGCAGGCTCTCATGACACTTACTGGTCATGGCATAGCTCTGTTCAGCTTTTGTTGGCTAAGCCACACATCAAAAAAGCATTCAGGTCGTTGCTGAGGGTGACTGACTGGTACCAGAGCTCTCTCTGCTGAGTCCAGACTGCTGTCTGCATCTTCCCAGACACATGGCCAGCGCAGTAGGCTCCCAGCAGGTGCAGTCAATGTGGAGCTGCTTTGCAGAGTCAGTAAACAACAGCTCCTCCAGTGCTCTTTCTGACTTCAGCACTGCTTAGCATCATAGCTTTCCCAGTGTCCCAGTTCAACATCCCCTTTGCAAAACCCCTGAGCTAGCCCCTAGCAATTCATGGCACAGATAATATCCACGGTCTTTACTAAACAGAAACATTTCACTTTTTCCCCATGTCATTCTTTGTATAGGATATTTTATATATATATTCTATATATAGGATGCTGTGATGCTTTGAAAAGTCAATAAACCTGCTGTCTTAGTGTCCAATGCTGCCCACTCCATAGCTTCACCCCTGGAAAGATGACAGCAAGTACTATATATGGAATTTAATTTTGGAAGCAGCTGTCAAACATCATAAAAAAATCTTGTGAAGCCACAAAACAAATCATGAACCAAACAGAAATCTCAGGATAGGATTAGCATACCTTATCAGAGAGTAAGTCAAAACTGCATGCTTTAAAAAAGTATTACTGTAATGGTTTAGGGAGAGGGTCTAATCGTTTTGGGTTGGTGCCTGTAATTCAAGCACAACGACCAGCTCTCAGTGAGAGTTGAACAGGTGATGAAGCAACTTTGCTAAACTAACAATTTATTGAACCCATCACCAATAAGAAAAGGAAAAAACTCCAAATAAGCAAAAGAATCAAAAAGGTAAAACCAAAACTGTATCATAATGCCTTTACACACACTCTGAGAAAAATGAGAGACAGCATAATGTCAGTTTTTGGCCTGAAATGGCAACTCTGGGCAAGAGAGTATGCCCCAAAACTCATAATCACAAAGGTACCACACACACACACTTGGCACCAGAAGAGAATGGGGGGTGGGGGGTGTGGAGGCAGCAATACAGCACAAAATATGCATTTGACGCTTGTGGAAAAGTTCCTTTTCTGGTCCTCACGCAGACATCAGTCTTCCCTGACATCTCCAGCATACTTCTGGCTGCTGTCAACTTGCGGTTTTTCTTTGAGGCTATAGCAGCATAGAGGATACAACAGAATCCCAGACTCTCTTTGT